>LPNX010999199.1:0-25520 GCA_001517045.1 Pseudotsuga menziesii
AATTGACATATAACTTGTATTGTCATACGGTGATCGAAATCTAATGAATGTGTTGCAAATGTTCCACCCAAGTTCTACTAAAAAAGTCACCATGTCCCATAATTTTTCTACATCAACATAATTGGGCTCCCACAAGGCGAGGATCTTGGTTGAATGTGTCCCTTTCGGATGAGATCTTGAATCTGACATTTTATTTCCTCTTTCTCCAAAACAGAGAATATGTATATGGACCATTAAGGAAGGGAGCATCGCGTATAAAACCTAATTAAGTGTTTTACTTGATAATTGCACAATGACACCTCTTTAGGTGAGGAAAATATATCTATGTATTCCTCTACAATATTTTCCACCGGCTTCTATTGTGTAGATAGACCTAGGATCGATACTATGGTAGTATTAATGACCTTTTGTACACCTTATGATCAATAATATGGTAGTATTAATGACCTTTTGTACACCTTATGATCGAACTATGAAGAGGAAAGTTTTCCAATTCTATGAGATTACTTTCTGACACTACTTTGTTGATATCAAGGATATTGTAGTAGTACAAACTACCTTGTTGGGACCCTATAAAGTTTTCTCCTCAAAGTAACAATTACACTATACTCTCTGGACTCATTAAAATCATGAAGTTTCCAAATATAGGGTTTTCATAAAAGAACATCACAACTTCAAGTGGGGAAACATCACACAATTCCTCACGTCTGAAGGGATTGATGTTATAGGATAGGTGAAATGAGAAACAATTATCGCTAGTTGTGGACCACTAGGGGAGCATCATTTTCCTTCTTTCCATTTCAGATAAGATAGATAAGATATGATAATTTTATTAATGTCCAGCGAAGGACCACAAAGGTAGGTTAATATTACTAAAAGATATGTATCTAATGTGAATTGAATGTGGGAGTGTGAAGGCCGCTCCAGAGGAATTTCAAACAAACTTTTCAAATATTCTTGAAGGATGATTTCATTAATGGTTTCATATGTGATTGTTCTTTAATCATTCATGGTTGCATATAATTCTTGGGTTATTTTGTACTTCTTGTGAATCTTGTGATCATTATATTTGGAAGAGCCCTCCTAAAGTTTTTGGCTTATTGAGTTAGATACACATGGTTGTTAGAGCTTGTTTATAACAGTTTAGGTAGGCCTTCTTTCATACAAGTTTGAATATCCTTGATCGTTTATCTTCTCTCAAGTCCCTGGTACAAAATGGAATGGAGCCATTTATTGAGTAGTGGGATGCAAACTGCAAGCAGTGAAAACTTTTCAAATATTGAAAATAGCGAACCACAAAAGAGATTTGGAGAGAGGTTTATGGAGATCAAGGCAAATTTTTTTGTGGAGAGTTCTATTTTCAATATTTAAAAGCTTTCACTGCTTGCAGTTGCATCCCGCTACTCAAAAATGGCTCCATTTCGTTTTGTATCAGGGACTTCAGGGAGTATCATTAATGTTTGAAGGCAAAGTTTTTTGTGGAGAGTTCTATTTTCAGGTTTTCATGAGTTGTTGAAGGATTCAACAAAGTGTAATGAATATATTTTGCAGTTTTTGATAATTTAGTGCTTCCTTAACTAAATACAATTCAGTTATGTAATGATCATGTTTATTTACAAAATGGGTCCGCGGATTCTATTTATAGTTTTTTTGACAGAGGCACCTCGGTCGAGGTATTTACCTCGACCGAGGTCTATACCTCGACCGAGTTAACACCTCGACCGAGGGTTAATAAATACCTCGACCGAGGGCTGAAAAAAACCTCGGTTGAGGGCTTGATAAAAGCTCGGTCGAGATATTAAAACCTCGGTCGAGGGCTTGTTAAACCCTCGACTGAGGTACGTTTTTTTGTTTTCGCCGAAATGCGCTTGCCAAAAAGTGTTACCCAGGTCCGTGGATTCACCCATATGATTTCTCATATTTTTTCCATACTCATATCTAGTGCAATCTCAGCTGCCATTTAAAAGGGAAGGTAAATTCATTCTACCTAAACCTTTTTCATATGATGATGTTTCCATTAATGTTTCAGATTCAGAATCTAAATCAGAGGACCAAATTGAATCCATTTTTGGAATTGAAGATGAAGTTCAATTAGATGCATATCCTGATCCAGTCCCTACTCCCAATCCTAGGCCTCAATGGACTCAAAAATTCATTGAGGATGTTGGGAACATGGCTGGAGATTCATATGGCAAGAGGAGAATAAGATCTCAGTTTCAATATTAGATCCTTGTGTTATGTCATGCAAATCCACTTCTCCCAAAGAGGTGTTATAAACTCCCAGAGAGATGTTACATGATGGTGAGGTGTGATCAACAGTTTTTCTCACTGAATAATAATGACAACTTGGATCATGTCTATCTTCCTCCAGAAAGAAGAGACCGAAGTAAATTTCTACATGGTAAATTGGAAGAAGATATCTACATGGAAAATACCAAGGGGTACACTAATAATTCTCTCTTGACATTCAAGCTAAGGAGTCCATTGTATGGGCTCAAGCAAGGCCCCAAGGCATGGCATCCCAACTTCAATTATTCCATACTATCACAGAGGTTCGAAAGATGCAAGGTTGGTTGCAAAAGCAGCAACATTTCTTCTCATATCTGGTATCGGATTGGAAGAAGGTGGAGAGGTTCACATGCACTGTACCAGGGAACTAGTGCACACAAGGACCATCACACTGCATTATTGTTCTACAGAGGTGCAGACTTCAGAAATTTTTCACAAAGTTCTTTACTCATGAGAAATTTGTCTCTTTGTGTAAAAGCTTGATCAAGTTCCCTACTGCTCATTTTTAGGGGGAGGGGGAGGGGGGTTCCATGAGGTTTCCCCATTTCCTCAGTTTATCGAGAAATTACTTTTTTGCATTATATTGTATGGGTGACCTTTGGTCTTAGTTGTCAGGCCCATATTTTCCAAGTTTGGATTAAGGGGTGGTGTTAGGATTAATTAATAATCCTCCCTTAACCACCATAGTCTAAATGTCATTTCCTAGCTTAGGATTGTTTCCACTTCATTAGTGTCGTGGGGAACTCATCTAGGGCCCACATACCACCTGATGCGTCAGTTTGCATGAGTTTAGGAGCTTTAGAGGCCAATCCTTATAATTTAGGAACCGACACTGAGTCATGGGAGTCCCACCATTAGTTCAGCCTAATCTGTGTTGAGTTATCATCAGGTGGGCATCAGTTAGTTCATCTTCAGTTAGCCTAGTGCCACATTTGCTTGATTTGAGGGAGTTAGGCGCCTTTGCTCACCTACCTTGGTCAATCAATACTGATTATGAACTGAGTCAGTTGTCTGGAGTTGTAGTATTATGTCTCCAGTGGTGTTTTTCCATAGTTAGTGATCTCTGGAGTCAATCCAAGTTATGGAATTCGAATCACACTTAGTGGATCCGAATCTCCTTATTTGTATCATGGATGTATTACATACCAATTAATGGTAATGAGAGTAATGTTATACTAACCAATTTTGTCTCTTGATTGTTCAATTTCCACCATGATTGTTTTATCATTGTACTTAATTTCTTCTTCTTTCTTCTAACTTCTTTCATGGTGAGGTTCAATAAGAAGCCTAAAGATCCTAAGCTTTTCTAAATTAAACAGGATAAACGCATGTACTTTGCAGTAGTGCAATAGGTGGACTACAAGAAGTAAAGAAGTAGAGATAAAAAGATGAATGTGGTGTAGAATAACAGAATTTATAGTTTTGGTTGTTTAGCTTCTTGCAATAATAAAGATTTCATATATTCACATATATCACTCATACAAATTCTTTTAAAATATATAAAAGAATGCCAATAGATTTAAAGAACAATATTCATTTTGTTAATTCATTTTTTAAATTGCTATAAAGTTTCAGACAAGAATGTTAAGGAAATATAAAAAGATTTCAAAAGATATTAATTTGGTTACTTCATTTCCTTTTTAAATTACTATAAAGTAGGGAATGCAATGCAGTTGATTGTTTAACTTTTACAGATTTTAGAGGCCAATTTACAAATCATGGTTTGTAAAAAATAAAAATATACTAAATTAAAACTATCTACCTTTATAATACAAGTTCTGTAAATCTTTCAAATTTTTAATATTAAATGATTTAATTATTTTGATTTGTAAAAAATATAATATAATACGTTAAATGAAAACTATCTACTTTTATAATACAAGTTCTGTAAATCTTTCAAATTTTTAATATTAAATGATTTAATTGTTTTGATTTGTAAAAATATATATATAGATATTTTCACATTTAAATTTGTGTATTTGGTCTCAACAAGACCATAGGATGGTTAGAAATTCTTATATCTTAAACGAACTTGAAGAATTGTTTAGTATCCACCAAAACATACCCGAAATGGAGTCATAGTAGACAAAATGCGAGTTGGCCAGAATTTGACAACAAGCAACTCGCCTCCTTTGTACATTTTGTCCCATTGCAAACAAATAAATTTATTCATTACCTTGTTCTTTTAAAACAACACGAAATAAAGGAAAAAGTGAAGGGTTTTACCATTTTCCATGAGAGACATCCCAAGAATCGTTGCAAATATTTAATAATCTGCTGCAAAATTACCATGTTTATGTAGATATACTAATAAATAACCAAAACATAAATTCATTATTTAATAGAAAAAGCATCATATTGGTAACGATTCCTTCGGAGAAACATTAAAACAAGTAGAACTCTAAACATACCAATAAAAATGTTAAAACTCAAGGAAATTAGGAAGATCATGAAATACCATGAGATACTATAGGCATATTGAATCCATTGCCAAATCCAGAACCCCACTCGAAGGATAAAATGGCTTACTCTGTTCTTGAGGAGAGGGACTATCTTTCATAGTAGTCTTCCATAAAATCTTTAATGCATCCCTTGTTCTTATTCTATTTATAGATGATCTCTCCATTTTTTTTTTTGAAATACTTCCTACAAAAACTCTTGCTATCTCTACAAATAGTGGGGGAGCTACTAGTTCTTGAAATGAAATAGGCTTCTAGATCAATAGAAGCTACATTCATTGTCACTTGAATGGGCATATGTGAAAAACTAGCTATATTCATTGTGATGTCATCAACTTTATAGTTGAGATGATTTTGCTTGACGTTCAAATTTTAGTTGTTCCTGCATATGCAATATTTGAAACATTTAGAGGAGGACTTGTCTAGTTCAAAGATTGAGCTAGTTTGTTGTGTTATAACGAAAGCTAAAACAATAAAGCGCTCAAATAAAATAAGACGGAGAATAATGGAAAACGCATAATAATGAACACAGAGATTTAACGTGGTAAAACCTTCGAGAGGGAAACATCCACAGAGCAAGTGTATCGGTCTTCTTGTTATTCCAATATGGAGATTACAATCTTCTTTGTAGCAACATATAGTTATTTTTCTCTTATGGATTCACATTAACTCTTCATTATCATCTATTGCCTCTATGGACTTACACATACACCATATACAATTGTTCATTCTATTTTTTGTTTCCTTAAAGCAACAGAAAATCAGAATGCAAAAAAATAGATAATGTTAAATCCATAAACCAAGAAAAATCAACTGCTGCTAAGAAAAATGTCAATTCCTATCTTTTGAATAAATTGGTTGTCATCCTTATCAACAATCTCCACCTTGACTCCGTCTTGACAACAATTTACCTGATACCTTGTTGTTTCTCTTTCAACCCCTTTTTTGCAAGCCAAGAGAAGTTATGCATCACCGGAGCTTCTCTAATGTGACTATTTTCATGAACATGTTTGCATAATTCTTTTGAGTGTGGACATTTTCAAGAAGTACTCCACCTTCATCAATAACATGTCTTACAAAATGATACTTCACATAAATGTGTTTTTTTTTACTGTGATAAGCTGGTTTTTTAGCCAAATGAATAACACTTTGACTGTCATAGAAAACTTTTACCTTATTTTGTATCCTTCCAAACTCACGAAGCAAACCTTTCAACCGAAGTGCCTCTTTGAAACCATGTGAGGAAGATACATATCCTGCCTCTGTAGTGGATAAAGCAACAACCTATTGTAGCTTTGACATCCAACTTATAGGACCACCTGCAAGAGTAAAGACATAACCTGAAGTGGATCTCCTCTTGTCCAAGTCACCTACAAAATATGAATCAACATAACCGCAACTTCAACACTTGAACCATCAAAGGTGATACAATAATTAATTGTACCTATGAGGTACCTAAGCACCCATTTCATTGCTTCTCATTGCTCTTTTCCTAGATTTTCCATGTATCTACTGGCAACACCAACCGCATGTGAAATGTCTGGTCTAGTATAGACCATCAAATACATCAGACTTCCTACTACATTAGCATATGGTACACGAGACATATATTTATTTTCTTTATCATTACTAGGACACAAACCCGAAGAAAGATTATAATGGGAAGACAAAGGGATGTTAACTAATTTCACCTTATTCATAGGGAATCTTTGAAATATTTTCTCTGCATACTTCTCTTGTGATAACCACAACTTTCCACTTTTGCTGTCTCTGTGTATCTCCATCCTAAGATTAGTTTTGTTTCTCCTAGATCCTTAATATCAAATGTCCTAGCCAGTTGAGCCTTCAACCTGTTAATCTCAACCATGCTCTTGCTTGCTATGAGAATATCATCAACATATAACACCAAGATAATGAACATGTCATTTTCCAACCTTTTAAAGTAAACATATAATCATATTCAATTCTGGTAAAAGTTTGGCTCACCATGAAGAAATCAAACTTCCTGTACCATTTCTTGGGAGACTGCTTCAAGCATTACAATGACTTTCTGAGCTTGCAAACCAATTCGCCTTTCTGATTTTGAACAAACCCTTATTGGTTGTTCCATGTAAATAACCTCATCCAAATCTCCATCTAAAAATGTAGTTTTAACATCTAGCTTCTCTAACTCAAGATCAAGTAAAGAAACCAGTGCTAACACTAACCGAATAGAAACAGCTTAACAACTGGTGAAAATATTTCATGGAAATCAATACCTTCCTTCTGAGAGTAGCCTTTTGCTACCAGTCTTTCTTTGTGTTTTGCAACCTTGTCATCAATACCTTTCTTCATCTTGTAGACCCACATGCAACCAACAACATTTCTGTCCTTTCGAAGTTCCACGACGTCCCATGTTTTATTATTTTCCAAGGCATCCATTTCTTTTTTCATCGCTAATTTCCACTTAACACTTTTAGACACCTTCATTGCTTCCTGATAACAACTATGTTCTCCATCATTAGTAATAAAATCAACAGATGCAACAAAATCATCATACCTTTTTGGAAAATTTATGACCCGTGTAGACTTTTGCAAAGATGGTCATGACAATTCCTCAATTTCTTGGAAATTTTCTCTCTCTACATCTTCTTCTTCAAGAGAATCTTCATGAACAACTTCATGATCCTCCTCTCTTATAGATGACTGAGTCTGCAACTAAATTTGTCGAATATGTGGTTCTTCTACCTGTTTCATTTCACCATCTTCCAAATCTTGCTACATTAGTGACATTTCATCAAATACAATATCTTTGTTAATGATGATTTTGTGGGCAGTAGGATCCCACAATTTGTATCCCTTAACACCATTACCATGTCCAACAAAGACATACTTCATTGGTTTTGGATCTAACTTAGAACACTAACTGTTTGGAACTTGTAACAACTCTAAAATTCCATAAATAAATAAAATTTGTTAAGGAGTGTTTAGATCCATTTATGAATCAATAACTGGCTTACATAGATTTTATGATTTAAAGTAAACCCTACATTCCATTTATCATCCTAGGACTTAGCTTATAAAGGAAAATTATGTAACTAAAACAATTTGAAAACGGTTTACTCCATAAAAGTCACTACACTAGAATACAGTTATTTGTTAAGTCTTAAGAGAATTTACTTGCTTTTAATGTTGATATGTTACGCATTCCATGTCGTAAGTTACAACTATGTGCTTGTTTTATTTTACCATAAAGATGGATTCACCATGTTTTAATGTTTTGAGCCTTCTACCTACAAACCCTATTTCGATGTGAGGGTTACAAGGTTGAAGGTATTACTTAGCTTATGTAAGCTAATGCATTTTTTTAATCCTTGTATTAAGCAGGTGTTTCACATGAAAGTTGGCCCCATCCCTTGCAACCTATACAAACTAAAGAACCTAAGGTGACAAGCACCAAGGTGACAAATAAAAGACTATGGAAAAATAAATGAGTTCAATTTGCAATTATGGAGAGTGGGTACAAAATATTTAAACTACGTGGAGGTAAGTTAAACACGCCATGTGAAGGTTTATGGTGCATTCCATATGCATGGAAAGGTAATAAACCCTATCGAAAGTGAAATGGTTTTTTAGTTTTATGTATTAATGAGTTGTAAGGAGAGTCGAGGGCTCTCGGCCCCTTCCAGCATAAACTCCAAATGCATTCGACCATCCACATATTCCCTTGCAGAGATGTTGCCCCGAGATCCTTTGCTGAGATTTCACCATCGGTTCCTTCACTGAGATGTCACCACCAGTTCCTTCACTGATTTTTTGAGCTCAGGTAAGTTGTTCTTCGATCTTGTTTGTTTTAGTTATAATGCAACCATTATTTTACAAAGTTTGAAGCCATATTTTCAAAAGTTTAACCTATGTACATTGTTGATTGGTAGGTGGTTTTTCGTTTGAATTTTTACGAGGCTTGGTTTGAAAATAGCTTGGTCGAGGGTAACCGGCATCATAGTTTCTAGTAAGACCTAGCATCCTTGATACCCTACGATCTAACGTGTGAAAATGTTATGGCAACGCTGGAAAGGAGTTCTCTTTTTAGTATGGCTTCGAGGGTTTGTATAATGAGCCCTTCCATTTTATGGTAAACACTCTTGTCTACAACATTAATGGAAAAGAATAAAATGTGGTTTCTTCTTTTAAAATCCTTCCTGTGAAATAGGGGTTTATAGAGTTTATATTTTTAACCTCCATTTTGTTTACAAACCATGGAATCTGTGAGGAAAAAATGTTTTACAGTTGTTTTGTACTCTTTACTGTAAACTTTAACAAAGATTTCAAGGTGATAAATCCATTGCATAATAAATAAAGAAATGGGTAGGAAACGATAATAATAATAGGGCCATCCCCCTACTATTAATTAAACCCCAGCGATTTCGCTTCTATCTCGGTCTAAACCATCGATTTGCTCACGGTTCTGTAACTGATATATTGTTGTTAGTATTACTTTGTATATATTTTAAATCGTGTATATCTTACAGAACTGTTTTATTCTGTACATTTTTTATTTTGTTTTTAACTCTCGAAACTACTCTCATATTGATATACGTTGTTTTAAATATTATGTGCAATGGATTTTTCTTTGTTACGACTAATGTGTAAGTTTTTGTTAAAAGGTTGTCATTCTAGTTTTTGAAATGTTACGGCCTAAACTGGTTTTTAAAATGGCATTAACTGACTCTGATGAAGCATCACTCAATAGCTTCAAGTTCGATGCCATAGGTATGTTCATGGCCTTGCAGTCCATCATCTCGAACCTCTTCAGGATAGCCACTGCATACTTCCCTTGTCCAAGGGAGATTCCATCTGCATTCTGCCACACCACCATGCCTAGAAAGTAGTGCATCATACCCAATTCCTTCATCTCAAACTCGGCAGCAAGCTTCCTCTTCGTGTCATCAATCAATCCATCATCACCTGTCACAAACAATTCATCTACATACAATAGGACTATCACTGGTTTCCCTTCCTCAACCTTGTAGTAAAGGTTGGAATCTTCTTTACTCTTGGTAAAGCCAAAACTAGTCAGGAAGCTGTCAATCCTTCCGTACCATGTCTTTGGTTCCTGTTTCAAACCGTACAGTGCCTTCTTCAATTTGCACACATGAATCTCACTATCATGTGTCTCAAAACCGAGTAGTTGCTCCACATACACTCCCTCTTCCACTACACCATTCAAGAACGCAGTCTTGATATCCATCTGGTGTATCTTCCATTTCATCACTATAGCCAAAGCAATTACTGATCTGATGGAAGTGTATCTGGCTACAAGTGCAAAAGATTCTTCATAATCAATCCCTTCCTTCTGGTAGAAGAAACATGCCACAAATCTCGCTTTATATTTCTCTATGCTTCCATCTGCAACATGCTTGATCTTGTAGATACACTTGGAAGTTACAACAAACTTCCCTTTTGGTCTTGGGACCACATCCCAAACATAATTCTTCATGATCAACTAGTACTTCTTGATCATTGCATCCTTCCATTATTTCTTGTCTGCCACTTCTTCATAGTTGGAAGGTTCTTTATCAATGATGTCACACAGTAGGGCTACATAACTAGGGTAGGACCTAGTTCTCTTTCTTTCTCTGTGCATTTCTTCTGGAGCACCATATCTCTCTGCACCTTGGATAGCCTATCGTACCCATGCTGGTTTCCTATTGTAATAATTCTTCTCTCGGGGTGGAACTACATGTTCCTGAGGTTCTTCCATTTCTTGATCTTCTTCTAGAGTTGCTTCATTCATAATTGTATCTTGGATCCTCGGTACTTCAGTTTCTTCAAGGTATTCAACAGGTCTCTTTCTGGATTTGATGTAAGCTAAGTCTTTGTCAAATGTCACATCCCTGCTGATGTCGATCTTCTTGAATCCTGGGAAATATATTTTGTAAGCCTTCTAACTTTCACTATATCCCACAAATATATCCTTCTTTCCTGAAGGATCTATCTTCGTCCTCTTTTCTTTTGGAGCATGTATGTACACTGGACAACCAAATATTTTGAGATGGATGACTTTTGGTTTCTTTCCAGAGAAGACTTCTTCTGGTGTCTTGTTCTCAAGTACTCTATGTGGAGTACGGTTTTGTACATACACAACTATCCTAGAAGCTTCTTCCCATAGATGCATAGGAAGATCTTTATCATGAAGAATTGCCTTTGTTGCTTCCATAATTGTTATATTATTCCTTTCTACAACTCCATTTTGTTGTGGATTATATGGAGTGGTCAAATCCCTCGTAATCCCTGACTCTCTGCATAATTCCTTGAATTCATCTTATGTGAATTCTTCACCATTGTTTGATCGAAAGGTCTTGATTTTCTTCTTTGTGTGGTTCTCGATCAAGGCTTTGAATTCCTTGAACTTACTGAATACTTCATCCTTTCTTTTCAAGAAATATATCCATGTCTTCCTAGAAAAATCACCAATGAAAGAAACATAATATACATACCCACTTAATGAATTGGATGACATCGGACCACATACATCGGAGTGAATAATTTCTAGGATTCCTTTTGCCTTGCTCTCACTACTTGGAAATGTCTTCTTTTTGTTCTTTCCCTTCACACATCCTTTGCAAACTCCTTCATGTTTTTCCTATATTTATGGAATACCTTCAACAACTTTTCTTGCAAGTGGTAGTGCCCTATAGTGCACATGTGCAAGCCTTCTATGCCAAAGTTCACTTGGCTCTAATGTGTCATGGACCAAAGCTTGTTCTGGTTGGCCCTTTAATTTGTATAATCCTTCCCCTTGCTCTCCAATCACTACTGCATCATCTATAGTCTTTCCCTTTGGCCACATAAGGACTTGGATATCTACAAATGCAACCCTACTACCTTTTGCATCCAATGCAAATATGGAGAGAAGATTTTTCTTTAGTCCAAGTACAAAAAAGGCATCCTTCATCTTCATAGATTTTCAAATTCTAACTTATAAGAAGCTTCATCACTTCATTTTATAGGATACTGGTATTCATCCCTAAGTTTCACTTTGTGGGGTGACTCATGTTTGGATAGTTTCACAAAGGATTCTTTAAATCTCGTCATATGTTTGGAAGCCCCACTATCTATGAGCCAATCATTGCTTCCATGTGCAACAGTTCCTGTGAGGGTAGAAATCAAAACATACTCTTCATCTCTTGAAGAATATTCACTTTCTTCTTTGAATCTCTTCCTTGGAGGTTCATCATCCTCTATAGTGTGAGCATGATGTCTTCTTTTTTTTTCTTCTTCTTTTGAGAGCCACCTTTGTTTCTGGGACAATTCCTAGCAATGTGTCCTTTCTCGTCACATGTATAGCATCTGATACTAGATATATCTCTTCTAGGGTTATTCTGGTGTGGATGCTTACCTTTATTGGGATGATAGTAGTCCCTTCTAATTTTCTTGGTGTGTGTTGTGAGATCTTGATCTTAATTTCCCATCTTTTCTTCTCAAGCTACTATTCGAGCTTCTCCTTGTGATAATTCCTCCCATAGTCTACTGAAAGTGATTAACTTTCTTCTAGCACAAATCCCTTTAATAAAGGAGTCCCATGACCTAAGGAGACCATTCAAGGTGGTCATCACAATTTCTCCATTTTCTAATTCTTCTTCCACGCCTTCAAGTTGTTATTTGATTTGAGAGACCCTTGTAAAGTATGACTGTATGGTTTCTACATTCTGGATCTTCACATTCTTCAACTGATTTCTCAAAGTTATCTTCCGATTTATATTCTTCCCTTCAAATAGCTTGGTCAATGAATCAAACATCTCTTTAGGTGTCCTTAAGGAAGACACATGTGGTATAAGGTGATCCTTGATAGAATCAGCAATGATCCTCTTAGCCTTGACCAAGTTCTTCTTGTGTACGGCCTTAGCCTCATCTCCCTCTGGAACTAGAACCTTTCCACTTATGCAGGAGTCCAATTCATTTTCTTCAAGAACAAGTGAAATTATATACTTCCATTCTCGGAAGTTATCAGCTCCTTCAAGGTTTTCATCAATATTGGTGTGATGAGACATCTTTAATGAGAACCTTAAATGGAAATACAAAACATTTATATATTACCAATTTGAGATGCCGAAACTGGATCTGGAACTGATCTTTTGCGGTGCTAATTTTTTGGTCCATGGTCAAATTAGGGTTTGACTTTCTCAGAGTTCGACCCAACCAAAAACTTCGATCTTGGTCTCTAAATTTCAATTTTGAGGAGAAGAGCAATCCTATGTTGGGCTCACTCAAAAATTCCTCTTCTGTGAAAAGCCCTAATTTCCCACAGTAGTGACAGGTCAAAAACTGAAAATGCTCGGAATCAAATTCCGCTTCGACAAAAATATGCACCCTTCAATGGAGAGTTGGCCTAGCCTCCTTTTGTTGATGATTTGTGGAGAGAGACCCAAAAATTAAGAAGCCCTATCTTTTGTAGCTGCACAATGTCTTCTTCTCATGTTAGCCCTGATACCATGTTAGATTTTTATCGTTTAATCAATATGATCTACGATCTTATCTGAGAGAATAACATGGAAAACAATAATCACAAGTTACAAGAGACACAAAGATTTTTCCTCAAGGAAACCATAAAGGAGAAAACCCCACAACTTCCTTAGAGATAGAATGAGCACCAATAGCAAAAGTAAAATCCAAAGATACAAAGATGATTTACGATAGTTGTTCTCTCTCTCACTTGTGCGATCTCCTCCTCTCTCACTCATGCACTATTGTTGAGTGAGTGTGTGTTCCAAATAGAAAGTCTCACTCTCTATTTATACTTTTTTCCACTTGACATTTACTCTATAGGGCCGACTTCTCTAGGAGATTCTAATAACCCTAATACAACTCAACTATGGGGACTATTTCCTCAAATTACAACGGAGGGTTAACCTCATTGACTTTACATGACTTTATTATATTAATGACTCTCCCAGGGTACAATGAATTACAAACAAATATACAAGTGAACACATTCTGAAGTTACAAATACATCAACACTTCATGGCCTTAAACTTTCTTAATTCCTTCAGTTCTTCTTGCAATTTTTCCCAGCAAATCCCTTATAAGGTCAAATCCTCATACCATATCTCTCTGAGCTCTTTAATGGTATTCATATGTAAAGGAAGTGGAATCATCCCTTCCTCACACATGGAATCTTGATACTTCCATTATTTATTTCATCTTTCAACAAAGAAATGTCTTATGACACTTCGTGATCCTTTTCATCATCTACGTCCAACTTAATAATCTTCGGAGGTTCCTGAACCCTTGCTTTACCATCATTCTCCCTAGGTAGAGGTTGGTCATGAGTTGCTAGATCTTGAGTCTCAACAGCTAATTCTTGTGTTTCAGCAGCTAATTCTTGATCCACCAGTTTTGAGGCCTTGGAAATTTCTTCTTTTTGGATTGTCGGTTCTTATGTTTCAGTAAACTTTAATTGATGAGGAAATGATTTCCTTTGATTCTTACATTCCATGGTCAGGAGTCAGCATTTCTTATGCAATAATATTCTTAGATTCGTTACCCGATAACTCCTGATTGTACATGGTTGAGGGGGATACATCCATGTTTTGATTATGCACATCATACACCGTTGATTCTTCTTATTTTGTCCCATTCCTTTCTTGTCTCATTTTTCCAAGTCTCCAGGATAAAAATTCCATGAGAGTGACCTTATATCCTTCATTCTTAAAGATGTCCCCACATTCTAGACACATAAACTCATCGTGCTCCATATTTTCTGAAACAGAGGGTAGAATTTCCATTTGATCAACAACTTCTGCTAATGTGCTCAATCTAACAACTTTCTAATTATTTAGTACTTCCTTCAGCCCTTGCATTTCCCCCCTGAGAACCTGCACCTCTTGTTTCAGCAGGTCATTCTCCAAGACCAGAGTTTCCACTTGAATTTGACCCTCTGTTGCAGCAATTTCTTGTGTATCAACAGGTCTTGGAACTAAAGTTGGGCTACCCACTGTTTCTTATGTTTCATGGAGTGATCGAGGTTTTAGAATTGGAATCTCAATATATGCCTCGGTCATCTGTGTTGCATCTACTGCAACGAAAGCTAGGGTCCTTATTCTCTTCAATGTACTGGGTGACTGGTTTTGGGTACACAATCTCATCTTACTGCTCTGTGGCATACGGGGAGTGGAACCCTTTGTGAGTATTTCAACA
The DNA here is from genome assembly GCA_001517045.1 of Pseudotsuga menziesii. Taxonomy (NCBI): domain Eukaryota; kingdom Viridiplantae; phylum Streptophyta; class Pinopsida; order Pinales; family Pinaceae; genus Pseudotsuga; species Pseudotsuga menziesii. The sequence goes on from LPNX010999199.1 coordinate 14,928, forward strand.
TCCTCTGAGACAGAAAAAGGAGAATCATCCTTTTTTGTTGATTCTACCCTCAACTCATTAGTTCTTCCTAGTTTAGCAGAAGATTCAATCTCGAATTGTTCTTTTCTGGTTTTCAGTCCTCTCCCTCATTTATTCTACATTGGATTATGTTTGTTGGAATGGGATTCTGATAGGCTCATGGGGGTTATGTTTTGAGAGACTTTGTAGTCACAACTTCCTCCAAATCCATTTCTTGATTATTCTCTACTCCTTCAGATTCCCTATCTATGTCCCTAGCTCTATCTGACAGGCTCCGCTCATCTTCCTCTTCGATATCATTATTGCTTTCTTCCATGGTCACATGGTCTACCACATCCCCAGCAAAAAATTGTCCCCAAGGTAGGTTTCTTTGTTCAAGGGCTCTTAATATTAACAACTTAATGAGGCCATGGTTAGTGATGGAAACTTGGGGGTATTGAGACCTCTATGCATAGTGTTCCATGTTTCGCAGGGTTCTCAGAAGATAATAGGGTATGTTAATTAATGTGCCATGATGCAAGTTTGAGAGCGAAACAAAATCATAGGAATAGATGAATCAGTACCTACATTCACAGGTGATATATTTCTTCAAGAATAATGCAACCTAGTCCCATGGGAGAGGCAGAGTTTCTAATGTTGTTCCCCGTCCCCTTGATTGAATGTTTTCTCCTGCTGCGATGAAGTCTTCTTTTGGATTTGGGTTGGGAACCTTCCGACCAAACCATATCCTCTCGTTCCTAGAAAATAATGTCACCTCTACTAAAATATGTTTAGAGACTTCGACCCTCGGCCCTCTAACTTCTAAATGGTCTTCTATCATGTTTTGGGAAAACTATAATGTCATTCCTTCATTGAAATCATTCAATTTTTTAAATACGCCGTCCATCATGCTTCTTCAAATATCCTAAAAACCTCTCCATTCTGATGTAAAGCATCCATTGTTTTAGATTCATGTCAAACTATGAAACCCCCCATAATGTCTTTCTTCAGCAATCTCAAATGATGCAAGCAATAATTTCCCAATTTGGATGTCGGAATTGCAACATGCAGAGAAAATGATGAACAATGGGGACTTTGTTGGCTATTTTTGGAAAGGCAGTGTAATTATGGAATAGGATCGTGTTAACAGTTATCGCATGGATTGGACAATATGGTGGTGGTCAATAAGTATGGGAGAAGGTGGTGATGTGTCCCTCCGATTGGAAATATTGGCTATAAATTGCTGACAAGGATAGGCAAACATAGTATAATAATGATTACTTTGTCAATTCATGCCTTTTCATACCTGTGGTTAGAATCCATACCTTTTCACTTATCGTGACAGATCATCATCACTCTAAGGTGGACCATTTTTTCTGTCAAATCAGTTGATGAAGGCATCCCTTATGACATGGCTTTGACATAAACTCGGTAAGCCTCTATCCAATAAGAGGATTGAATGCATCCATGTAATAATTACTTGTATTAGAGAGTGGAAGTTTTGGCATATTTTCAGTTTCATTTTTAGAAAACTATAGTAGGAATAATATTGATTATAAAACTGGAAAGGTAATATTACTACCAATTCCGTCGAAATATTCCTTTGATAATTTTGCAGGACATATTTTAACTAGTTACGAGGAAAGCCGACGAATTACATAACTGATGCAGGCTGAAAACTGGAAAGATGGTGGTGGTTCAACAAAAAGTGGAGAAATCGACAGTGTTTCAGCCAAAAATTGGTGGAGTTTCAGTAGAAAGTGGAAAGGTTGGTGGGGTTTTCATCGAAATTTTAGTGAGTTTCAGCGAAAAGGTTAGCAGAGTTTCGGCAAAAAGCGGAAATATTGGCGAAGTTTCAGCCGAAACTATAGTGGAGTTTCGGCAAAAAGTGGAAATATTGGTGAAGTTTCGGCAGAAAGTGGAAATATTAGAGGAGTTTCAGCCGACGACAAAATTCAACACTGCCCGAATGAAGTTCGATGGACTTAACAGAAATCAACAATTCCCTTCGCCAATCCTTGTAAAGGGATTTTCAGCAACTGCAAAGAACCACCCATATTTTTTGCAATTGATTGGCCCATTACGACTGCTTTTTTTCATCTCGAGTCCTTCACATTTATCTCTACACACAATTCCTTAAACAACCCATTAAGTTGAACCATCGAAAAATTATTAAACAAACTATCAAACTAGCAAGATCAAAGCAACAAATAAAATCAAACACGTTTATTTATGTACAATTTTCTTATGAAAAAAACAATAAAAGATTAAAGAGCTTCAAAAACAGAGGAGACTCTTGTTCGTGTACCAACTGATAGTTTGAATCAGAAGCAACACCAGAAGCAAATGCATCCTTCGAGAGTGGCTTATGATAGAGTCGCAGTCGATGACCATTGGAAAATAATTATGTTTGTTGTTCATCAATTGTGGTCAATCGAACAGTTCCATTATCAAATATCATGTTCGCTTTGTATGGTCCCAACCATCTGGTGTGCAACTTCCCGTTAAAATCCCTCTTGAATCGTGAATCGTACAATAAGGTCCAATCTCCTTCACAAACCATCCTCTTCTTAATAAACCTATCATGCCACTTAGAGCATTGTTGTTAAATTACTTAAGCCTGATGTACAATAGTTTCACGCTTATCATCAAGCTCGTTTATTTGATTCAGTCAGTTCTTTTGGGCTTCTGTCAAATCCAGGTTTTCTTCTAAAGCGGTCCTCAAATTTTTAATCTTGAATTCAACACGGAAGACAAAATTTTTACCGTATACTAATTCATAAGGAGAGAACCCTGTGGTGTTGTGGCATGTGGTTCAATATTCCCATAATGCTTCAGGAAGTCTTTCAGCCCATATCTATGATGACTCTTCATAGTCTTTGTGAGAATAGCTTCAATAACTTTATTTGTACTTTTCACTTGAGCATTGGCTTGTAGATGATATGGTGAATTTATTCTATGTTGGATAAAGAAGGATTCAATTTTATGAGATACAAACTATGGTCTCCTATCTATGACTATCTCCTTAGGAACCCCAAAGCGAGTGAATATTTCTTCAAACAAGAATTCTACAACATATTGATTGGTAGCTCTCACCGGGTTTGTGGCATTAACCCATTTAGTCATATAATCTGTGCAAACCAGAACGTAAACCTTTTGTTTTGAAGGATGGTTGATAGGCCCTACAAAGTTCAAGGCTAATCTATCGAAAGGTTCAACCACCAATTGTGGTTGAAGTGGCATCTCATCCAATCTATTAGACTAACACATCCTTTGGAAGTTATCACAAGCTTGTACATACTTCTTTGCATCCTCAAACAAAGTTGGCCAAAAGTAGCCCATTCTTAACACCTTGTGTCTAGTTATTTTATCAGCAAAGTGCCCCCCGCAAGGATCATCATGACAAGGCTTGAGGATACTGTGGATTTTGTATTCCCTTACACATCACCTAATTTCCAAGTCTATCCCTTTGTAAAAGAGGTACCATTCTATCCACCAGTACATAGCACTCTGTTGTACAATCCTTTTTCTTTCCCTTTTTGATAGATGTGATTCAATCTTCCCTAAAACAAGATAATTAGCAATGTATGCATACCACGGTGAGTTAATTGAAACTAAAAATAGATGTTCATCAGGAAAAGAATCCTCAAAGGGTGAATTATCATCATTATTGGTTAGTCGAGAAAGAAAATCAGCAACAACATTCTCCTTTGCTATTCTATCAATAATAGTGACATCAAAATCTCGTAACAACAACAAACACCTAGTCACTCAAGGATTAGTAACATGTTTATTCATTAAATATCTAATAGTTGAGTGATCGATATGCACAAAGGTAGTGTACCCGGTAATATAGTGCCTGAATTTTTTGATGGCGTAAATGACATCAAGGAACTCTTTCTCAGTTACTGTGTAGTTGAGTTTAGTAGGAGCCATATTCTTATCGATATAGTAAATAGCATATGGATTGTGATCTTCCTGCTGTCCCAGCACAACCCTAATAGTAGTATCTGAAGCATCAGAAAAAATGTGGAAAGGTAAGGCCCAATTAGGCCCCTTCGGTATAGGTGTTGTAGATAATCTTTTACTTAATTCTACAAATGTTTTCTTGAATTCATTTGTCCATTTGAATTCAACATATTTCATTAGTAAGGTAAATAGAGGAGATGTTAACTTAGAAAAAATTTCAATAGAGTGTCTATAATAACCAGCATGTCCAAGAAAACTGCGTACCTCCTTATGCATTCCACAAATAGGGATGTTCAGAATTACCCTTATTTTGGCAGGGTCCACTTGTATTCCTGCAGTGGATATGGAATGCCCAAGGACTATACCTTCACTCATCATCATGTGACATTTTTCAGTGTTGAGGGACAAGTGATTCTGTTCACAACGTTTTAATACTTTTTCCTGATTTTCCAAATCCTCATCGAAACTACTACCATAAGGGTTAAAATCATTCACAAAATTTTCCATATAGTCATTAACCATCTCAAAAAATATTTCAATCACAGCTCGTTGAAATGTAGTCGGTGCCTTGTATATTCCAAAAGGGAGCACCCTGTACGCAAAGGTCCCCCGAGGACATGTGAAAGTGGTCTTGTCTTAGTCTTCAAGGGAAATCTGAATCTGATTATACCCACTAAATCCATCTAAGAAAGTAAAGAATTTCTTCGCAAACAGGGTATCCAGAACTTCATCAATAAATGGCAAAGGGAAATGGTCTTTTTGTGTAGCTTTATTCATCTCTCAGTAATCCACACAAATGTGCCATTTACCATTTTTCGTAGGAACAATTACTAAGGGAGAAACCCATTCACTATCTAAAATGGGATAAATAAATCATGCCTTTAAAATTTTATGAATTTCCTCTTTCACAATGTCTCTCAAATTTAGATTCATTCTGCGTCGGGGTTGACATATGGGTCGGCAATAATTTTTAATGTAAATGTGGTGAGTACACAACTCAAAGGGAATACCTCTCATGTCTGTGTATTCCCACGCAAAGGCTCCCTTATGTTGTTTCAGTAGTGTATTCAAGCGTTCCAGCTCGTTAATTGCTAGATTGGGATTAACATTCAAGGTTATTATAGGCTCAATCTCTATTCAAACACTCTTCAACTTCTCAATTATGGGAACAGTTTCAACAATTTTAGCTAGGACCTCCTCGTTAAGTTCTTCTTGGTCAATTTCATTCATGGAACTGTCCAGGATTTGATATGCATGTTGGGTAATCGTCATTGAATCACTAATGAAACTGTTGATAGTATCATCTTCAGTTTCATTTTTAAAATTCAAGGCCCTCCCTATAGTCAGAAGAGGTTGAGTGCTTTCTTCCTCTTCCAAGTCAACCCATAATGGAATTTCAGCATCTAAACTTGGTTTAACTAGAGGATAAAGGGTTAAAATTTTCTTGTTAGTTCCATCATATATTGTCATAGATCATGATCTATAGCTAATGTATGCATCTGTGGTGGCCAACCAAGGTCTTCCCAAAATGAGTGGATGTCCCCCCAACTGAGATTTGGGTTGTAAAATAAGAAAATTCGTTGGATATTCCCATGAATCAATAGAGACTACCAAGTCATCTAAAATCCCCTCAAGTCTAATCATGGATATATCATCCAATTATAATACCATGGGGATTGGTCTAAGATTAGTGAGTCCCAATTTCTTCATAGTCTCGATAGTCATCAGATTTATTGATGCACCCAAATCAACTAAAACATTGGGGATCTCAGTATAGCCAATATGCACTGTAACAATGGGATTGCCTAGATCATCATATTTAGCCAAAGGAATATTTCCGATCATTAATTTAGACAATTTCCCAACCACATGAATTGTAAGAGGATCTTTAGGCTTCCTACCTTGTTTCTTCACACACAGGTCTCTGACAGATTTAGCATAAATGGGTACATCATGCAGGGCTTGCAATAATGGGATATTAACATAATATTTTTCAATTCCCCGAGAAGGTTAAAGCATGGTCGCTATGTTTCTTTCTGTAAGGCTCATCGCTCAGGGTATGGTGGATTTCTTAGAATTTCTACAGGGGGGATTTTTAATGTGTGTCTCAACAGGTGTTTCGGCAGGTGTTTCAACAAGTGTTTCAACATCCTCGAGAATGGGGATTGTTGTATCGATTGGTATTTTAACATGTTTATTCGTTATTTCTTCAATAATAGGGAATGGAACATCCTCAATGACAATAGGTTCTACCACCCTCTCAAATCGTAGATGTAACTCATTACATGGGATAGGAGTGATAGAGTAAGTTGGCATGTTTAATGTTTCAACTTGTTGCATTGCCTTGTTGTTGGGGTTAGGATTAGGTTGAGCAGTCAGCTGAGGTCATAGTGGTGCATTAATTGGTGCATTGTTAGCAGGGAGTTGCAACTGTGGTTGTTGATATTGTGGGTGACGGAATTGATTGCAGGGATAAGGATTTCTCTAACTTGGAGGCTAATGGGTCAAATGGTTTGGATGAGGTGACCATGACATCCATGGTGTACAATATTGCATTGTAGGTTGAGCGGATGGGTTCCAATAAGTATTGGGACAAGAATATTGTGGAGGAAAATGATTATTCATATATGTTTCCAAGAAATAAAAGATGTGGTAGGATCTGGATTCATATCTGGAGCATGAGGTTGCCAAGGCTTCTTTTGTGAAATGAAGTAAGTGTGTTCCACGTCCACACTTGATGCCTGAAGAACTTCCTTAACTTTTGGGAGTGAGGGGAAATCCTTAGTATTGTGATCCAAATTACATAGAGCACATACCTCAAGCTTATCAAGGGGGGATTCTCTTAATGCATTCTTCTGTCTGCATTTCACACAAAACATATCCAATGCCATATCTGCCTCGGTTTGTCTCTACTTTTCTTTTAAATATCCAATTGTGAGGAAATAGAACTCATCATGTCAGTTTTAAAATATTCGAGAAGATTACCTATTTATGCTCATGTAGCTCCACCATTGGCTGAATTTTGTGCTGTCATAAGGACATCTCGGTCTCTTGTGTTAGTTATAGAAGACCCTCTACAGTATCTTCGACATAGATCCACAATATTATCAAAATATTCCCTTAATATGTCCCCCCTTCCCAGCATATTAAGCATATCCATACAATCTTCTCTAATTCCCCGCAATAAGATGATTTTGAGAACATCCTTTCTAATATCAGCATGACCAAATCTTTGTAAAATTATATAAAATTCTTTCTACAAAATATTCCAAATTTTCATCCTCTTTTTTAACCATTTTGAACCATTCTTCCAGACTATCCTTTGTTTTGAAATAATATTGATATTTATCAAGGAATACTCGTTTCATTTGGTCTGATGTTGTATCAGTCTCACCACCCAAACTCATAAACCAACGTAGGGAATTTCCCTTTAAAGTAGCAGGAAATAATTTTAAATTTTGTACACTAGTGGTATAATCAAAACTTTGAAAGAGAACGTCAAATTCAAAGAGAAACTCATCTGGATCTTCATTAGACTTACGATAAAATTTTGGCAATATTAAGGGTGAAATGTTCTTCATGGGATCCACCCCGACCATCTGTCGAATGGGGAATTCAAGTGTAGCAATTGTTTATCCATGTTAATCATTACGGTTGTCCCCCATCTCCTCTTCATGATCATTAAGGTGCCTCTAATGTTCTCCATTCTCTTCGTTACTCATATTTACTCCATTCTTCTGCTCTTCTCTCCTTTCTTCCTCGAATCCCTATCGATAATCCATCCACTCCTCCTTAGTTATTTCATTCCCGTTAATTCGGTAAATTTCCTCTAGATTCCTTGTACCCACAACATTACCCTTATCTTCTAGAGGTCGCTTCTCAGAAGTGGGGGTTGAAACTTTCGTTACCTTCTCCATGGTTGATACTGATGATTCAATCCTAGGGAGAATAAATATTCCTCTTCTTGAAGATGTTTGCGGAAATAAAGTTACAGTGGAGGAATCAACTCTGGCTATCAGTTCATCAATAAATGTTGCTCTCCCTGGACCTGGATTACTACCATGACCTTTTCCACCTGCAAAGTTAGTTCTTTTGGGCATTTCCTGTTCTTTTCTTTTTATATTCATGCAAACTTAAATAATCATACCTTGTTTTTGCGGTAGGAACTCATTCAGTCTATCAAAGGATGCATAGCTCTTCACTACGTATTATCATGCCTACAAACTCAAAAATCAAGATAGCTAAAGAAATAAAACTAATCATCTACAATCTATGTCTACCAATTACCTTTCATGTCAATGGCGGGAAAATGTTTATCACTATAATTTCCTATTAATTTATAAACAATGGGGTTTGAAACTTTCGTTACCTTCTCCATGGTTGATACTGATGATTCAATCCTAGGGAGAATAAATATTCCTCTTCTTGAAGATGTTTGCGGAAATAAAGTTACAGTGGAGGAATCAACTCTGGCTATCAGTTCATCAATAAATGTTGCTCTCCCTGGACCTGGATTACTACCATGACCTTTTCCACCTGCAAAGTCAGTTCTTTTGGGCATTTCCTGTTCTTTTCTTTTTATATTCATGCAAACTTAAATAATCATACCTTGTTTTTGCGGTAGGAACTCATTCAGTCTGTCAAAGGATGCATAGCTCTTCACTACGTCTTATCATGCCTACAAACTCAAAAATCAAGATAGCTAAAGAAAGAAAACTAATCATCTACAATCTATGTCTACCAATTACCTTTCATGTCAATGGCGGGAAAATGTTTGTCACTATAATTTCCTATTAATTTATAAACAAAGTTCTCACAATAAATTGTCAACCCATGGAAGTTTAGTTATTTCAAAGGTAACCTAGCAAAATATATGCATAAACATTCAGTAACTGATCAATCAACTAGAATCCACCCAATCTACCTAATTACTAAGTCTATGCTCTGCTCATTGCGGAATCCGACTTCAAAGACTAATTCAACTTCCAAGAGATTAAGAGAGTTCACAATCCTTCTACTGTATCAATTCTGGTAATGACTGCTTCAAGAATGAAAGAGCTAAATGCTTTTGTGAGAATTTAAATGCTAAATTATCATCATAAAAAGAGATCCAATCCACAATTGCAATATTCAACCATAAAGGAAATCAATTTTCATGTTCTATAAATCCACATGCCATCTACCAGTTCACCAGTTTATGGAAAGAAAGAAATAATCAAAAAATGCAACAGTAGAGCACATATGTAACAACAATAATAAATAACACACTTGCAAAGAGAAACTATGCATTATTCAATCGATTATTTCAACAAACCAAGAAAAGCTATAATTGAAGAATCCCAAACTTAATTCTCACATTGTTTCAGCAACTCAAAAGGAAATCTAATGGCAATTCCACACCAAACAAAATAAAGGAAATGAACAACTAGTTAACTCGAAAAATCTGAGAGAAGGTGGTCCCTTGCCTTCTAGCAGAGGTGTCGCTAAACACTACCAGAAATCAATACACAGCAGATCAGGAAAATACTGCAACTTTCATTAATAGAATGAAGTTCAAACACGGAGTCCTTCCACCCCTGTTACAATTTTTCTTCTGAAAATAAGCCTAACCTTTCACAATGATCTGAACCGAAGACCTGAAAGGTGTAACTTCTTGCCATGTACTTCTTTATCTATGTGTATCAACAAGCTGATACACCCGAATCCCCTGTGGTCTTAGTTTCTTTCATCAATCTGTCACAAGTCAGCGTAATTAGGAAGCAAAATTCATAAACACAGGAAAACTTTAAGAATCAATATAAAGTGCAATATGCTGCAAGCGGGGAAGTTGAGGGGATTTACTAGGGATTTGGCTAAACTCTAGACCATTTGCACCTTTCATGGCAAGTTTGGCTAGAATTTGGCAACACAATTTGCCGTTGAAAATGAGATTTTCAGTGTTGAAATTGCAATTTTTATTGCAGAAATGGATTTAGGACCCTCGATTACCCCTAGGGCACCTAGATTATAAAATTCCAATCACTGAAAACTACCATTTGAACAATTTCAGCCGAATTTTGGGTAGGATTTCGAGTACAAATGGTTGAGAGTTTAGCTTACACCATTTACTTGTGGGATGCATCGTCAGTTTAAGGGAAGATAAGATTAAGAGGATGGATTGGGTATGTTTACTGAACATATGCAAATAATACATTACATTATTATTTTTATTACATCATATCAGGGTATCAAAGGACGACAACCAACATGCACCCTGCCGCATAGTCTTTAAGACGACGAGAGCTAACCATTGAGTTGTAGAGTCATTAAGACTCTGTCAACTCAATGAGTCCATGATCCATCCATCCATGTATCATGAGCGTCGCCTGCATAATCAGCCAAGTCGTACGTGGCTGCAGAAACGAGACCCCATATCTGGCCACCGAAAACTAGCCCCTACCTGCAGAGGGTCCCATGCCTTCACGGTCCTCATTTACTGCTCCATTACCAATCCTCCGTTTCGGCCTGGGAGGTTTCCGTCCATTTAATTCGATGTAATACAAATATTTATTTGTACATTTAATAAAAAATATTTAAATTTTTATATTATTTTTATATTTTTATATAATTATATATTTTTATTTATTA
>LPNX010999199.1:25784-218102 GCA_001517045.1 Pseudotsuga menziesii
ATTTTAAAATTGGTTTGGGTTCTCATGCAAATTAATGTAAACGACGGCAAGCCAATTACAAGAGTCCCTGCTACCTACCTGAAGGCATAGACTAATAAAGAGGTGGTAAGGGTTTTTTTTTTAATTTCAAGAGAATGATGAAATCTTAAAGTAAGAGTAAGAACATGTCATGAAAATTAATGAAATATGAGGTGAAAAATAAGAGTAAGAATATATCAAGATGAAGTAGTAGAAGAGATGAGCATTCCTACTAGTTACCTATAAAGACAAAAAGAAGAGAAAGGCAGGAGGAAGAAGATTGTTATTATATGGACATTTTTTCATTTCTTTAATTAAATTAGTTTTTATAAATAATTTTTTAATTAAAAAATAATACAAAATAAACTTAATTAATATTATGTTTTATTAAATTAAAATTTTAATTTATAAATAATTTAATAAAATATATATAATAAACATAGTATAAAATTTAAAAAATATATAAAGAATTAATTGCATTGCTTTAGAATTTTACTTGTATATTCAAAAATATTCGAAACAAGTTTTGAATTAATATTTAATGTAACTTTTGTATTTTAAAAAAAAAATCTATTTCAATATAAAAATAATATCATTATTTAATCATTTTTTCTATATATAAAGAATTAATTGCATTGCTTTACAATTTTACTTGTATATTCAAAAATATTTGAAACAAGTTTAATTGCATTGCTTTACAATTTTACTTGTATATTCAAAAATATTTGAAACAAGTTTTGAATTAATATTTAATGTAACTTTCGTATCTTGTAAAAAAAAAATTATATTTCAATATAGAAATAATATCATTCTATTTCAATATAGAAATAATATCATTTTTTAATATATTTTTTTATAAAAAGATATTATATTTTAGTTTCTTTTTATATAAAAGATATTTAAAATTTGGATTTTCACATTTTTTTATCTTTCAAAATAGAAATTTAACTTTGTTTTACCAAAATTCCAAAACTTAACAGTCTCACTACATTTTTTCAAAATAATGCCTCAAAATCTAATCTTAAAATTTTTAAAATAAATATATATATATATATATATAATTTTCATTTTCATTGCTTATTAACAATAACCTATTATAATAAAATTTATTCCTACCATTTATGTTAATGTGAAAATGTAAACTTCGTGGATGCTTACCTTCCAATAATGTTTCTAATAGCAAACTCTATAACCCAAATGTTTCTAATAGCAAACTCTATAACCCAAGCGTTTGTTGTTTTTTGTTTTTGGCATGGGGCATTTTGACCGTCAAATACTTTTAAAAAGTTTAGTAAGACGTTTTTTTTGAAGCGTAAATTTATCATTTAAATTTATTTTTGAAGGGCAATAAAATTTTCAAAACGTCATTATATTATGACTATTTTTGAAAGGCAACAAAATTACTAAAACTTCATTATAAATTAGTAATATTAATACTGTTGTCTTATTATTATATAAAGTTATACTTTTCAAATTCTAATCATACTTTCACTAAAAAGAAAAATATTAAGTTAGTATTATCTCCATCATCCTTGCATTTCTATTTTGTAAGTCTCTTTTGATTTTTTATGAAAGAAAAAAATGTCATTTAACAATGATTTTTCTCTATTTATTGATTTTTTTTAATATTGTAATTAGCATCTACATAGTACAAATTTCAATGCTCAATGCTCAACTAAATGATTTGAAAGTTGGAACTTGGAACTTGAATGTTGAAGTTTGGAAGGGTGAAGCCCTTGGAGTTGGAGTCTTGGAGACAGAGTCTCAGAAAGCATATTTATCAACCGTACTGCTTGTAGAATTTTTTTGGTTTAGATTTAAATATTTGTTTAAAACTCTACTATTTGACAAAATGTTATAAAACATTTCCTTGTATTTATAGTGATTCTACCATGATTTCTGTAATGTATATAGATTTAAAATCAAAGAATATTGATTAATTTTCAAACTCTATTGAAATTCAATTGAAAATCTATACATTGAATTTTATAGTGACTTCTACCATAATTTGCGTAATGTATATAGATTTAAAATAAAAAAATATTGATTAATTTTCTAACTCTATTGAAATTGAATTGAAAATCTATATATTGAATTGAGTATTATTTTATGCAAGAAATAAATCACTACTCCACGCATTGGATACTCCGCCATGGCTAGTGGCCACCCACGGGCCACCATACTCCTCCCGAAACCTGGTTCAAACCAACGCGTGATCCCACTCTTCATTAAAATCTTCCTCAAATAAATAAACAAAACTGCAAACTATTTATTAAGTGCCAATTGGGATCCAATATACAAGTTATACATATGATCTTGGATATCAGACACCAGAGATCTCATGACCACCCAATTATGATGACAAAAAGAAAACTCACTGGCGATCATGAGAGCCTGAGCGTACAGACTGACAATGGGAAATTTTTTCTCGGTGCAATCTTATGGAATAGAAGGCCATTATGGAATCCTTTGAATCAGATAATCAAGGAAATGAATTGGTCGAGTTCCAGATGTAGTCAAAAGCGAAGAGGTCATGCCATGTTTTGTATGGTTAATGTTCTGCTCAATCTGATCTGCAGGGATTCACAGATTTACATAGGTCAATGTCCTGATTTATGTTCAGCATAGACAAAATCAAATACAGAGACGAATCGTGAAGCCTGAAAGTGGAATTTGCATAACAAATTCGCATAGGTCAATTCTAAGATTTTTGGTAATAGAGAGAAAATCAAATACATAGCCGAATCATGAAGCTTGCAAGTGGACTTTGATTGCATAAACTAATGTCTTTAAACTAACAAACTAACAAGGTTTGTATCCACTACATTAAAAATAACATTTCAGTATGGCATAAACAAATTTACATTTTAATTTCACATCAGTAACAGTTGCACCCAGTGATGGAATTTGACGGGAAAAATGACCGTCAAATACGGTTAAAAATTTTAGTAAGACGTTTTTTTCTGAAACATAAATTTATCATTTAAACGTATTTTTGAAGGGCAATAAAATTTTCAAAACGTCATTATATTAAGACTATTTTTGAAGGGCAACAAAATTACTAAAACTTCATTATAAATTAGTAATATTATTGTATAAAGTTATACTTTTCAAATTCTAATCATGCTTTCACTAAAAAGAAAAATATTAAGTTAGTATTATTTCCATCATCCATGCATTTCTATTTTGTAAGTTCCTTTGATTTTTTCTAAAAGCAAAAAATGTCATTTAACAATGATTTTTCTATATTTATTGATTTTTTTAATATTGTAATTAGCATCTACATAGTACAAATTAGTGTTAAATGCTCAACTAAATGATTTGAAAGATGGAACTTGGAACTTGGAATGTGGAAGGCTGGAAGACTGAAGCCCTTGGAGTTGGAGTCTTAGAGACACACTCTCGAAAAGAATTATCAAATGTACTACTTGTAGAATTTTTTTGGTTTAGATTTAAATATTTGTTTAAAAATCTACTATTTGAAAAAACGTTATAAAACATTTCCTTATATTTATAGAGATTTCTACCATGATTTATGTAATGTATATAGATTTAAAATCAAAGAATATTGATTAATTTTCAGACTCTATTGAATTTCAATTGAAAATCTATATATTGAATTTTATAGGGATCTCTACCATGATTTTTGTAATGTATATAGATTTAAAATAAAAATAAAAATATTGATTAATTTTCTAACTCTATTGAAATCGAATTGAAAATCTATATATTGAATTGAGTATTGATTTATGCAAGAAGCAAATCAATACTCCACGCATTGCATACTCCGCCATGGCCAGTGGCCACCCACGGGCCACCATACTCCTCTTGAATCCCGATTCAAACCATCGCCTGCTCACGCTCTTCGTTAAACTCTTCCTCAAATAAATAAACAAAACTGCAAACTATATATTAAGTGTCAATTGGGCTCCAATATACAAGCTATACAGATGATCTTGGATATCAGAAACCAGAGATCCCATGACCAACCAACTATGATGAAGAAAAGAGAACTCACTAGCGATCATGAGAGCCTGAGCATAGAGACTAACAGTGGACAATATTTTCTTGGTGTAATCTTATGGAATGGAAGGCCATTATGGAATCCTATGAATCAGATAATCAAGGAAATGAATTGATCGAGTTCCAGATACAGTCAAAAGCGAAGAGGTTGTGCCATGTTTCGTACAGTTAATGTTCTGCTCAATCTGATCAACAGGGATCATGCAGAGATTCACATATTTACATAGGTCAATGCCAAGATTTGTGTTCAGCACGGACAAAATCAAATACGGAGATGAATCGTGAAGCTTGCAAATGGACTTTGCATAAAAAAATTACATAGGTCAATTCTAAGATTTTTGTCAACACATAGAAAATCAAATAGGGAACCAAATCATGAAGCTTGCAAGTGAAATTTGAATACATAAAATAATGTCTTTAAACTAACAGACTAACAACGTTGTATCCACTATCTCGGATGTGGGTGATAGCGCAGCAATCCATCGATGCACCACGCCTTAGCCCGTGCACCCTACGCGTGGCGAGCAGCATGCACCTGGCACGTCCATCAACCAAGCCATCATCACCTTCGAGACACTTCGATGTTCCTCACATGTGGGAGAATATCTGCAAGCCTCTTCAGCACCTACGACGAAGGGTGGCGACACCCTATCCTCCTCCTAAGCTTTCATGGCATCGCAGAGCTATTCAATGCGCGCAGGTACTTTGGCTGGTCTGACGAGGGTTATTTTCACCATGGAGAATTAATTCACCATATTTGTTGGATTAGGCTCAGTTCTGAGCAATTCTGACCTCACTAAGCGCTTGGAAGTTTGGCCTCCACCTTAAGGTGGTGCCTTTGTTTGGATGGGATTTCTTTGTAGTGCTCACCTTGCAGGCTCCAATGACCTCCACGTACTCCTTCTCTTTCAGCTGGGGTTCTGTCTAGAAATCATGTCGAGATAAATGGGAACGCCGTGTTGCACCAGCTCAGGCAGGGGCAAATTCCTGCGTGGATGCAAACTGCAAGTCACTAAATATTATGAAAATCATATATCTCCTCAGTTCTGCATCCTTGTTGAAGACTGGGAGGGGAGGGTCCTCAACCAGCAGCTAGCTTCTGGGAAGGGAGGAAGCCAGGTAAATCACTACTGGTTTATTAAAAATATGTTACGCAATCTTGTTGAGGATATGCTTCTCAACTGGTCAGACGCCCGTGACTCTGTCCTCACCATGAAAGCCAGAATGGCCGAAATTGATTCTCAGCTCACAGCCCTGGACAGTGCGTTCGCCTGGAAAGGCACGTTTTGCAGCACTGGGCATGGTGGACTTGGGGGAGGTGGTAGTGGAAGTGCGATAGGGGGCATAATGCATGTTGGTCTTGGGGGAGGTGGCAGTGGGAGTGCAGCAAGAGGTATATCACGGCACGCCAGCAGATTGCGACTTGACAGGAACCTCCTTTCCCCATCCCTTCGACTGTGGAGTCGCTCTTCAAATGCCTGAAGAACATGGTTGGCCAAAAGCTGGAATAGCCTCAATCCACTCTAGAGGCAGCCACCAACACGTCCAGCCCTTCGCAGGAGGAAAGATGAGCTTGCCCCATCATTGAGGAAAACCCCCTGTCCTGAAGCATGCTCTCATCATCTATAGAAACGACTTATCGTTTCAGGTTTTTATGCAAGAACTGTCAAGTCTTGTTATGTCTCTATCTATTTTTGAATTTGAACCTTGTAACGATGTCTATGTCTGATACGTTGCCTAAAGCTGGGTACTCTGCTAGTCTTATCATCATGAACAATTTCATCTCTAGTTTTCATAGACGACCCGTTGGAGTATAATATCAAGGTTGTGAGCATAGTACCTATCCCTAGGTAAGGTAGATAGCAGTAGGTGATCTTCTTTAAATAATCGACAGAATTCACAGATTCCTTTAGTATAGCATAAGAGTTAAACTTATAGATATGTGCAGTTTTGTTTAATACTATCTCTGCATACATTTATTGCAGAGGTGTATTTGACAGTCACCAGGGTGCATGCACCTAGATATGTGCAGCGATTTCCAAATAATTAATCATACTTTCCATCACCATGGATATGTATGTTAAATACTTCTTAATACATTTGTAATGCACAATATGCCCCTTGTTTACACAGAAACTTAATACATAGAGTTGCATAATTTGACAATTTGGAAACGTAATGACTATTTCTTAACATGAAGAAGATGATTAATTGATCTCTATATAAGATCACTGATTATGTTGCAGAGTATTAACACATGGTTGTGTTCAGTCTCAGCTTAGAACGCAATAGTAATACTTAAGTTGATTACCACGTTATGTGTATGATAGGAGGCTTGAATCATCAAGT
The DNA here is from genome assembly GCA_001517045.1 of Pseudotsuga menziesii. Taxonomy (NCBI): domain Eukaryota; kingdom Viridiplantae; phylum Streptophyta; class Pinopsida; order Pinales; family Pinaceae; genus Pseudotsuga; species Pseudotsuga menziesii. The sequence continues at coordinate 32,175 of LPNX010999199.1, forward strand.
TCATTATATATAGAGAAAGAGAGCATGGAATACTAACTCAAGTTGAAAAATAGTGTTATCACTATTATGAATGCAATAAAGATTAGAATTACTATGGATATCAATCTGGTGAAGATATCTGTAGGGAAGTAGTGTGAATACTCTGGAATGGTTACCTTTATTTGTTGTTTATGAATTTCAAAGGAATGTTTAGTTGTATGAATAATATTACTCACTCTGAAAGTTGTATGAATAATATTACTCACTCTGAATGACATTTAGTGAGTACAATTATAATTGTATAATTCATACAAGGATATTCACATCGAAAAATAGGGTATATAATCAATAATGTATTTACATGGGTTATATTAAAATTGAAAGTAGCAATTGGGATTAAATTTATAAATCTACAGTCAATATTCAGAAATGTGGTAGGTATCAGAATGTTATTATCACGAAAGTCATATTCTCTACCTAAAAGTATTATAACCCTGCACTCTGTGTATATGCAAAAATGACTTGGATGAAAGCGTTGTGTTTAAGATAGAATGGTGGATGAAAGTGTTGTGTTTAAGATAGAATGGTTTAGATAAATATTTATTATGGTTGACTAGTGGGTTGTGTTTGTCCTAAGTTTTTCCTATTGTTTACCTTAGACTCTCTCTTGTTCTTGATTTGTTTTTTTTAATCTATCTTTAAAACTCCAGGGTAGTTTTCCTTTTATTTCATGCATTACATATATATATATGAAGTTTCTTTAGCCGAGCTCAAATGATTAAAACTTCATTCAAATATTGTATATGGTTATTAACATGGGATGGCAGCGCATGACAGTTATTTAAAATGCATGTACGCTGCCAGCTTTCCGAAGGTCAAATCTATGTGCAGGTGCCATTATTATGTAAAAAAGCTTCCGAGTTGTTCCTATTCAAGGATTGACATCTGGTTTTGATTCGTACTGATTAAAACACCTACCTTGTTTTGATTGGTTTTGATTCGTACTGAGTAAAACACCTACCTAATCATTCGGTGCAAACGATGATAACCATTTCCAGAATGCCCAGAGATCAAAGAGGGTTTTAAATTGTTGAAGAAATTCAAAGAAAATCTCTGCACAAGATTAAAAGCTGAATATGGTTAGTAGATCTTGTGACTAACAAAGATAATAAATCAGGTTCTGGAAACAACAGGCATTTGTCTCGGATGTGAGAGAGATTCTCTCTGGAACAGAAGGAAAGACGAGATGATAACAGGGATTCAACTTCAAAGAAGCGCAGCTACTATATTTGTCACAGATACAATCCTGGCTACGTTAATGTGCTCTCCACGGTCAGTCTATTCATGGGACATTATAGTTCAGAAGGTGGGCAATAAGCTATTCTTTGACAAAAGAGATGGGTCTCAGTTGGATTTGTTGTCTGTAAATGAGACATCCTAAGAGCCTCTGCCTGAAACAAAGGAAGATATCAGGCAACAGGCATCACTTCTAGATAGCATTTTGCAAGGAGAGCTTCCATGTGATTTGGAAAAACCAAATCCAATCTATAATATTCTGTTGCTATTACATGTGTTGGAAGGTCTGAATCGTCTAGCACCTCGTTTAAGGGCTGAAGGTTGGAATTTCAAATGGCGGACACTCGTCAAAATTGCCGGTAACAATCAAAATCTGAAAGGTTTTCTATATTCTAAGCCAGATTTTGACGGTCTCCGTCAAATCTTAGCTGTGTTTGTATTTGACAGGTAAATTGACCCATGACGGGCATTTACCCGTCAAATTCCATCCCCCATCGGATGCCTTTGTGGAGGGGAAGATTTCTACGTTAGATCAACTGAAAGTGGTGGTTCCAGTTGTTCTACAAGAAGAGTGTTTAAGCAGCAAGTTGACTCCAAAGCTAGCACGCCAAATTCAAGATGCTCTGGCATTGTGTAGTGGCAATCTACCTTCTTGGTGCCACCAACTGACTAAAGCATGCCCCTTCCTATTTCCTTTCGAGACAAGGAGGCAATATTTTCACTCTACTGCCTTTGAATTATCTCGTGCCTTACAACGCTTGCAACAGCAGCAGAGTGCTGACAATCCAAATGTTACCAATGAATTAGAGTTGCGTGTTGGCAGACTGCAGCGTCAAAAGGTCTGTGTCTCAAGAAGCCCTCTATTGGATTCAGCTGCAAAGGTAATGGAAATGTATTCTAATCAAAAGACAGTCCCAGAGGTGGAATATTTTGGGGAGGTTGGCACAGGTCTAGGTCCAACTTTAGAGTTCTACACACTTCTGAGCCATGAATTGCAAAAAAGTGCACTTGGCATGTGGAGGACAACTTCTTCTCCTACTGTGTCTACTATAGAAAGTGAAGTCGAGAGGTCCGGTGAAGCAATTGAGTCCTCTTCATCTTTGGATAAAATCAATAAAGAGTGCACAGGTGGAAATGCAGACTTTGTTCAAGCACCTTTTGGCTTATTTCCTCGTCCATGGCCACCTAATACAGATTCCTCCTTTTCGAGCCAGATTTCAAAAGTATTAGATAATTTTCGTCTTTTGGGACGAGTTGTGGCAAAAGCTCTACAAGATGGTCGACTTCTAGATTTGCCCCTCTCAACAGCTTTTTATAAAGCTATCCTTGGACAGGAGCTTGATTTATAGGATATCCTATCCTTTGATCCCGAGCTTGGAACAATATTGCTAGAAATGCAAGCCCTTGTTAGCAAGAAGCAGTTCTTGGAGGCCATGCCAGGTGATAACAGGAAGATAATATCTGAACTATGTTTTCATGATGCTAGAATTTAGGATCTTTGTCCCAAAGTTGTGGTTCTTTGTTAAGTTGAGAAAGCCAAGGACGAAAATGCTGACCCAGCTCTACAACTCTGTCAGTGGTTTTTTGTGAGAGTCCATTATGCTGTTCATATTTTCCTTTCTCACATGCAGAGAAACTATGAAACAGTTAACACTGGCGGTGAAGAGTCTTAACAAATTGTTATAATAAAGAAAACGCAATCAAAGACAAGTGACAGAGCACCCAGTTATCTTCAAAATCACAATCAGATTTAAAAAGATCAAAGAGCATCTTAGAAGGCTTTGGAATTTCCGAAGCACAAAATTAGTTTGAGAATAGAACATCTAGCAGTCAAAGATCAAGTGGCCCAGATTTCTTGCAAATGATTCCACATTTCTATGATTCCTTCCACAAAATTTGTAGATCAATTTTTCAAATGTAGAGGAGACACACATGGGAGTCGAGAATGCTTAAGCTTGTACAGTGTTGCATATACTTTACTTGTGTAAGCATTTTTTTGCTTTATGAGAGACTTAATACATCTATTTGGAGCTAGGTTTTGAATTGATATTGTGTGGATGTTTATCTGGCTCTATTTGAACCTTTATTTCCATTTTTTGTTATATTGATGTTTTCAGTGTAGCTATTACATTTATAAGTGAATGTATATGCTCAAATGATATTTAAAATATTATTTCAACCGTCTATACTAGATACATATCTTGCAATTATAAACTTAGTTTATCTTTTGTATTTGTATGTTTTAAAGCCTATCACTTGGACTTAAAGTTATACTCTCTTTCATCTTGCAGAATCTTATTTTTATACTTGTAATTTCTGATGTTATCAGATTATAGTCTCATAGTATATTGTCTCCATTCTGTCTGATCATCCCAAAAAAGCTAAAAACAGTTTGAGGTGCCTAAACACTGCTGACCCCGTAGTCTAGGTAGCTAGCAGACTTTAGGGAAAACAGGTTGAATAATACCAACAAGATTTTACACTAATTTTTTAAGATCATTACAGACCATCCTTTGATAAAAGTTCCAACTCTAACCTTATCTGCACCTGGAACCTGTAACAGTCAAGAAATGTATTGTAAAATCATACTATAACTATTCAGTTACTTTTAAAAATGTTTAGTATAAATTGCTACTTTGAATTATGAATTACTAGTTAGATTTTAGGGTATATCGTGTCCTTAGTAGTCCCTGCCTTTCGGCTGGCATGGACTTTATGAATGGGCTTGCGGTTGATTCTATTAATCAACAGCAAAAGCAAGACATATTTTTACCATTTATTCTATGTTCTACACAAAAACCAACATTTTAGGGTATATAGTGTCCTAAACCAATAATGTTTAGTATAAATTGCTACTTTGAATTATGAATTACTAGTTAGATTTTAGGGTATATCGTGTCCTTATTCTACATGTGGTCGAAATTGGGCATTACATCTTAATTTTTTGGCCAATTGAGTAGTCATCGAATTTCATCATATTGAAAATTAATAACCAACGTCCAAGCCAAATCACCAAGTCCCCCGCCAACCAACGAGATAATTCAAATCGATTGGAATAGTTGTTGGGTCTAGTTTCCAAACATGTAGATCAAATTATAAATTATAGATCAACCCTATGGATCCTATAGATAGATTGGTAGTCTGGCGTTTACGTTGACACGTAACTATGATCAATTATTTAATTGTCGAATTGAAACTGTAAGGTCGATAGGAAATGAATGATATTAAATTGACTTGCATTCGGTTAATTAACTCTACAGCTAAGTGGATCACCAGGTTAATATTTTATGCTAAACTCCTTGTATTTGGGACTATCCATTCTAATCCTAGAATTCTTCTTTTCAAATTTAAAAGTGGAGGTTCAAACCCAGTTGTCGTGTCATGTTGGCATGGAACCTGCAAAGCAATCTTACTTATGCAACTAAACTAATTCCTCGAGCTCAGTGGGTCAACTTCCTTGAACCTAGGTGGAATTTAGGATTTAATTTCATCATTGAATCGTTGTTCAACTACAACTATAGGTCACCATGGGTAAATCGACGTGGGTTTCCCCCTGATTGAATCATTGAGGATTTATAGTGGATGGTTACCCTTGTATTGGAAGGAGGATAAAACGATACATCAAAATATATTTCTTAAATTATTGTATTAAATTCCTATGACATCAGTGAATCGTCTCCTTAATGAGCAATTGATTGACTCGATTGCAGTGTTACCCTATGTTTTGGATTTTCGATGATCAATTTTATTACGCCAAGATGTGTATATATATTATAATTTTGGGTGGATTACCATCTATGCTTTTTCATCTAAGGACAATAATATTTAGATATGGAGCAAATATAGACTTGTGGACATTATAGAGTTAACTCCACTAGCACCCACTAATTTAGGGATCGGAATCCTAGCATAAAGTGACATCAAGGAGCAAATTGTGGGATATATGTATACTCTCATGTGAGAGTGACACATGGTTGGGTGAGTAATAATAATGAAAAATTGCATAAAAATATTATTTTTGCATAGAGCGAGCGACATGTGTCGTAGGATATTTTTATTTAAGCGAGGGGAAAGGAAATGAGACAAATTTATTGGCTCCCTAATGTTGGATGAATGGGGTAATTCCTTTTGATTTTTGAAGTGTGGTCTATGTGAGTTTGGCTTGAATGTGTTCTGGTGAGGGGGATCTCAATGTTGAACCTTTGCTAGTGTGTGTGCTATATGACCCCTATTGCTGAGGGTACTTGAAGGAAGAAGATTACTCACAGTATGGTAGGGAGGTCAATCGAGGGGTCAATTAGTAATTTGGAAAGATCTCGGGACTGTATTGGAGGGGAAATAATTTTAACAACTTTCATCGTTAACTAGACTCACCATCGGTAATACGTTCATTTTTTTGTAAGTTTTTTTTTAATATTTGGATATGGAGAAATGAAGTATTTTATATCGTATGCAAATTAAATGAACTACAGAAGAGTAATTTAAGTTTCATAGTGAATATACATGAATCATGATTTAAGTTTCTTATTTGAATGTACATTAATTGTGATTTAAGTTTCATATTTGCATTTACCTTATGCCAAAACCTACAAATAGTTGTATCTAGGGCCTGGAAAGGTCACTACAAACCAAAAAATCACAAGCTCAAATTGGTATTCTATAGTTATAATGGACAACGTCCCTCTCTCACTATTGCCTTAAAAAATCGAATTAGAAGTTACATAATTGAAGGACCCTCTTCCAAACCAGTGAGAAGAAAAATCCCCCTCTCCTTCATGGAAAATTAGTTTATACACCAAGATGGGAAGGAAAAGGATTGGTATGTTTCAAATACCATGAAATGAGTCACTTCCCCTATTCTCGTTGTTCAACTGCTCTAGAAACAACCATGTGGAGAGCTTCGGTTCCTTTTTCAACTCGCTCCCCTTTTAGAAAACGCATGTCGCCCTCTTGGAAAAATGGTAATTTCTTTATTTCCATTTAGGTTGAATGGTAATTGCAATTGGTCAACACAACAAATATATGCTATTGAAAGTAATTTCATGCCATATCTAATCTACCCCATCACACACCAGATCTTCTTCCATAGCATACCTTCTGTAGACTTGACATGGGGATCTATAGCATTATCATAAAGCATTCATAATAAGAACTGCAAGCTTTTATTCTCAACCAACAACTTCTACCACAATTTTTGGTGTCCTTATCCACACCTACAAAATGGCCAAATGCTATTGCATCAGATTCCCCAAAATAAAGAAAGCATTCCCTCATGCTTATGAGGTAAACTCTACCAATATAACTTCCATCACTAGCTTCCCTTGCTATACACTTCATCTCTACGAGCGATCATAATGCGTCACCTTTATGTTGCATATTCTTTTGACTTGTCACTTTTATATTCATTTTCATTTATATGTATCCACCCGCAACAATACAACTCATGGAAATCTCAATTATCCATTCTACTCACATCATGTGGGTCACTACTGTCAACGCTACCTCACTTCAACAAGTAACTCTCATGTGATCCTCAATCAAGTAGTGTTAGTTTTTCAACATTAAGCTAGCATTATGTTAGGATCTTTACTGAGAGAATAACAAGTACAACAATATAACATAAGCACATCACAAGAGACAAGAGACACAAAGAGTTTTTCTCGGGGAAACCATAAAGGAGAAAACCCCGCAACTTCCTCAGAGATAGAATCAGCACCAAAACAGTAAAAGCCCCAAAGAAGTAGTCTTCTTCTTCTGTCTAGTCCCAGTGTATTTCCTTCCTCACTAATGCGCCACACTTGAGTGAGTGAATGATGTGTGTGATAAATAGAGAGACTCACTCTCTATTTATATTCTTTCATTCAATTGAAGTGCACTCAATCATGTCGGCCTAACTTAACAATTACTTACTAGAGCCGACATATCTAGGAGTGTCCAATAACCCTAGTGCCCCGAAACTGTGGGGACTTTAACAATGACTTGACATGACTTATTTACATTATTGATCCTCCTGATCGGAACATCGGGGTATGAAAATATGACTCAAATACATAATAGATACATCCTGGAATAAACATCGGGTTGCAATACATAAGATACATAGATGAATACATTCTGAAGTTACAAATACATCAACACTCCCTCTTAACTAGGAAGGTATTCTTTCGACACAATTTTCAGCACTGGTCTTCTTCTCTGTATCAGCTGGATCATCTCGTCTTCAAGTCATCTTTGTCTTCAAGTCATCTTCATCATCAGGTCTGGATCATCTCTCGATTTGGATCATCATGGGACATCATCACTGGATCTGGATCATCTCTTGATCTGGATCAACATCACTGGACTGGATCTAGATCATCTCTCGATCTGGATCAATATCACTGGACTGGATCTGGATCATCACTCGATCTGGATCATCACTGCTGGATCATCATCACTGGATCTGGATCATCACTGGCTGTCATCACTGGATCTGGATCATCACTGGATCTGGATCATCACTGGTGCTATCTCATGATTCTTCTCGTCATAGGAAGTTCTACAGATCCATCCCTTTTTCATGTTGGTTGTAGGCCTAGCCATCATGCAGATCTTTGCCCAGCACTTATATCTGACCTACTCGTCAGAAAGGCACGCCCATCACTCACATCTGATCATGTAGGAACCAATCCTATAATCATATCAGAAAGGCCCAGCACTCACATTCACCAACATGATAGGACACACCTACTATCATCTGTGAAATGGCTCAGCACTTACAACCACCAGCATGATAGGACACACCTATTATCATATGTGGAAAGGCACAGCACTCACATCCACTAGCATGGTAAGACACACCTACTACCATCTGTGGAAAGGCTCAGCACTTACAATCACCAGCATGGTAGGACACACCTACTACCATCTGTGAAAAGGCACTGCACTTACAGTCACCAGCATGATAGGACACACCTACTATCATCTGTGAAATGGCTCAGCACTTACAACCCCCAGCATGGTAGGACACACCTACTACCATCTGTGAAAAGGCACTGCACTTACAGTCACCAGCATGATAGGACACACCTACTATCATCTGTGAAAAGGCACAACACTTACATCCATCCAGGTGAGAACACATCCTGCTCACAATGATGGAAGGGTGTGCATTCATATCTGATCAAGAGGGAACACATCCCAGCAATCATATCAGAATGGCCCCCAATCCTCCTTGACTGAGCTACCTAGTAACTGACCAGGCGCCTCCATTCTCCTAGAGAATGGCAGTTGCCCTTACATCCAACCTGCTCGTCGGAATGGCCAACACTCACATCTGACATGGAAGGAACTTAATCCTTTATCCATGACAGAATGGTTTAGCCCTTACATCTAATCAAGTTGGAACACATCCCTCTATCACATCAGAATGGCTACTCAGTTTTTACACTGAGTGTTCCTGGTAACTAACGAGGTGCCTCCATTCCTAGAATGGCAATTGCCCTTACATCTGTCCTACTCGACAGAATGGCCAGCACTCATATCTGACATGGAAGGGAGCAACCCTACCACCATGATAGAATGGGTCAGCCCTTACATATGACCATGGAAGGAACCAATCCTCTCACCATGTCAGAATGACTATGGGTCTCATCACTTTCTCTTGGAGGGAACCTCGATCTGGAGAACACCAAGTCTCTCCCTGAAGTACTCGAACTTCAGCCTAGCCAATGGCTTCGTTAATACATCAGCTGTCTGTTCCTTCGTCGCAACATACTGGAGCTTCACTGCTCCTCTCTGCACCATATCCCGGATATAGTGATACTTGATCTCGATATGCTTCAACTTGTCATGGAACACTGGATTCTTTGACAACTTCACGCAACTCTGGTTGTCACAATGTATACAATAGCATCCAACTGGAGATCAAATATATCAGACAGTAGCTTCCGCAGCCATACTGCCTCACAACTAGTTGAACAAGCTATGACATACTCTGCTTCAGCTGTACTCAGTGCCACACAGGATTGCTTCCTGCTAAACCAAGAGATCACACTTGATCCCATACTGAAGCAACATCCTGAAGTACTCTTCCTATCGATGGCACTGCCTTCCCAATATGAATCAACATAACCTTCCAAGTTAATCTTTTGATTCGCATCGTACTTGAGCCCATAATCAACTGTACCCTTCAGGTACCTCAGAATATGTTTTGCAGCAGTCAAGTGAACACTTCTCGGATCTATCAAGTACTGGCTCAAGGTGTTCACAGCAAAGCAAATATCTGGTCTCGTGTTTGTCAAGTACATCAACCACCCAATCATCTGACGATACATCGTAGCATCAACCGACTCTGATGAAGCATCACTCAATAGCTTCAGTTTTGATGCCATAGGTGTGGCCATAGCCTTGCAGTCCATCATCCCAAACCTCTTCAGGATCTCTACTGCATACTTCCCTTGTCCAAGGAAGATTCCATCTGTACTCTGCCACACCTCCATACCTAGAAAGTAATGCATCATCCCCAAGTCCTTCATTTCAAACTCAGCATCAAGCTTTCTCTTCGTATCAGCAATCAACCCATCTGTACCTGTCACAAATAGATCATCTACATACAGTAGGAGCATCACTGGGTTGCCATCTTCAACCTTGTAGTAGAGGTTGGAATCTGCTTTACTCTTGGTAAATCCCAAACTGGATAGAAAGCTGTCAATTCTTTCGTACCAGGTCCTGGGTGCCTATTTCAAACCATACAAGGATTTCTTCAATCTGCATACATGAGACTCTCTGTCATGTGTCTCAAATCCAAGTGGTTGTTCTACATACACTTCCTCTTCTACTACATCATTCAAGAAGGCAGTCTTGACATCCATCTGGTGTATCTTCCATTTCATCATTGCAGCCAGAGAAAGTACTGATCTGATGGAAGTGTATCTGGCTACAAGTGCAAAGGTCTCTTCATAGTATACTCCCTCTTTCTATGAGAATCCTCGAGCTACAAATCTTTCCTTATACTTTTCAATGCTACCGTCTGCAGCATGCTTGATCTTGTAGATCCATTTGGAAGTTACAACTCACTTCCCTTCTGGTCTTGGGACAACATCCCAAACATCATTCTTCATGATCTATTGATATTCTTCAATCATAGCATCCTTCCATTCTTTTTGTTTTACTGCTTCTTCATAACTGGAAGGTTCTTTATTAATGAAATCACATAGTAAAGCTACATACCCAGAATTGGATCTGGTCCTCTTTCTTTCTCTGTGATTCTCTTCTGGAGCCCCATATCTTTCCGCACCTTGGATAAGTTCACGTACCCAAGCAGGTTTCCTCTTATGAGGATTCTTCTCCAGAGGTGGATCTACAGGTCTTTGTGGTTCCTCAAACTCTCGATCTTCTTCTTGAGCTTCTTCATCCATGATTGTATCATGAATTCTGGGTACTTTTGCTTCAGCTTCTTCAGGTTCTTCAGCAGGTCTCTTTCTGGATTTGTTGTAAGATGTACCTTCATCAAATGTCACATCCCTGCTGATGTCAATCTTCTTGTATCCTGGAAAATAGATTCTGTAAGCCTTCGAGCTTTCAAAGTATCCCACAAATATGCCCTTTTTTCCTGAAGGATCTAATTTTGTTCTCTTCTCTTTTGTAATGTGTATGTACACGGGACACCCGAATATTCTGAGATGGATGACTTCTGGTTTCTTGCTGGAGAAGACTTCTTCAGGAGTCTTATTCTCGAGTACTCTATGTGGAGTACGGTTCTGTACATACACCACTGTTCTGGCAGCTTCAGCCCAAAGATGCATAGGTAGATCTTGATCATGAAGCATTTCTCTTGCAGCTTCCATGATGGTTCTATTCTTCCGTTCCGCAATTCCATTCTGTTGTGGATTATAAGGAGTGGACAACTCCCTCTTAATCCCTGATTCTTTTCATAGCTCTTTGAATTCATTCGAAGTGAATTCTCCACCATTATCTGATCGAATGGTCTTGATCTTCTTTTCAGTATGGTTTTCGATCAAGGCTTTGAATTCTTTGAACTTGCTGAATACTTCATATTTGTTCTTCATAAAGTAAATCCATGTCTTTCTAGAAAAATCATCAATAAAAGAAACATAGTATGTATACCCGCTTAGTGAGTTTGACGACATAGGACCGCATACATCGGAGTAGATGATTTCTAGAATACCTTTGGCTTTACTTTCGCTGCTGGGAAATGTCTTCTTTGTATTCTTCCCTTTCGCACATCCTTTGCAAATTCCATCATGTTTTGCTTGGAATTCTGGAAGACCTTCAACAGCTTTGCTTGCAATAGGTAGTGCTCTGTAATGCACATGTGCAAGCCTTCTATGCCAAAGTTCATTTGGCTCTACCGTGTCATGGATCAAGGCTTGTTCTGGATGGCCCTTCAATTTGTACAAGCCTCCTTCTTGTTCTCCAATCACTACCGCATCATCGATGGTCCTTCCTTTTGGCCACATGATGACTTGACCATCTATGAATGCAACCCGCATTCCTTTTGCATCCAATGCTGAAATGGATAGAAGGTTCTTCTTGAGTCCTGGAACAAACAATACTTCTTTCATTGTTAGAGACTTACCAGAGTCTAGCTTTTATGAAGATTCCCCACTACCTTTTATTGGATATTGGTAGTCATCTCCTAGTTTCACCTTGTGAGGTGATTTATGTTCTGATAGTATTACAAAATATTCCTTGAATCCCGTCATATGTTTGGAATCCCCATTGTCTATAATCCAATCATCACTACCATAAGTAATGTTACCTGTGAGAGCTGATATCAGAACATATTCATCCTCTCTTGAAGAATCTTCACTTTCATATCTGGATCTCTTCTTGGATGGTTCATCATCCTCTGTAGCATGAGCATGGTGTCTTCTTTTGTTCCCTTTTTTCTTATGAGAGTGGCCCTTGTTCTTAGGGCAGTCTTTTGCAAAGTGTCCTCTTTCATCACATGTATAACATCTTATTTTAGATAGATCTTTTCTAATGTTATCTTTATGATGAGGATCCTTACCTCTGGAGTAATGAGGTTTTCTTCTTCCCTTCTTGGAGTGAACTGTAAGAGCTTGGTCTTCACTTCCCATCTTCTCTTCTCGAGCTGTTGTCCGTGCTTCTTCTTGAGAACATTCTTCCCATAGTCTGCTGAATTTGACTAGCTTCTTTCTAGCACAGATTCCTTGGATAAAAGCATCCCATGACCTAGGAAGGCCATTCAAAGTAGTCATCACAATCTATGCATTTTCCACTTCTTGATCAACAGCTTCTAATTGTTCCTTGATCTGAGAAACCCTTGTGAAGTATGACTGGATAGTTTCTGCATTCTGAATCTTCACATTCTTCAGTTGGTTCCTTAGGTTCATCTTCCGATTGATGTTCTTTCCTTCAAACAATTTGGTTAGGGCATCAAACATAGCTTTAGGTGTCTTGAGAGAGGACACCTGTGGGATAATATGATCCTTAATAGAATCAGCAATGATCCTCTTTTCCATAACCATCTTCTTCTTATGTAAGGCCTTTGCCTCATCTCCCTCTGGAACTGGAACCTCCTCATGAATGTAGGAGTCTAATTCATTCTCTTCCAGGACCAGGGAGATCCTATACTTCCAGGGTCGGAAGTTATCAGCTCCCTCAAGCTTTTCATCAAGCTTGGTATGATGAGACATATTAAATGAGAACCTCAAATGGAAATACAAAAGATTTTAGATCTTACCAGGTTCAAGATGTCGGATCTGAAATTTGAGCTGAAATCCTGCAGAGCTGGTTCAGGAGCAGATTAGGGTTTTTCTTTTTCGGAGTTCTGTCCACCCAATGCCTTGAAATTTATTCCTAACTTCGATTTTGGGGAGGAGATCAATCCAGGCCTGGGCTCACTGAAAAATTCCTCTTCTGTAGAAAGCCCTAATTTTCGACCCTAGTGACAGGTCCAAAACTGAAAAACCTCAGAATTGGATTCTGTTTCGACAGAAAGATGCGCCCTAGGGAGGAGAGTTGTTCCACCTTACGTTTGCTAAAAATATATGGAGGAAGGTCCACAAACTAGGAATCCCTAGTTCCCACAGCTGCCAACAGTGTCTTCTTCTTAGGTTAGCTCTGATACCATGTTAGTTTTTCAACATTAAGCTAGCATTATGTTAGGATCTTTACTGATAGAATAACAAGTACAGCAATATAACATAAGCACATCACAAGAGACAAGAGACACAAAGAGTTTTTCTCGGGGAAACCATAAAGGAGAAAACCCCACAACTTCCTCAGAGATAGAATCAGCACCAAAACAGTAAAATCCCCAAAGCAGTAGTCTTCTTCTTCTGTCTAGTCCCAGTGTATTTCTTTCCTCACTAATGCGCCACACTTGAGTGAGTGAATGATGTGTGTGATAAATAGAGAGACTCACTCTCTGTTTATATTCTTTCGTTCACTTGAGGTGCACTCAATCATGTCGGCCTAACTTAACAATTACTTACTAGAGCCGACATCTCTAGGAGTGTCTAATAACCCTAGTGCCCCGAAACTATGGGGACTTTAACAATGACTTGACATGACTTATTTACATTATTGATCCTCCTGATCGGAACATCGGGGTATGACAATATGACTCAAATACATAATAGATACATCCCGGAATAAACATCGGGTTGCAATACATAAGATACATAGATAAATACATTCCGAAGTTACAAATACATCAACAAGTAGTACATTCACATCTTGGATTGTGTCAATTCCACCATAGAGATATTTCACTTCCCCCTTTACATGAAGCATACCAAGTGTCGTGTATCCATCTACTCATGCTTTAAACCAAATAACATGGAATCCTCAACATGTTACGCTTCACCGGACTCAATCCACACACAAATCTCCTCATGGATCACACATTCACATATGCAAAGTAAAGTGAGACATAACTGTTGAAATATTGTAACTTCAAATGATATTCTAAATGTATTTTACTGATGTAACCCAAGGGAGATGTTATTATTCCTCTGACGGGGTGTTACTATTGTATATGATCATCATAGAGTCATGAGGTAAAGCCTCCACTTGTGTCGAGTCTTTAGTACCCTAACAAATAATATAATATATTTTTTTGAGTATTCCTAGGAGAAATCAGCCTAGACACTTTATTGGGGCCATCTTTTCTAGTGAAAAAGTCAAGTGAAGAAAAGAGTATAAATAGAGGAGATGTCTTCCTCATTTGTACACACATACTCACTTGTGCATATCGCATGGAGAGAGAGAGAGAGAGATATCTTCTGGAGGGAGGCGCACCTGTTTGTTGGGTCTTGTGTTTTACTGTTTATACATCTTATACAAAGGAAATTTTTGTTGGGTTTTCTTCCCCATGACGGTTTCCCAGGATAAATCGTTGTGCTCTTTTTGTGGTTGTGCTTGTCTATCTTTCAGTGATATTTTTGCTTATGGTTATGTTGTTATGATGCTAAATGTTATAAGATCTGATATAACCATAAAAAATTTATATGGTATCAGAGCCACCCTGAAAGAATTCGTTGTGCAGCCAAAATAGTGCTACAGCTACAACTGTTGAGGATTAGGGTTTCATGCTTGAAAACCCTAAAATACTAAAACTAGTAGTTTTGGTAGATTCGCTATATATCGATATTGGAGAAGGATCAGGAGCCGAAATGTTTACACGACGAATATAATTTCATGATGAACTCTTTGTAAAAGTTTCAGCCTCAGATTCGAGATATTTTTGGAGATATGGTTCCTCCAAGTCAGGGTTCCATTTTCTCCCAGGATTCATCCCTAAATAGGAAACCTAGGGATAATTACTATATCTAGGGCTATGAAGGTCAAAATTAAATTTAGCAAGATGTTTCAGATAGTGCATGGACTGTAATTTCTGTGGTAAAACTTTTAGACCCCGAAGGTGAAACAATCACACGTGGTATTCCGTACATGTTATTTATGCTGAACAGTCCTGAAATAGGTCACCTTGGGAAAACTCACATAAGTCCCAATTGGTGAAACTTATTATGCTCTAACCTACGGTGTTGGAAAGAGGACAAACATGGATACCTTAGTGCGAAGTTTTAGATACAGAGGAGTAGTAATTTCGGAGATACTGTAGAAACAATATCAGGTATTTCTACAGAAGAAACTGAAGAAAACTAGGGCATCAGATATTTGCAGTTTTGATCACAGTTTTCAGAAAATGAATATACTGCTCAGCTTGCCTTGACGAGGTGCATCTTTCTGTCTAATTAGATCTGAAAAATACCTCAATTGAAAAATTAGGGTTTCTCTATCAAACCCTAGGTCTACCAAAAGCAACATTCCAGAAAAGATTTCAAGTAAGCATGAGATTGAAGCAATCTCATTGGTCAAAGAAGAAGATAATGATCCAGAAGGAGATGACAACAAACAAACAAAGATAAGTATTTGAATTATCTTTCCTGTATATGTTGTGTATTATGCATGATAGAGTGTTTGCATTAATGACAATATACTACTAATATGCATGTGATGGGTGAGTAGCACATGGTGCTATACAACTGTCCATTGCTACTTATCTAGAATGAAAACTCTTTGCTGACATATTGGATTAGTGCACAATCTCAATGATGTCATGATAGAGATGGAAGACATTTATAAAGTTTCTGTTATATATGGATGAATGTTGTATTGGCTAAACAGTTGCATGATGCATAAGAATTTGTCGTTATGCATATGTTCTATGAAATAGTTCTAACCATGCAACTGGTGCATTTGACTTGTAGGAAAGATCATGTACAACTGCCTACAAGAAAATAAGGATAAGACTTGTTCCGAAGAACAAGTGATGACAATTCAAGATTCAATCCAATAAACATGAACTTGAAGCTCATAGGGTTAGAGACACCGTGACAGAAGAAATAGCTTCATAGAGCGGTAGATCCACCTTGAGAGATGAGTACCACCTTGGGTATGTTAGATAACTCAAGATGAATAAAAAGTATGGTGAGACTTCCAAACCAAAGTAAGAAGCCTCAGACACACTCTAGTTGTGTAACATAGTTGGGTGACATCATTGATGATAACCCTTCCGGCTATGGAAGAAGATATGATCAAAGAGTAACAGATGATCATGGGGAATGTCATCTACGTTATGGTTCTGAGACCTGAAGGGAAGTCCATAGTGTCTTCCATATGGATCTACAAGAAAAAGTGTACAAAGAAAGGTTTGTCTCAGAAAGAATATACTATGGCATGACATACTCTATTGACCAGACACACTTCTTCAGTAGAAGTATATATCGAGCAAAGAACCACCTGTATAGAATATGATTTGTACAAGCTCAAAAGACACCCATAGAAAAGAACATCCAAGAGCTTGACAGATCACCTAGAGTGATGAATATCTTAACCTTTGCTACAAGGTTGAATATGCAAACCTATATAAGACAACAAGCTCACAGATGGGTGGAAGAGGAACTTTTTGACAAAGTTCAAGATAAAGGGATCTTGGTATCTAGTAACCTAAGATGGATACATAGTAACAGAGAATGCTACCTGTCACTCCAGTACAGAATGCAGAGGGAAGATGATGCTCTACTGTAGGGGGAGTGACTACAAAAGATCTATGAGTTCGACATGGTACGACATGATGGATAGCTTCCTTATGGACCAAGACTTTACCAAGAGTAAAGTGGGTTCCAACCTTCAAGATTGAATGCGGAAGACTAGGATATGTTGATAACCTAACAAAATGAACTCATGATAGATGCAATGTTGGAAGAATACCATAATAATGTTTGGGATATAGTACCCAAACCAGAAAGCAAGAGTGTGGTATCTTCCAAATAGATTTGAAAGATAAAATATGCTCTTGATGGAAGTAAGGAAAGATTTGTGGCTAGAGGATTCTCTCAGAGAAAGGGAATTGATTATGAAGAGACACTTGTGCCAGGAAGCAAGGTACACTTCCATCAGAACTATCATGGCACTTGCTTCCATGATGTACACCAGATGTATGCAAATACAAGCCTTCCTTAATGGTGTGATTGGGGAAGAGGTTTACATCGAATAGCCACAAGGATTTGAAGTTGAAAATAGAGTAACTCATATATGTAAGTTGAAAAAAGCTCTGTATGGACTAAAGCAAGCTCCTAGAGCTAGGTATGGAAGAATAGATAGTTTCTTGGCAAGCATGGACTTTACCAAGAGTAAATTTGATCCTAAACTTTACCTTAAGGTTATGGATGATGAACCTGACATACTATTGTTGTATGTGGATGATCTAATTCTAACTGGAAATGAGAAACAGATCATAGACTACAAGAAGAAGCTAGATGAAGAATTCAAGATGAAATATTTTTTGATAGATGCATTATTTCCTCAGGCTGGAAGTGTGGAAGAGATCAAAAGGAATCTTTCCGAACCAGCAAAAGTATGCTCTGGAAATCTTAAAGAAGATTTGATATGTTGTATTGTAAATCCATGGCCACACCCATGGATACCAACATGAAGCTATTGTCTAATGAGACATTAGAGATAGTGGATATTTCTCAGTACATACATATTATTGAGCCGTTGATGTATCTGACGAACACAAGGTCAGATATATTCTTTGTTGTGAACATCTTGAGTCAGTATCTAGTTAAAACTAGATGGGTTCACCTGATAGTTGCAAAGCATGTGATGAGGTACCTAAAAGGTACAATAGACTTGGGACTTTACTATGGTAGAGATCATGACTACAGATTATATGGATATATGGATTCAGCTTGGGTAGGAAGTGCCGTAGACAGGAAGAACACCTCATATGGATGTTATTGTCTAGGATCCACCATGATATCATGGTTTAGTCCAATGTTGCTCTCAGTACAGTTGAATTAGAGTACATTACAACTTAATCCGTTATATGGGAAGCCATATGGATTCAGAAAGATGATGTCAAGACTATTTGACATGGAGTTGGATACCACAGTGTTTCTTTGTGACAACCATAGTTGCATAAAGATGAAAAAGAATCCTGTGGAATATGGTACCAAAGGGAGACATAAAACTCCAGTATGTGAGTACCGATGAGCAAGTTGCTGATGTGGTGACCAAGCTTTCGTGACAAGCTTGGTGTAGTTCGAAAAGTCTTTCCTCACAAGGAGAAACAATGATGATGATACTACAAACTCTCCTTGCAAGGAGGAATAGTGGTTATATGGACCCTTCTCGAAAAGGGGAAATAGGTCGAAGATATGGGCTCTCTTCGGAAAAAAGGAAGAACAGGTTGAAGATATGGACTTTCTTTAGAATGGAAGAACGAGTTGAAGGTACAGAATTTCTTCAGAAAGGAAGAACAAGTCATGGACTTTACTTCAGAAAGGAGGAACAAGTTGGAGATATGGACTATCCTTGAAAATGAAGAACAGGTCGAGACTATGATCCTCCTAGTTGATAATATGGATCCTCCCGAAAAATGGGGAGTGATGATGAGACTGACATCATTGATGGGATGACAATGATGCTCCAACATGAAAGAGGCCAAGTATGCCTGAAGATGTTGACAAGGTATGACATTTATTTGTGGACGATAGTATCCTCTCTTGAGGATGGCGGGTATAACACTCTATTCATGAGAGTGGTCCTTACTAGCTAAGGATGGCCCTGCAAATGCTACTCTCGCATGGAGAGTACCCACATTCACTTGTGGAATATAATATCCTCTCTTGAGGATGGAAGGTATAACACTCTATTCATGAGAGTGGTCCTTACTAGCTAAGGATGGACCTACAGATGTTACTCTCATGGAGATTACCCACATTTAGTTGTGGATACCGTAGAATAACACTCGCTTAGGAGTGGTCCTAACCTTAGTGGTATGGATGCTCTACAATGAGTCCTCACAGATGCCAAGACTGATATTGTGTATGTAGTCGAGATCTTTTGTGTAGACGATACTCTTGTATGGAGAGTATTCCTACATTAATATGTAGATTCCATAGAATAACACTCGCTTGGGAGTGGTCCTAACCTGTGTGGTATGGATTCTCTATGATGAGTCCTCACGGATGACGTAGTATAACACTCACTTGGGATTGGTCCTAACCTATGGGGTATGGATGTTCTACGATGGGCCGACATTGTGTATGCGGTTGAGATCTGCTCTACAGACAATACTCTTACACGGTAGAGTATACCTACACATGAGTGTAGATACCATATTATAACACTCCCTTGGGAGTGGTCCTAATCTTTGTGGTATGGATGTTCTACGATGGGACGACATTGTGTATGCATTCAAGATCTACTCAGCAAATAATACTCTTACATGGTAGAGTATACCTACACGTGAGTGTAGATACCGTAGTATAACACTCACTTGTGAGTGGTCCTAACCTGTGTAATATGGATGGGATACGATGAGTCCTCATGGACGATAGGGTCGGCACTAGGTGCGGTCGAGATCTACTGCAAAGGATCGAGAAGATAAAAGTGTTGCTACAAAGGATAAGGAAGATCGAAGTGTTGTTGCAAAGGATCAAGGTATTGCAAAGGATCAGAAGATCAAAGTTTCACTGCAAAGGATTAGAAGATCGAAGTACCACTACAAAGGATTAGAAGATCAAAGTGCTACCATGAAGGATCGAAAGATCGAAGCATTGATGCAGAAGGATCAAGTGATCGTATGATGCAGAAGATGAAGACATTAAAGAGTAGTTGTTCCAAGCTAGTGATGAATGTTGAAAAACTTCTTATGACGTATAGATGTATAGCCTCCATGATGTTGCAGATATTGTCTCTCTGGTCTCATATAGTCTGTGATGATGTTGTCAGTAGAATAACCTTCTCGTTGAGGGGGAGTGTTGAAATATTGTAACTTCAAAGGATATTCTAAATTTATTTTACTAATGTAACCCAAAGGAGATGTTATTATTCCTCCGACAGGGTGTTACTATTGTATATGGTCATCATAGAGTCATGAGGTAAAGACTCCACTTGCATCGGATCTTTAGTACCCTAATAAATAATATAATATATTTTTTTTAGTATTCGTAGGAGAAGTCATCCCAGATAGTTTATTGGGGTCGACTTGCCTAGTGCAAAATTGAAGTGATGAAAAGAGTATAAATAGAGAAGATGTGTTCCTCATTTGTACACACACACTCACTTGTGCATAGCGCATGGAGAGAGAGAGAGACATATCTGCTGGAGGGAGGTGCACCTACTTTTGGGTCTTGTCTTTTACTTTTTATACATATTATATAGAGGAATTTTTTGTTGGGTTTTCTTTCCCATGAGGGTTTCCCAGGATAAATCTTTGTGTTCTTTTTGTGGTTGTACTTGTCTATCTTTCAGTGATATTTTTTCTTATGGTTATGCTTTTATGATGCTAAATACTATAAGATCGTATATAACCATAAAAACTTAACAGTAACTTCTATAATGTTCATGTTCTCTTCCTCAATTAGATATTTCTTGATTAGGTTCCATTGAACATCCCCTCTCTATACTCATCAATCTCCATGATCAGATTAGTTGTGAACCATCCCTTCCATTGAGAAATTTGAATACCTCCATACTCATGAACATATGTTGCATAATCCTCCAACATCCTCCACTACCACTAAAAAGAATTACCACTACTGTTTCTTCCTTTCACCATAAGAATTTCTCCACGTATCATGTTACAAATTTCCAAGCAACTTGCACTCTACCACACTACAACTTCAATGCAATCCCTCTTTATTTTTCTGCTACAAGTCCAACATAGCATCTCTGTAATTGTTGGTGTTTCTCCCTTCAACCTAGGTCCATACCTTCTCTGTACGATAACAAATCTCAAGATATCATCCCGATAGAGAAAGGCTTAGTCAACAACACCTATGACACATATGCAGTCTCACCTGAGATATCTCTTATTGGTAACTGCCAAAACTAGGTTTCTACAATTGTGTGGGAATTGGCACCTTACTATCTTACTCGACCGAATCCAGTGGTTGTATTTCTTATGCTTATTATGCACATTCAGGATATTACTCTACTTGTTCGTAGACAGAGATTTACAATATTCAATATAATTCCTAATGCGCAATTCTGACTAACAATAGTGCGACAGTTGCATATAAAGACTTTTTCATAAGCAAATACACATACATTAATTCACAACATATATTCGTGTGACATAAACATGTTCACCAAATACCCATTGACACATTATTTAACATGGAACCCAATCTAGAAAAATACCACAAAGGCGCTCTTCATCTAGCATGAGAAATATATGGCATCTTTTGTATGTGCACTCATATTGTGGACTTTCCTCTAGATATTCTTATATTTTCTATACAGACTTCTCTCTCATCTCTTTCTCTCTAGTCTTTGGTATCTGAAGTTTCCTCTCCTTCACTCTACTATCGATCTGCACACAGTCGGGATCGACTCACTCTTCTCCACAACTCTAGAACTCTTCGACTCTTAGACTTTACAAACATACACAGACCAATTAAGGAATAAATCAACCAACTGGATAACTAGGAAGTAGTAGAAGCAACCTGCACATAGCTTGGGTTCTTCCTTTTATAGACTCTTACATGTCATATTCAACCGACTTCATTTAGTTAGCCAACATGCTTCCATTCATATTCTAGTTACAACTGTCAATAGGCACTATCGTCCCAAAATAAAAATATTCTTTATTCCGTAAAGCACGTGTGACTCTTAGTCGACTTCTTACCCAAGATCTCTCAAGTTGTCCTTTTCATCCGCTGCACACCTTCTATCATGGTTTATTTCATCACGATTGATCTTGTTGCATCTTTCCTTCTATTGTGAAATTCTTCCTTCGCGGTTGCTTTTGTCGCAGCTTCCCTTCTACTGCTACTTCTTCTGTCGTCTCTATTCCTCCATCGCAACTTCCTTTGCCGTGTGACCGGAATCCACATATTTTTTAGCATAATTTTGGTTGAATTCTGCTTATCTTTCGCTAGGGCCAACAATCCCCCAACACTCATGTGTGGCTTGTCTCGAGCCACACTAATCTGAAGTTCATGTTACTGCGACCTTACATTGAAAATCTTGGAATATTTTCACTATTTGTTATGTTTCTCGTCGCACCTCTTCTTCTTCCTTCTACAAGTTTTTGACAAGGTCGGAATTGATGTGTTCTGGAGTTGTAAGTACTACGGACTCTGTTTTTTTTTCACACTTTTTGGTGTACATAATGAATAATATAATATTGATAGAAGGATTAATTGAGAATGAAAATCCTATTTTGGTCTTAAGAACAACGACAAAGCAACATATTTTGTCTATTGGAAAAAAATATATCCTTTTTCACGCACTTATTACTCTAGATATATTATATGGATGTGAAGTTTGGGATTACAACATTTTTAGAGAAACTTGAATGAAAATTGAGCAAATTGAGAAGAATTTGATAATATGTAATCTTAAAGTTAAAGTTAAAATCGATACAGTGTTTCAAACTATCCTCTTAGAGGTTGATCTTCCATCCATTGAAAAAAACGCTATTATTAGGTATTGAATGTACTGTGACACAACATAACATGAATGATAAGAGGTTTTCTAGAACTACTTTAAATTCAAGTAAAATCCACCTAACACTTAGCAAAGGGTGGCATAAAAATGTGTATTCTTGGTTAAAAACCATGGAAGAAAAAGAGGCCCACAAGTCTACAAAATATTGATACCACAAAAAGCATAATTGCAACTAAATTTAAAAAGAAATTGTGATGCAATGAAAAATAGAGAAAAAAAATTTAATATATTATAAATAGACCATTAACTCAAATACAAAATATGAAAAATATCTTTATATTGTAGCTATCTTAAGGTAGAAAATTAACTTTTATAAAATAAAACAGAATCCCACAACCTTTATAACGAAAGTAGATGCAAGTCAAAACTTAAAACACATAAAATATCATGGAAAAAAAGTACTTTGTAATCTTTGCTATACTAAGAAAGTGAAGGATGGCTAGCATTTTCTTAGAGTTCCCTATATATGTACATACTATGCCTTAATTTCAAAATATGTGCAACGCTATTGGTAATCATAACTTGTTAAACTCATAAAAACCTAAGAAAGTCACTTTTTTATTTTTTTTATTTTAAAACCAAAATGTTAAGAAAAAACAACTCATTCATAATTAACTTTCTTAAAATCCAATAAAACAAAATTTAGGTAAAAATAATCATCATCAAAAAAATAATAGGGTTTTTTATTTTTAAAAATAATAATAAATAAAATATATAATTTATTATAAAATTATATAATATTTTATATTTTATAATTATATGATCGGCGTATATATCTTAGAATTTTGGGGTGAACTACTATTTATGCTTTTTCTATCTACGGACAAGAATGAGATAAGTGTACTGTCCGGATTGATTCTATGGACGACGTCTAAAATTAAAAGAGAATGAGAGAAGTGTACTATCTAGATTGATTCTTTGAACGTCGTACAAAATTAATATTAATAATAAAAAATAGCTTAATTAACATGTGAGAAGGACAGTTAGTAATAGTTTTAAAAATTAAAATTAATCTTCAACTATTCGATTATTAGATACAACTATGAGCTTAACTCCATCGATTATTACTTACAACTATTAGCTTAAGTCCAATGATTCTAGAACTATTAGTGTAACTTCAACTTTAATCACAGTTATATTGGATAACTATTAGATACAACTATTAGGTTAACTTCAATGATTTTACAACTATTAGCTTAACTTCAACTCTAATCACTTAAGGCTTAATTCGAGTGCGTTTGGCATCTAGGAGTCTAGCTAATGTGCACTCATGTAAGAGTCGAACTACTAATAAAATAGTTCGAAATCCTAATAAAATCATCCAAACTCCTAATAAACTCCTGTATCTCATAGTTGAGCATGTAGCTAATATACACTTCGTATTACATATTTAGGTTTTCCATATAGAGATAATTAGGTTTTTTATTCTTTTTAAAGGAGGTTAGTCTAACTCATAATTAACAATTTCAAAAAAATCAAAAAGCTTCAACTATTCGATTATTAAATACATTGATGATACAACTATTAGCTTAACTTCAATTCCAATCATGACTTTTACTTGAATTGCAATTGCTAATATATTAACTTTTAAATTAACTATTAGGTTGCTGCTTAACTCCAATGATTTTACAATTATTAGTTTAACTTAAAATATAATCACGATTATATTAGATTAACTATTAGATAGAACTATTAGCTCAACTCCAATGATTTTACAACTATTAGCTTACCTTCAACTCTAATCACGGTTATATTTGATAACTATTAGATTATTCGAATAGTGATACAACTATTAAATTACATTTAGATGAACTCCATCTCTTAGAATGAGAAGGTCTAATAACTATTAGATTATTCCAATAGTGATACAACTATTAAATTAAATTTAGATGAACTCCATCTCTTAGCATGAGAAGTTGACCTTGATTGCAGTGAAACCATGCACCAAGAATAATCACTTAGGTAATGTGCAGCTTATGTGATATTTGAACTCCATGTGGCAATTGAGAGTCGAGTTAATGTGCATATGGCTTAGTCTAAGCTTTATATTAACTTTTAAATTAACTATTAGATACAACTATTATCTTAACTCCAATGATGATACAACTATGAGCCTAACTTCAACTATGAGCTTAAGAACCATAAATTAAGTGGTTGTTATAGTAGCTTAAATATATTTTTTTAAACAGAAACTATAAAAGGTTTTATATTAAACAGGCTGTGCACAGCCATACATTACATAAAATAAGCGGATACTAAGAGTTCTTGCAGTTCAAAAAGGAGGAAACAAAACTGGTCCAAAAGGATGACCAAAGAACTCCACACAGAGTTTTTACATAGCTTCTAAGGCCTGAGGTAGTGTATACCCTAATAAACTGCTGATTAAGAAAGAGACAAAAAAACATGAACTATTAAAACCATTAAAGATTGCCTAGGTGCTTCATGGGTTGAACAACCGATTCCTCCTCCATAGGGTGAGCTGCTGCTACTGGAGTTTCAAGAGCCTTACTGCCTTGATTCATGCTTACCAAACGCTGGAGGTCTTCTTGAATTATGTCCACCTTGCCCATGATTTCCCTGAGGTTGCTTTCCGTATCATCGATCCTGTAGTCATGATTACTTATCTGATATGAGGTGTAGCTGACCACTTCCCCTGTATTTTTAACCTCTTGGGAAATTTCCTTGTTGTCCATAATGCCAATGGCCATCATTTCATACAAACGCCTAAGATTTTTCTTTAAATCTGCTAGCCCAGCATTCTCATTTTCCTGGTACATTCTGCCTTATCTGGGGATGGCAAGAGCTAGTCTGGAGAAATTGTTGTGGAGAGCTCAAACTGCACCTGCAAACTCTTGGGCCAGTTCGTCACCAGAGAAACCACCAAGAACCGATTTAAGAGTGTTGAGTTCCTGCAGAAGGGAGTCATGATCTTTCTTGCTTCGACAGGAGAGAATGTCGACCACACCTTCTTTCCACCCTGAACAATTACAACCCAGAATCGAGTTGTTTCCTACTATGAAAGACTTGTCATCAATGGAGAGGCTGAACCCAAAACCAGAGTTCGAAAACCACAGAGAAACGCCAGCTTGTGAAGAGCAGAAGCAGGTGAAGAAAGCGGCGAGAGCCAACCTTTATTTAACAAATACCCTGGTGAGAGGCAGAGACTCCCACGGGATCTCCTACAAAATGCCCTCATCAACCCTGAAATAATATCCAGCAGAATCCTCTCCAAAGAAATCACATAACGAATGGAGTGCACGCCATTGCCGAAAGGAGATTGAGGGTGAGGAAGGCTTCGGGGGGAAGACATATTGAGGAGGACGAAAAGACCCAGAGTGTGCAAGTTGCAGGAGCAATTAAGCCGAGGGAGATGGGTAATAAAACCTTCAAGGATCGAGGAAAGGTCAGTGCAGAGTGGGAGCCATGCAACAAAAGAGTGGTTACGACAGGAGATCCTTCACGAAGATCCATGGGAGTGAGGCCAATGGTGAATGGGGAGCACGCGGCGGCAAAGTGAGGAGGAGTAGGACGATGCATTGAAACATAAGAGCCTTCACAAAAATCCTTGGAGGTGAGTTTGATGCGGTGGGGGTCTAGATTTGCATCCCACAAATTCATTAAGGTATGGGTTTGGGGTGTGAATTTTGACCGTTTAGACAATAGTGGCCTTGGGGTAAGGAGGCCCCTGTATTAGCCAAGGCATCAGCAGCAACATTATTTGTGCGAAGAATGTGATAGAATTCATAGTGATTAGATAAGAGAGGAGTCATTTTATCATGCAGACGACGACACTTTATAGAGCGTGTGGTATATCCATTGGGCATTTTATACATGACGTGTCGAGAATATCCAAATATCGCAATCCTGTAGAGATCTTTGTTAGCTAGTATTTTCATTCCCTAAAGGAGAGCCAACCACTCGGCCTCATTGTTGGTCCTATAGCCAAGACCCAAGCGAAGCTTTGGTCAACTTGTCCTCTAGGATCCAGAAGGATCCTCCCGCACCTGCCACCTCTTATATTAGCTTAACTATTAGTTACAAGTAATTGACACATTCTTTAATAAAAAAACATTACCAATATGTCAAATATATACCTCTCGACTTATTTCAAACATATTAATCTTAGAAATATAGTTGTTTCTAGTTTATATTTTATATTTTATATTCTTCATAAACATATAAAATCTCTAGTGAGTATTATTATTATTTATATACAATTATAGAAGTTTGGATTTGAGCCTAATTATCCAAATCTAAATATAACTCATATCCATATCAGAAATCACGTAGTTTTCCACTACTAGCTCCTTATAACCAAACCTACCTTTGATGCGAATGCGCTTATCTGCAACAAATTAATAAGATAATTCTCCAAATCTTATAATATATCTCATATCCATATCATAAATCACTTAGTTTTCCACTACTAGCTCCTTATAACGAAACCTACCTTTGATGCGGATGCAATTATCTACAACAATTAATGAGATGGGATGGAATTGGGGATAGTTTAAGATTTTCAATTATTCTTTTAAGAGGGCGAAGTTTTAGAATAGAAACTCTAATTTCAAAATAAAATTGGTAAAAAAAATTAAATAGATTTGGTAAAATTGTTTAAATATTTAAAAATATTTTGGAATTAATAATTTTTAAAAATGTGTAAAATGTTAGTATTAAATTTTAATTTTAAAGATAAAAGTAAAAGATCAATTAAAATAATTAATATTTTTTTAGTTTAATTTTCAACAATCAGTAATATAATAAAAAATAATTTATAACTACATTAATAAATCATAAAAAATAATTTATTAATTATTAATAAAAGAGTGAAACTATCATAAAAAAAATTATAACTACATTGGTGAATCACCCATATTTATTAAACTATATTTTAACATTATTATATTATATGACAAGTATCTATATAAATTATCTAAAATTTATGAATTTTTATTTTTATTTTTTTCATACAATTGGAATTCTTATCCCTATTCATACTCAAATATTGCTACTATAATTACCACATAAATCAAGTGAAATATTGTCTAAAAGGTTTTTGAATTTAATCCCTTTAAAGTAAATTGAAAGTTAGGTGTTGAAATCTTTATCACCATGCTAAGAAGATATGTATGGTGCTCCATATCAAGATCCTTCTAACTGACATCAAATAATCAAAATAAGGAGGTGGTAAGGTATGTTATGTTATGCTTTGTTTTGTTTTGTTTTCTTTCTTCTTCAAGAGAATGATGAAATCTTAAAATAAAAATAAGAGCATATCATGAAAATTAATGAAATATAAAGTGAAAAGTAAAAGTAAGAGCATGTCATGACAATTAAAGTAATAGAACATATGAGCATTTCTAGGAGCTACAAGAAAAAGGAGGAAGGAGATTGTTATTATAGGAAGATTTCTTTATTTCTTTAATTAAGTTATTTTTTATAAATAATTTATTAATAAAGTTTTAATTTAAAAATAATACAAATAAGTTTAATTAATATTATGTTTTATTAAATTAAAAAATTAAGTCATTTATTAATAAAAATTTTAATTTAAAAATAATACAAATAAGTTTAATTAATATTATGTTTTATTAAATTAAAAAATTAATTCATATATATAATAAATATAGTACAAAATTAAACAAATTTTGAATTATTTAATGTAACCTTGGTATAATTTAAAAATAATTTTCTTCTTCTATTTCTATATAAAAATAATATCATATTTTAAATAGTTTTTGTTTAATCATAAGATATTTAAAAATTTGATGATTTGGAAGAGACCATCATTTTTTTTAAGTAATCTGACTTTTTTTATTTTGCAAAATTTAAATTTAACTTTGTTGTACCAAAATTCCAAAACTTGATAGCTTCCACCATATTTTTCAAAATAATGTTTAAAAAAATCTACCAAGTTCAACCCCTATGGTAAAAATTTTAAAATATATATATATATATATATATATATAAATTTTTAGACTATATATATATATATATAATTTTCCTTGCCTACTAATAATCTTATTATAATAAATTTATTCCCTGCCATTTATGTGAATGTGAAAATTTAGATCTATTGGCGTTTGGCTACAAATAATGTTTCTAATCGCAAACTCTATAACCTAAGCGTTTGTTGTTCTTGCAATGACGAGAAATTGTCGTAGTGCCAAATTGAGAGATGATAGGTCACACTATCGTCATCAGACTCCAACGTTTCAAAACCAAACCGTGTGAGTTGGTATTAACTGTGACTTGGCAATGGGCATAGGGACCCTCATTGACTTGATGAATTTAGTGGCATTCATATTGACTTGACCAGTTTTTATGAAAGAAAATGGGAGACCCGGAAATATATTGGCAATTTCCTAAATAGGATGAAATAAAAGTTCATTGACCTGTATGTTTTTCGTATTGACTTACTTCCCTTAATCATAGAGACCAAGAAATCTGGAGAATTTTTTTACAGGGGAAACTTCCAGTGAGGTAAGGGGCATTTATTGCTCTTCGTTCTTGATTGTTGCCACTTGCCAATATTCAGACTCCAACGCTCTTCAAAGATTGAAAATCAATCTGGGTCCCAGTATTGCCAAACTTTTCAAAGCCGTGTAATTTGTGGGTATTAACTTGACTCTACTCCGCGACAGGGACAAAAAATTTGGTGAAAAAAGTAGGCACTTGCATAGAATATACATAGAAAAATACGCACTGGGAGCACAAAAGCCAAAAAGAATAGGTGGGCAGTTGAAAAATTTGAGTCGATTGGAGTCATTGGACTGGGACTGGGGCATAGAGGCGAAGAAATAAGTGGGCCGCCGTACTAGGGAATTTTCCGCGCTCTTTCCTTTATGTCTATTCCACAGTCAATCGTAAAAATCGCTTGGCATGGAGTTCATATTGGACTGGGACTGGGGCATAGAGGCGAAGAAATAAGTGGGCCGCCCAATTAGGGAATTTTCCGCGCTCTTTCTTGATCTCTATTCCACAGTCAATCGTAAAAATCGCTTGGCATGGAGTTCATATGAGAAGTGTTGTATATATAGATAAGATACCTTGCCAAGAACACTGAATTCACTCGCCAAAGTCGGATCGGGAGAAATGGATAACAACGTTGTTCTTCCTCTCATACTATTGCTTCTGTTCATGCTTGCCTCTCTGCATGCAGCGACGTCTATTAAGTACTCAACCTCTGATCCATATTCCCATACTGCTTTATATGATCATCAGCATTATCTGTATCACCAAATGTCCCACGGATTCACTTCGTTTCATGGTCATCCTGATTCCGGAGGCACTGTGGAGGAAGGTGAATTCATATTATCATCAATGGACGCCCACGATAAAAGCGACCTCCGTGCTCTCTTGTCGTTCAGAAAGGCCATCACATCGGATCCATATGGCGACTTGTCCAACTGGACGGCTGAGAACTCGGACAACATGTGCTCCTCGTGGTATGGTGTTCGCTGCAACACAGCAAGAGTGGTTTCCATAAACCTATCTGATTTAGATTTGGAAGGTACATTTTTTTCGTCGCAGTTTGATCTTATTATTGCGCATGATAAGGGTCTCATTATTGCTCACTTACAATCTTTTTGGTGATAAATTGATAGGGAGAATTCCACCAGAGTTTGGCGAGCTGAAAGCGCTACGATTTCTGGACTTAAGTTGGAATATGCTCGGCGGTCCTATTCCCGTGGAGTTGGGCCTGCTGCAGAAACTAGAGAACCTGACTCTGGATGGCAACAACTTCACAGGCAGTATACCTCCTCAGTTGGGTGATTTAACACAGCTTATGCATTTATCGATGTATGGCCTTAATATTTCTGGTTATATTCCTTCTGAAATATTCAGGCTTCCCCTCTCCTATCTATCTCTTACTCTTAACTTTATAGGGAGCATACCTAAACCCATTGCCAATTTGACCAACTTGACCCACTTAGCTCTTTACGGAAGCGGAGTTACTAACATACCTGAAGAGATTGCCAAATTGACCAAACTAACCCATTTAGATCTTTCTAATAATAGAATTACTAAGATCCCTGAAAGCATTGCGAATTTGACTAATTTGACTTATTTAGATTTCTCTAAAAACATAGTCAATGACATTCCTAGAGGCATTGCTAATATCACCAAGTTGACCTACTTAGATCTCTCTCAAAACAACCTTAATGTTAACATACCTAAAGCCATTTTTTATTTGCCTCAGCTGAAAGTACTAGATCTTCACTCGAACATGCTTAGTGGTGGCATCCCCATAGCCCTTGCAAATTGCAGCCAATTAGTTGAACTATATCTTCACTCGAACATGCTTAGTGGTGGCATCCCTATAGCCCTTGCAAATTGCACCCAATTAGTTGAACTAGATCTTAGTGATAATAAGCTAAGTGGTAACATCCCTAAAGCCATTACCAATTTAAAGAAGCTTGAAATACTTTCTCTCTCGAACAATGGTCTAATAGGCATAGTTCCAAGAACAATAGGAAAGCTTTATTCATTGCAAATGTTACATTTGGCCTCAAACAAATTAACAGGGCATATCCCATATAGTATAGGTCAACTAAAGGCTCTCTTTGAGCTAGACATATATAATAATAGTCTTTCCGGGAATATTCATGATAGAATGAATGGTTTGGTTTCACTTGAAACATTAGATCTATCAAAAAACAACTTGGAGGGACAAATTCCTAAAGGCATTGGTGATTGTGCTTCTATGAAATTTTTCTCTGCTCATTCTAACAACTTTTCAGGAACGTTGTCCTCATCTTTGGTCAAATGTACCCAACTGCAACTATTGGATTTAAGGAAAAATGGATTCATGGGCGAGCTTCCCCAATACTTCACGCTTTTTCATGACTTGAGAGTTTTAAGCCTTGGTTATAATAATTTGCATGGTGTTATTCCTCAACACATCACAAATCTCACCAAGTTGCATATGTTGGATTTATCCAACAACAAATTTAGTGGAAGAATACCAATGCATCTTGAGAGACTCTTAGGATTTGCAAATGTGTCAAATGGTGTTGAAGTCTCTCAGGAGCTGGAAATTGTCATAAAAGGGACTCAATATACTCTGTCATATATGTCTCCAACAAATACTATATTTGATTTGTCTTGCAATAATCTTGTAGGAGAAATCCCCACAAGCATCGGCAGTATGAGTCACTTGAGACTATTGAATTTATCTTGGAATCAATTAGAAGGGAAAATACCTGCATCTCTTAGTGCAATATCTACTTTGGAGCAGTTGGACTTAGCAAAAAATAAGTTAAGTGGACCAATTCCTGAAGGACTCTCTAAATTACACGAGTTGGCTCTTCTCAATGTTTCATCAAACATTCTTTGTGGGAAAATTCCTATAGGAACACAATTTTCCACTTTTGATGTATCCTCATTTGAAAAGAATAAGTGCTTATGGGGTTGTCCTTTAGATTCATGCAATGAAATTGAAAGACAAAGAAGAAAAGGTGATAATGATAGTAAGAGTTGTAATGTAACAGTGAAATGGCTAAGTCGTGTAGATGAAAATATCTCATTGACAGCAATGAAAGTGGGAATAGGGATTGGATTTGGGGGAGTGGTTGCTCTCTTTGTGTCATCAAAGAGAGCTAAACATTGGATAATGCCCTCAAACATTCCATGAATTTTTTTGAGATATATTGTGCAAAAAATAAAGTGTATAATGAATTAAAATGTGCTTTTACTTTTTAAATAACATTGATATAACAAATCAAATCACTAGAAAATAATTATTACATAATTTCATATTAATCATATATGTAAACATGTATTTAATTATTTATGGTGAGTAATCCATATATAAACATATTTGAAATTAATATTAAATCATTTATAATGGAAGTTGTTTAAAAATTTGACAATTTGGACCTTGGGCCCATTTTTGCAAAATGAGGACTTA
This sequence comes from Pseudotsuga menziesii, assembly GCA_001517045.1. Lineage (NCBI taxonomy): Eukaryota > Viridiplantae > Streptophyta > Pinopsida > Pinales > Pinaceae > Pseudotsuga > Pseudotsuga menziesii. Next base: position 64,864 of record LPNX010999199.1, read on the forward strand.
ACTGTGTTTTAATAGCAATTTTGATGGTCCCTTAGAAATCCATGGGGCACCCAAAATCCCACAACTTGATAACTATAACCTGGATTTTGAAAAATTACGACCATATTTTCTTCAAAATCATAACAAAAAATATCTCTTAAATCCTAAAAATTTTAAACTACACATTTATAATGAGTTAAATTTTATAATATACTTATAAAATATTGATTACAAGTTTAAATATATTATTTTATACCTAAAATGTTTTATATTTATATAAAAAATGTTATTAAACAATGTATCATATTATTACTCTATTCCTTAGCTTTTCCTTGGTCAACGGAAAAAATTGTTCTTCTATGAAAGTTTTTTCTCCTCATTCTAACAACTTTTCAGGGACATTGCCCTCATCTTTGGTCAAATGTACCTAGTGCAACTATTGGATTTAAAGAAAAATGGATTCATGGGCAAGTTTCCCCAATACTTTACTCTTTTTCATGACTTGAGAGTTTTAAGCCTTGGTTATAATAATATGCATGGTGCTATTCCTCAACACATCACAAATCTCACCAAGTTGCATGTGTTGGATTTATCCAACAACAAATTCAGTGGAAGAATACCAATGTATCTTGAGAGACTCATAGGATTTGCAAATGTGTCAAATCGTGTTGAATTCTCTGAGGATATGTAAATTGTCATGAAAGGGACTCAATATACCCTGGCATATATGTCTCCTACAAATACTATATTTGATTTGTCTTGCAATAATCTTGTAGGAGAAATCCCCACAAGCATAGGTAGTATGAGTCACTTGACACTATTGAATTTATCTTAGAAGGGAAAATACCTACATCTCTTATTGCATTATCTACTTTGGAGCAGTTGGACTTAGAAAAAGTAATTTAAGTGGACCAATTCCTCAAGGACTCTCTAAATTACATGAGTTGGATGTTCTCAATGTTTCATCAAACATTCTTTGTGGGAAAATTCCTAGAGGAACACAATTTTCCATTTTTGGTGTATCTTCATTTCAAAAGAATAAGTGCTTTTGGAGTTGTCATTTAGATCCATGCAATGAAATCAAAAGACAAACAACAAAAGGTGATAATGACACTCAAAATAAAATTAGTGATATAAGAATGTGATGACTAAATTATTTAGATAAAAATATACCATTGACAACATTAAAAATGAGAATGAGGATTGGATTTGGAAAAGTGATTTCTCTCTTTATATCATGGAAGAAAGATAAACATTAAATGATTCCTTAAACTTGACATGACCCTTTTATAAGTTGTATTGATTTCTACATAATCAAGGTCTCAAGGCTCAAAAGTTCCAACCTATTATATCTAAAGTGTATAATAAAAATTTAATAAAAATTAAAAAACTTAATAATCATTATTACATAATCAAATTGGATATAAACCTATTTAAATTAATAAATAATTTAGTTTTAAATTAATATTTTTAATCATATAACATGAAGTAAAATTTATACTACACTTATTTCTTGCAATTATCATTATAAAACTATAGATAACTAAACTTATCATCCATGCATTCTCTATATAAACTCATCATTCATATATTCTTTATATACTTTTTTTCCATTTTCAATAAACTCATCATCCATGTATTCTCTATGTATATGTACATTTTTTTCATTTTGAAAAAGAAAAATAAATCCAATGAAATGTTATTAAATAATGGGCTTTCATTAATACCAAGTTTTGTTAATTACTATTTCCGATATTATACTAGAACATCGATGCATTTTATAAAATTTGTTTTTTCATTTAAAGTTTTTAAAATCTCATTGACATTTTAATTAAGAAAAAAAAAGTTAGAATTTGTTAGTTTTATTTATAGAAGATGTGTATTTTTATATTTGTTGTAATCCATCTAAGATTGAAAAAACATTTTTATTTTTTAGAAAAACATTATGTTAAAAGTTATTGTAAAGTTTTACGACAAAGGTTGGTCAAGAATGACTATAATTAAATATTTTTATTTATTTAAATAATTAAAAGAGGAAACACATATCCAAAGAAGACTGTTGTAGAGTTTCCATTGACCCACTAGGAGGAATGATCTGCTATGGCCAAATGACAAGTGGAAGCAATAGCATTCACTTTCTAGTTGTTGCAAGAGGCGACATCCCTAAAATTGTGGTCATGTTCCCTGAGAAAAGGAACTGAGCAGGTGGCTCATTTAATTTCAAAACTGACCCAAAGACCTAGGCAATCTTATAAATACCATCGAATTAAGTATGAGGCTCATTACATTCTATTCCAAGTGAATAGAGCCTTGTGAATTTGTTGAAAACTGAAAAGTTAGGCACACAAGAGGAATTCGATGAGAGGATAACTAAAGTGAAATTGCTCAAAGTTAAGTCTGCAAGTGAGTTTGCTAAGTTGCAAATATTATTGTGTGGGTTGTTACACAACATATTCGTCATGGTGGTTCAGTGAACAGGCTCGAGGGTCCTATAGCAAGTGATCTTGTCTGCTTTCGAGAGACGATTGGGAGGAATGGTCTTCTTTGGGTGTTTGTCCCCTTTCTACAATTACCCATGTTCTAAGATGTTTTGTTTATTATCTGTGAAATTATTTTATATATGTATCTGAAGGTTTTATGAATGTTGAGGGACTCTCTAAACTAGTAATTATTTCTAAATTAGAATAGGTTAAATAGATTTTAATTCTGTATAATATTTTATAAACAATGCTAGAGCTTTTCGTTTTACACAATTTAATGGAAAACTGTAGATTTTTTTTCAGAGGAAAAAATACCAGTCTTTGTTATTCAGATGAATCAAAAGACATCATTTACAAATCAGAATGATAACTGATAACAACAGTCCCTTCTCATGCATGACATAGAAAGACAGAAAAAAACAGCATTACAAAGAATAAAGTCTGATTGTAGCAGACTTTTCTCATCATCCCTGAATGAATCAGGTAAGCAATAATATATGAATCGAAGGTGAACTGAAAACAAACAATCAGAGCACAACAGGCTGGCAGAGTGAACTCAAACTGATAAATAGAATATCTATCATTTGCTGAAAAAGCTGATAAAAATATAGAATCAGCAACTCTATAAAAGATCAATATTGCCTTGGTTAATAACCAAGCCATCCATAATTTCTGAAAAAGAGACAATACCCATATGCAAATGCAGTGCTTTTTTTGAGAGTTCATCCGCCAGCTCATTATGCTCACGATATGTGTGTTTAAAGATCACCGGAGGGGACTTTTGGAGCATATTTCTTATGTCTTTACACTAATGCATCAGAGGTGGAACATCAAGTGCTGCAGATCTATTAATCCATGAAATGATAACCAAGGAATCGCCATATATCAACTGCAAAGGTATTCCCATCAATAGCCCAACTCTTAGAATTGCCCAAAGAGCTAGCAACTTCGCTCTGGTATTTGTGCTTACTCCACATCCCATAGAAAAAATAAAATGATGAGAATCATTGACAAAGATCACAAAACCTAAGCCTCCCAAATTTTCTGCAGCAGCACCATCAAAAAATCCACAAGGGAAACATTTTTCCGGAGCAGGTCCAGGATTACAAGATTTGTGCAAAAATAAAGGCACAGGGTAAGTTTTTATCAGGCCTTCAATCCTAGAAATCAGGGCCGAGAATAATGGTTTCCTGCTTTCAAATAAACAATGATTCCGGAGAAGCCAGATTCCCCAAACAATAAACAATGGGAGAAATCTAAACTGAGCAGATCGCGCAGAAGAGGTAAACCACATGTCCAAATAAGAATGAACCGAATTATAAGCTGGAAAAGAGCACTTGAACCTCTCCTCAAAATGTTTATAGATACGAACAGAGAAGGGACAACTAAAAAATAAATGATGAATATCTTCCATATTGTATTCACAAAGGACACAACAACTAGGTCCACTGAAACCTCTGCTTTGCAATTGCTCCCAAGTTAGAATCTTCCCTCTAATCAATAACCAAATGAAGCATTTTAATTTTAGAGGAATATTCAAAGACCATAAAATTTTCAATACTGAATCATTATTCTCTGAAGAAATATTAGAGAAAATGCATTTATAACCTTCAACTACACTTAAAGCCCCTGAAAAATTGTTGTGAGACCAAAGAATTGAATCATTTTGATTAGAGAGACGAATACGACCATATTCCAATCCTCTAATATAGTTATCCCAAACAATTTTCCATCCTCCAGTAAGATCAAGATCTGCAGAAGAAAACCAATAACCTGAGGCAAAAGAGGTTTGGTTACGCGCTTGAGCAAGGGTGCAGATGCCAAAATCCTCTAGATAATCTCTCAGGTCTCTTGGCAAAGCAAAGGAAGATCCCAAACCGATGAGCGGGTCTGCACCCAAGCTGATGGATTCACCATTTCCCACCTGCCAAATGAGGCCTTTGCCAATCCAAGGAATGGTAGATATAAAACCCCTCCATATTATTGAAGCATTCCTGTAATTGATAATTTTTTCCATGAACCATAAATGCAAGGGCTTATTTTTCAGATACTTGACAGCAATAAGAAGATTCCAAATACCTTAGCTATTTAATGCTATCCAAAAACTTTTCATTCTCAAGGAGAGGCTAAAGCTGGGAAGATGCTTTATTCCCCAGCCACCATGAGTGGTAGGACGAGCCAAGAGTTTCCAGTCCACTAAATGGATTTTTTTAGCCTTTGAAGAAGATCCCCAAAGAAAAGAAAAAGTTATCTTTCTGAGTTTATCTAAAATTGAGCATGGGATCGGAACCAGAGCCATCCAATAAACTGGCATGCTTGATAAAACAGAGCGGATAAAGACAAGACGACCACCCATGGAAAGCAATCTGTTAGTCCAATGAGATATTTTCTTCTCAAATTTTGAAACCAGCCAGAGCCAATCCTTAACCAAATAACCTGAAGGCTTAAGAAAGTAGCCAAGATAACCAAATCCTTTTCAAATATTTCCCACTCTGAAGGGAAGAATGTCTGTAATACTTTGAAGAACGTCGTCTTTCAGGTCATTTTGAAGGAAACTAGATTTGTTCATATTAATACTCATACCTGAGGCCTCACAAAAGATATCAAGAATGGCTTTGAAAGCTAACCACTCTTCAAAATATCCTAGTCCAAATAAAATTAGGTCATCTACAAACAGTAGATGAGTGAGAGAAAATTGATAGGAGATTCTGATTCCTTTAATCTTTCCATTCCGCTTAGCATCCTCTATCAAACGGCTAATCCCTTCTATTACCAGAATAAACAAGAGAGGGGATAGAGGGCAGCCCTACCTGATTCCCCGAGAGGCAGAAAAGAAAGAAGAAGGAGAGCCATTAACAAGGATAGCAAAATTGGCTGAAGAAATGCATCCCATAATCCAGTTTACCCCAACAAGGGGAACCCCAATTTGAATGAGAATGAGACGGATGAAGGTCCAATTAAGTCTATCAAAGGCTTTGGATAAATCCAATTTAAGAATAAGAGCACTCCTTTTTCTGGTATTGACAGTGTGCAGAACCTCTTGAGAAATGGCTATGGGTTCAAGGATTTGGTGATTTTTAAGAAAACCAAATTGTTGAGGAGAAATAGATTCATCAAGAAAGGGCTTAAGCCTCATTGCAGCAACTTTAGATATGATTTTATAAACAAGATTGCAGAGAGAAATGGGACGAAAGTCTGCAAAGGTGACAGGAAAATCAATCTTCGGGATAAGAGTGAGAAAAGTAGAATTGAGAGCATGAGACACTCTGCCAGAGGTTCTGGATGACTCTACTAGATTGACCAGAGAAGGGCCCAAAAGTTCAAAGAAATTCAAATAGAACTCAACCGGCCATCCATCCGGGCCTGGCGCTTTATCTTTTTTGAAGAGTTTCAAAGCCTTTTCAACTTCCAAAATAGTCACCAGTTTGGTAAAATCTTTTGTCTTTTCTGGACTAATAAAAGACGGAAAAAGATGAATAACCTTAAGTTGAGCTTCCAGTTTAGTCGAATGGTCATCTTCAAATAAGGACTTGAAATACTGAATACCCAAATCTTTTAGATTTTTATCATCTGAAACACAATTGCCCAACTCATCTTGAAGACTCCAAATCGCATTGTGGTTTTTGCGAGCTGAAGCCACCGCATGAAAAAACTTTGTGTTATCATCCCCTTTTTTCGCCCAGGTAATTTTGCTTTGAAGTCTGGCTGAATTAATTTCATGATCAATCAGCTTTTGATGCTCAGCTTTTAGTGAATTCAGTTTCTGTTGCTGATCTTGACTTAAGATTGATGCATGAGAGGAAAGGAGAATGGAGCTAATTTCCTTATCCAGAGCAGCAGACTTGTCTTTCATCTTAAAAGTTTCAGCTTTGGTCCAAGATTTAACCTTCTCTTTCAGAATTCTAAGTCTAGAATGGAGATCCTGCATAGCATCCAAAGAGGGATTTGAGAGAATGAGGGGCCATTCAGAATGAACCATGCGAATAAAATCCTCATTTTCTAACCAGGATTGGTTAAACTTAAAGGGATAAGCACTAAGACTTTGAATATTAGTCCATTCAAGAATCACTGGAAAATGATCACAAATCCCAGATCTGTGAGTCCACATCCGATATCTAGGAAGCGAGCTGACAAGCTGATCTGACAATAGAAATCTATCCAGTCTTTTAGAAATTCCATCTTCCCCTATCCTTCCATTCTTCCAGGTAGGACCAGCACAGGGAGAAGCCACATCCACTAAATGATGGTCAGAGAAAAGTTTAGAGAAAAAAGGACCCAATGGGTGAGGATGCACTTTGGATCCCCATATCTCTGAGGCATTTAGAGTCAGATTTAGATCTCCAACTAAAATCAGATTTGGAAGGGAGAGGAGGCCACCTGAAGCCACAGCATTCCAGAAAGTGTCCCTATTGAGGTAAGGACCATAGCAGTTTAGGATGGAAATATTGAGAGAAGACCCCCGGATAGAAGCTTTAAGAAGTATACCAGCAGCAGTATGAAAATATTTGCATTTAATGCATTTAGGATTCCAACCGGAAAGAATGCCTCCAGAAAGGCCATTGGAGCTAAGAGCACAAAACTCCCATCCCGGGCAAAGTTTAGAAAAGGCAAATAAAGCAGGATATGGACTAGTCATGGTTTCCTGAAAAAGAACAACATCAGGAGAAAGAGTAGACAGCAAATGACGGAGGCTTTTTTGTTTGGCCAGACCCCCTAGGCGATGAACATTCAGAGAAAGGATGCACATTAAGAGTCTGAGAACTCCAGGGTCGATGCTCTAAGGACCCGGTGAGAAGGAGAAGAAAGAGAGCGCTCTGCAGCTTTAAATATTTCAGATAAAGGAGTATAAGGAGGATGAATAATATCAGGAGAGTCAATGGGGAATTTTGAAGATTTTTTCTTTCGTCTAATAGTAACATTTTCACAACGAATAGAATCAAGTGGGAGAACTGATGGAGAAAGAGGCGTCCTATCCGAGAAGATACTCATAGACTTTTGCAAAGAGGGATCGGCAAAGGAAGGGGATGCTGCAGGACTAGGAGGATGAGAACTCGGGATCCCTGTCTGAACGGATGAAGAAAGAGGAGGAAAGTCTGCCTCCGAGAACGGGGGGTTTAACAATCACAGAGCTTGAAGAAGGGGCAGAACTTAACGGTGTAGCAGCAGCAAATTCAGAAGGAACTGGCAAAGGTAAAGGGAAGAGATCATGAGCTGGAAGGGAAGACTCCTGAAACAAATAATTAGGAGGATCCAAAGAGTCCAGCTCCCTCAGAGGGATACAAGTGGGAGGAGGAGACTTAACCAAGGAAGGAGAACAGCCTGAATGCTTAGAAGCATTTCTGTTGCTTATCATTGAGTCAATCAAAGCCAAATCAAGGTCCGACACTTCCCCAAATAATGAAACAACATTGTTTAATTAACCAGAAGAAGAGATTTTTTTAACCGGAGTGGAACAAGCCTGAGAGGGTGAATTCAATGGAGAATTTACAAATAAATCAGGCACAAAATGCTTGACAAGTCCACAACGCAAAGAAGGACAGTTTCGGCGTAAGTGACCTGTCTCCCGACACATACTGCACCTAAAGGGGATGCCTTGAAAATCCAAACGCTGAATAAACAGACGCTCATGACAAAGAATCTCCACTTCAGCTGGGAGGCCTTTTGAGATATCCAGCTCTACAAAAAAATTTGCCTTCCTTTTATCATAGGAGTTCATGAAATCGTCCTCTAAGGTGACAAATCTTCCTATAGTATTGCCAACTCCTTCTAGTAATGATCGATTCCAAAGGGGGAAGGGGAGCCCAGGAAGGATTTCCCACAAATGACGCTTTTTAACTCTTTCACGCGCAGGATCAAAGTTAACATGCCAACAATCTAGCACCAATGAACCATTTCCCACCCTCCATAATCGACTAAGAACCTCTGTTGCATGCGACTCTTCTAAAAAAACAAAAACAATCCATCCTCGAACCAGCAAGCTGATAGCTGGAACATAGGTCAGAAATGGTTTCCAATGCTCAGAAACCCAGGAAAACCAGTCTTTTTTTTCCAAAGAGACATATTCCAGCCTACCAATTAACGCACGACGACTCAATTCTTCCACCCTATCCATATAAATATCCCTACAACACATATTTCTTTAAAATTGGAAATATTTTATTACATGAATAGCCACATAAATAAGTTTTTTTGTTATTTTAAAATTCTATATCCATTGTTTAATTACAAATTTAATGAAATATGTGTTCTACCAACCACATAACGAAGCTTCCCTTCCATAGTTTTATAGACCTTAGCCTTCCTACGCCGCTGGAAACGAGCAGAAACATGGTCCACCCGGTGCACAGGAGACCCATCATGGGTCTCCACCATTCGTACCAAAAGACTATCCCAGAAAAAAACAGGACAAACCCTCACACAGTGCAGGAAACCCAAGGATGGATGGGGCAGATGCAGAAACAGAAAGGATACACTCGCAAAAAACCCTTAAAATATCAGCAAAGTAACACACAGGAAAAGATAACTGACTGTCAAAATACACCTTCAATCCAGAAAATACCAAGTCTGAGTATACCTTTCATGCTACCCACAAGCCAAAGATCCAAAGAGAGAAATCCTAGCATTAGTCAAGAGGCAACCCGAGGAAGGGTTTAAATCTCTATAAAATCCTTAATAAAAACCGCAAGGATCGAAACATGCACAGAGATGTGAAAAATCATATAATAAATGACAGTCTAAAGCGATTGTCCTTTAAGCAGAAGATACCAAGAACGGGTTAAAAAGACGGAATGGAACATCAAAAAAAGAAACAAAGTATACCCTTCATGAATACCCCAAAACTATGAACCACAGACCTAGAAAGGTCAAGACAAGACCTCACACAATGTAGGAAACCCAAGGAAAGGGAGGAATCGATACAGGCACAGTCATGTGCAAATAAAAAAAATGGCCTTCCTTAAAGCTGAAAAAACCCAGACAGGTAAACAAAGAAACTACTCTCCAAAAAAGTCCAAAACCTGCCTCCAGAGAGGAGCATCAAAGATAAGCAGGGTGAGCCTTTCGCGAAACCCACAAAAATGAGCTAAAGAAATAGCAAGTTCATAAAAACACTCAAAGTCAAATAAACAAACCGCCACTAGAGCCAGTACTAAATAAAAAAGCCAAAGGACAAAACCCCGGGAGTTGAGACGTCATCGACGAAAATAGGGGTGAAAAATCATCATTAACCCATGGACTTTCAGACATAAACCCGAAAATGGCGCAGACGATACCACGTTCGCACAAGACAAAAAACCCATCGGCCACGCATGGAAGCAGTCAAACCCTAATGATTCCAAGTCCTACCAGTCACGGACAGAAGAGAAAAGGCGTGTGCTAGGACAGCCAAAACCCCAATTCGGAGAAGATGAGTCACAGCCCAAAACGACGACAAATAAAAGGGTGGCCGACTCACAAAATCAGAAAAAAAAATAGGAACGGAGCGCAAGACCGCGCCAATACCGACTAGGGTGATAACTAAAAACAACTGATAACTTTCCACTTATTTTAAAAACTAGTTGGTACTAGTCCTCAATGCATGAGGAGGGACTCTAGTCGCCGGTATCGACTGAACCAATAGTTAAGCAATCCGAACAAAACCCTAAGACAAAACCAGAGGGAGGGTGGCGAGACGAGTATCCCGGCCAAAACGATAGGAACCACTGAAAACAAACATCCCAGCAATAAAACCAGAAAGAAACACACCACCCACAGAAAACCCCAATAAAACAGAGAGAAAGAGGTTTATGCCAGTAAATCCAAGAAAAGATGGCCCTATCAACAGACAACCGAAACGAATAAGGCAGACATATGAAAAACAAAATAAGGTGCGGCCGGTACCTAGAATGCGAGCGGAGACCAATGCCATTCTCCTTGATGCCTGAGAAAGCCTGCCTTCATTCTGCAAGAAACAAACCCTCGACCTCCCATCGCAGAGCAATCAAAAGCATTATTGGAAAACTGTAGATTATCGTAATTGTTCTATAAGAGAAAATCTATAAATGTATACAGATAGTATTATAAACAGTTTCAGAGTTATTATAAAAGATACTAACTATCTTTAAGCTTCATTTTTACATTCATAGATTATTATAATCATTGTTAAGTAAACTACGAACCCGATTTCCTTTAGTTTTACTTTAAGATAGTTTTCAAAACAAATTAAATTACCAAGTTTTTCCAATTAGAGTTCGAAACCCTCAACAAGTAAACTCTTATCACATATTATAGTTGATAGGCTTTATTAGGATAATATAGTATTTTAATTCATGAAATTACAAGTTCTCTGTCCAACAATGAGATTTAGCAACAGAGTTATAATTATAAGTTCCTACAAATATTATCCGGTACGGGTTAAAGGCCTATTATATTTTAAAGTAAACCATCATTGCAATCCAAATGCATACACATCTACAGAAGATAAAGTAGGGTTTAAAGACTCATTCAGAACTCACAGAGAAGTTGAATAAAAACCCCACAGGATCTTATTATCGAATACTATATATATCTATAGTAAAAGCTTACAGTAGTAAAATAAATATTACTTAAAATTATTATTTAAACATTATTCAGGGTTTTAATTCGAAACACAAAAAGACTAATTTCTTTTAAAGAAATACAATATTTAAAACTATGCTAAGTAAACAGTTGTCGGAGATAGGCGTAGTCTGTGTTTTTCAATTTAAAATAATAACCAAGATATATATTTCTTTTCTGAAATACTTACTACAGTATTAGTATATAATTATGCTAAAAACCATAATAAATGAACCAGATATGAAATGACCAAGTCGAGGGTTCAAACCCTGTGCATATCTGGTTTATAATTTTCATAGCCAGAAAACCCTTTGTCTCTATAGTAGGGGTTAAGTAAAAACTAAAATGCAATAAAAAAATATAATCTAATCCCATGACTGCAACGCAGGTTTTTAAACCAAACTCCACGATGCAGTGGCCTCACGGACTTAAATCTACAAAATACAGTAAAAACCCTCATGTGAATTATATAACAGAAATAAAAAAATTACAAACTATTCAGAGTGATAGTCGAAAGACTACACTTAAATGCTCATAAAATTGCAAGATAAGAACTCTAAAGTAGCTCGATTTATAATCCATGGAAAAAATAAATAAATGCATTACATTACAGTTCCCTTCAGACTCCACAATCTGAGTGAGACCTCTTTTCATTTCCAAACTGTAAAATGCCATAAGGCAAAACCACAAGAGGGTTTACCACTGCAACTGAAGAAACACGTAAGTACCAATGACTCCAAACCCAGGAGAGCAATGACCTAGACACAGAGCCACAAGGAGCATGGAATGTAGGGTAACAGGTCTTACTAGGACCATGTTTCCACCTCCATGGAGACCAATTCAAATCCAGTGCAGCAGCCCAAGTCGCAGCCTCCTGCAAACAAAACAACGAAGAGGTCAAACACGCCATGGCTTTAAAAGTATACTTCTAGATAACAAAATTTCAAACAATGCAGCAGAGGTAAAATTAGCTTTCCAGAATCAACGATGGCAACGGAGGCCAATGCATATCAGGGATGATTTTAGGGGCGATATTTTTCCCATTAGAGAAATTAAAGGAGTTTCAAATTTTCCTTGGGCGAATTTATTATATTAAAAAAAAAATTAGGGTTAATATTAAATAGCCCATTTTTTATTTTCAAAAAAAAAATTAAAAACATAGTTAGCCTAATGATATTTGGTTGGAAATTATTGCAAAAACTATTTTCGCCCTTTGAAATTTGCTTTGGATCCAGCTTTCGCCAACGATTTCGACCATGGGTTCCGGATAGAGGTCATGTTTGCCAACAATTTCCAGCATGGGTTTCATATGGACGTCATGTTCACCAGCAATTTCCAGCATGGGTTTAAGATGGAGTTCATGTTTGCCCTTAATTTCAGGAAATGGTCGTTTTTTAGTCCTATTCATCCTCCATTTGGTTTCAGAGCTCCTGTTCATCCTTTAAATCAGGAAATGACAGTTTTTGGACCCTCATTCGCCCCAATTTGGCTTCTAAATCTCTCGTTCCTCCTGTATTTGGCATTTTTCGGAGTCCCATTCACCCCGATTTTGAGTATTTATCGTTTCTAGACTCTATAGCCCCATTTGGCTTATGAATGATGGGCTTGCTCAGTTTATGCACAATTATTTAAGACCAAAGAACATCTATGGTGACCACAACGAATTCAAGAAGAATTTGTACTAGATTTATGCGCCAATGAAGTTCGAATTTAGTCTCTGTTGCATCTGGATTCTGTGTGTTAGTCTTCACACGACTCTAAGTCTTTGAGTTACAAGTTAGTCTCTCTCAATTCATATTTTGGGTGCTCAATGTGATCAAATTTCACATTTGAAATTAAATTATTTTGGCTTAATGAGCTAGGGTTATTGTTGCTATTAAGTTGATTTCTTGGGTTTTTTTTTGGTTGCTGGAATAGGCCCTATGACCTAGGGAATAACTCTCCTACATCTGGTTCTAGTAGGTCGTGACCTCTCTAGACAAATTCATGATTTCACCCTAGTACTCTCAATGAGATTATACTCTTGAATAATAATCTGCCAGCCTGACTGCCATCTTATTTTGGGTTGCTGAAAAACCTGATTGTCTTTGATGAGAGCTCCAATAAACTGGTTGGGCCTCTTCCAAACAACATTGGGTAGATGGTCATCTTGGAACAATTGGATGCTGCGCACAATATGTTAATAGTCAAGATCCTCCAAAGCATCTGTGCATTGCCCAATTTGGATAATTTTACTTACTCCTATAACTTCTTTACCATAGAGGCACCCAATTTCCTGGCCATTCCCAACAAAAGCGCTACCTTCAATAACAAGAGAAATTGTATCCCTAGCAAGCATGAGCAGAGAAAATTCCATCAATATTTAGCTTCCTTGTCTCGGGCTGGTGTAGATAAAAATGTCAAAGGCAAGAATCCCAAGTATTGGGCTCAACTTCAAATGTATAGATTCACATGAAAAATGGATGGTGGATGCACCGCATTCTCTATGGTATTTTTTAGTTATAAGCTTAAGATACAATTTAGTATTTCTGGATTTCAAAATTTAGATCTATCGTTTCACTCTTTTAGTATTTGTGTTTCATGTCAAAAAATTCCACTATTAAATTCATTAATATGAAAAGAGTTCTTTCTACTCCACATGAATTGTGCGTCATATAGTTGGGTTAGTGTTGGAAACCATTAATTCATGTCAGAGTCGATACAAATGTACAGATAAGAATCTCCAGTATGGGGCTCAACTTTATATGTATATATTAACATGATAAATTATGGATGGTGAATTCACCACATTCTCTATGGTGTTTTTTAGTTAGAATCCTAAGATACAATTTAGTAATTCTGGAGTTCAAAATTTAGATCTATCATTTCATTCTTTTGGTATTTGTGTCTCATATAAGAAAATTACACTATTAAATTCATTAGTATGAAAATATTTCTTTCTACTCCACATGAATTGTGCGTCATATATCTGGGCTTGTGTTGGAAAACATTACAATTGCAAAGCGTATAAAGTTGATTCTGAAAAATATATAATCTGGAGATGAGTTACTTTTAGCATTTAAATGTTTAGAGATCTATTATTTTTCTTTTATTAAGGTGAATCGATTTTTAACTTCTATTAATTGGAAATCTTAGGAATGTTGCACGGATTACCAATTCTTGTCACTCGTGTGATAATTTCTTATTGTATTCCATGTCATTTCTATTATCATGTTTAATATTTGTGAACCTAATGCAGGGAAGATAATATCAATATGAATTTAGCATCATTATATAGATGTGGGAATTTGTTAAAAAGGAACTGATGTATAGTTATGGAGAGTTTGGATCGATGTTTTCATGTTGCATTCCTTTTGAGAACTGCAAGGTCTTGTTATACAGAATTTCATGTTTATAAATTCTTGTCATTTACAACATTAATAATCAGCAGTGTTTCGCTGGAACTGATTTGTGAATATGTTTTCGAGAGAAAGGCAGAATGTAGGGTGGTACCCGTTTATGTTTTGACTGTTTCCTTTTTGGCAAGAGTTGCTTGAATTGAACACTATTTCATCATTTTTTTAAGTCAATATTCAATAACCTAAAATAGTAGGGAAACTTCCATAGGACATTAGACATAAAGTTGCTTTAATACAAATGTTATATGTTGCTTCTTTGTTGGTTTCTATACTATAAGGACATCCATATGTTGTGATGTTTATCAATAGAGATCAATACATGTACAAGCATTACAGAATATAGACACCGATGTCATATCAAGTGTCAAAATCTATTTACAGTTTTTCCTCCAGTTCAACTATTCCACAGGGGATTAATTGTTACCTCAAAGCATCTCTTTGAACTTTTTTTCTTGGAATGGTCCTTATCCTTGCTTCAACATTTCAATTCCATGACAAAATAAGAAACTTTTCATAGCCATGGCATAAATGATAAGATATGAATACCATGTTATTTTTCTCCACCCCACCATATTATTGGAGGCTTTGCAAGTGATAAAGAAAAAGGGGACAAAAAGAGTGCATGCTTTCTACATGGGGATCTATTCATTTTTTTTCTTTTGTTCCTTCATTAATTTCAGCTAAGCCGCACAAGTTTAATATTTGTGAATACAGTCAATAAGTGGTTTCATTTGGTTATCGAAGTGAATCCCATTCCAAATTTTCTTCTTTTTTGCCTTCATTAATTTCAACTAAGACACACAAGTTTAATATTTATGGGTACAATCAAGAAGTGCTTTCATTTGGTTACCAAAGTGAATCCCATTTGGTTTCCATTCCCAAAAGCAATGGAACATTACTAGAAAAAAAGTGACTAAAAAAGATTACATAGTGCTTAGGATACCTATTAACATGTTCTACACATTGCTCCACTGAAAATGATCTTACTTGCATTGTGCCATGTGGTAGTTAACACCATGGAGCTCAAGGGCATAACATTTGGTCAATAGAGCTACTTGCACCTACCTTTGTCCAAGCCTTTTACAATGTTTTCATACCAGCTATGAATCCAACTGATTATTAACTCCAACTTGATAGCTATACTTTGTGACTCAAATGTATATTTGTTGGCACATCCTTATATTACCTTTCATATGGATGATATTTGGGGGGCTGCAATAGTTGGGTAGCTAGATCAATTTAACGACATTTATTCTTTTGTCAAATATTGGCTACTAGTGCAAGATACTATTATTTCTTCAATCAGGTTTTAAACACTAGCGTTTTGATACTGTGCCAAAAATCCATGAACCATTCTCCCCAAGGTTTTGATTTATTTTAGTTTTAGGGACATTTTGAAAAGATTGATTCCAACTTCCTTCACTAATCCTTTGCTTGAAAATCCCCGTGAAATTTTATCTTGTTATTTGCAAGTTGGCAAGAGCTCCATTTGTACAAAGATAATGGAATGCCAATTTCAGACTCATTTCAAGATAAATGGATAAAGAGGGTTTGAGAGAGAGTTACAAACTATATAGATATATTTAGGAAACACAATTTAAAATGAAATTTCCTGCACTCTTGGTTGAAACTTGTATAGGTCTAAATGGTCTCACTTTAGGCACCTTTAACCTTAACAAAGAAACCCCAAGCAGAGAAAATGTTGAAATCAAATATTTGTGTCCTAGGTGTGATTGCATGTGCATGCTGTCTCGAGTAGAGGAATGGAGAATCTTAATGGAAATTCTGAGACTGCTTGCAATCTTCCATATTCCATATCACCGACTTGTAAGGTATGCCTATGCAAACTAGGTTTTCACTCTCATCTCTCATGCAAACTGGAATATTCCTGTGCATACTGGGTCTTCTACTAATCATGCAAATTGGGATACACCCATGCAAACTAGGCCTTCCACTATTCTCTCATGAAAATGGGAATACTCTCATATAAACTTAGTCTTCAAACTGTTCACTCATGAAAGTTGGATACACCCTTGTAATATTGCATTACTTTATAATTGAGGTGTATATACTCATTGGAAGAGGTACGAACCTGCTCCTGCTATCAATATTCTTAGCCTTGTAATACCATGGAACATGGACCATTCTCCATAAGGTAAATCAACCTGATATATTTCTTTCTCTTTCACTCTTTAGCCATGCACATAGCTAGTCTCTACTATAAATATTACAACTACATATATTTCATAGTCTCTCTTGACTTTATACTATGTATGTAGATTTGGAGAACTCAGAAAATACACTAACTGTAAACCTGATTTTTTTATTTCCATGGATTCTACAACATATTTTCTTGTTTCCTAAAGGTGCATGTTTTTGGTGTGATGAGAGTGCTCAATTCCAATTTTCAGCAAAGACATTGTGCAAAATCCTTCAGGAATGGTATCCAACACAGTCTGCATCTTCTACATGATATGCTAGAAAGTCTACTTACAATTCTACCACCGACATTTCCCAAAAATGCCTAAAAAATCCACACAAACACTTGTGACTACTATTGTTATTGTGGCCTCTCTGCTGGCCTGTTTAAAGTGCTAAAGGAATTCCACACCTAGTATAGCAGAAAGTTTCCAGCCTTTTTTCAATACTCTGGTAAAGGCTGAATTTTGGATATGTGCCTGGATTTTCTGTAAGTTCTCTTGCAGCTCTTTTAATTATAAGATTTTCCAGTTTTCTAAAAAAAAGAGATGATACATTACAAAAGAAGGTCTCGTATTTATAACCTAGATGGCATATTTTCATGAAGAGACATGTCTTAATTAGTCATGTCTTTTTAGTTTTTAATAATACATTTTATTATCCTTTTAATAATTATGTATCTTTAATTTATTAAATATACTATTTATTATGTACTTTATTATTATATTATCTATTTTTCTTTATAATTATGTTCATCACCTTGACCATGGTATTTTCCCACGGTTTTCTTATATTCAATGTGTTATATATATATATATATATATATATATATATATATATAAAATAGTAACACACCCTTCAATATGTGTACCTCAGTGCAAAAGGCACAATAAGCCCTCCATGACATTGCTAATACAGGCCAACAAATCATAGAAACTTAAATAAATGCAATTCCTAACAATCCAATGACTATTGAATCGTAGACATAATGGAGCCAATCATGGGAGACATGGGGACACAATGCCAACATATCTGCCACCACTTTCCTGGTAATCCTAAGCCATTTGGCAGAAATGCTATAGGAGTCAATGCCCTTCTCTGATTTAAGCACCCACTAAAACACCAATCATGTTTCTCCCCTGTGCAGATTCTCTTGCTCTCTTTTGGTTTCTCTTTGGCATACATGCTTGCATATGTTCATTGTGACATTCCCTGACTATATTTTCTCTTAATTGTGAATCTATGGTATGTCCATCATTTTTTCGTGACAGAACATAAAAAGCAATCATTCAAGATTTCTGTAAGAACTCATCATTCACTATACCCCTATTTCTAAATTAAAAAATTAAGTCATTTATTAATAAATTTTCAATTTAAAATAATACAAATAAGTTTAATTAATATTATGTTTTATTAAATTAAAAAAATAAGTCATATATATAAAATAAATATAGTACAAAATTAAATAAATTTTGAATTAATATTTAATGTAACGTTGGTAAGCCCGCATGGGTGTAGACTGACTGGCAAGTGCCGTGTAAATGAAGGAATGTTGTAAAGGAAGTCTCAAGTTCAAATCTCACCCAGACTTACCTGTGCCCCATGCTTGCCGGTGCATGTACCTAGGTTATAGTGGTACCCAAAAAAAAATGTAATCTTGTTATAATTTAAAAATAATTCTCTTCTTCTATTTTTATATAAAAATAATATTTTCTGCTTTTGCTTCTTTATTTTTTTGGGTTCGATTGCTACGTTCCTTAAAGTGTCTGTTAGTTACAGTTTTAGTTTTTAAAGCTTCTTTTCAACTGAAGTCGACGGAGGATTTCATTAATCCTGCAATGTCAAAGGCAGGCGACGAAATTTCTCATACATGAAATTATTTAAAGACACCAAAGCTAAAGCCTTGTCCTCGATGTATTCAGGCGTAGAATTTTCTTTTGCAAATACTGCTTCCATTTCACTATTAATATCGATGTAATTATTATTTTTCCATGTGGTATTTCTATATATTCAAGTTTACCGTCCGCCAATATGAGAGAATATCAATTTGAGTAATAGGATTGCCCCTGCTTCCACAGGTGGCAGGGTTGCACCTGCCCTCACTGCATTTGCAAATACAGGCACACAACGACGATAAGCATACTCACAAAAGCGTCATCGGGGAAACTCGAAACCTGCTGGGGGCTTGGAATTCATTCTGCCATCGTTAACCGTTATTACATTTTAAAATCTAATATTCAAGCGTCTTTTATCTTTCAAGCATTGTTTTGATTGAATTCAGTATACTCATTCTTTAATCCAACATCCCCAATTTCACGGGATGATAACAAACTTACAGAGAAATGATTTAAAGACTGTTTATTCCATGATATCAAACTCACAGAAATTATGATAAAGAAACCTTGCCCTCAGTGTTATCAGGTGCTGCTTTTTCTTTTTTCCCAAGAACTACTTCACTTTCCTCTGTTAATGTTTATTTTCAATATCTAATATTGAACCTTTTAATCTTTCAAGCTTTGATGTAAAAAAGATTATGTCAATTGGCAAAAGTTTAAAAGCTTTTGGGAGCTTCAGTATGTGACGTTCTCCACTCACAAAGATCGAAGGCATGTAGGTCATGCTTGGTGGCCTGAAACTTTATATGATCATCATGGAGACGACACATTTTCTTTAGAGGTATCGAGAGAGTGGAATTTATTGGCAGCTTTCCATTTGTGCGCACTTGAACTTTTTCGTGTCAATATAACTCGAAAAAATGCACGTTGCAATTGTAATACATTCAACGTACTTTCAAAGTTTGACAGTTCACTTATCAAATGCCTGACAATTCGTGCAGTGGCTGATATATTTGACCATATGGACGCTTACCGTTCATTTTATTTGCATTAATGGATCACCGTGTGAAATCTTATGGAAGTGTTAAACGATTCATTCTAGTCGGCATAAAGGACTTCGCATCATTAATTGATATTTAAAAAAAAATGTGCATTGTTCTTAACTAATGATTGTTATTATCATTAGTTATTATTGTATAATATTATGAATTATTAGGACAATAAGCAATCGTTGGAGGTTTATACAATCAATTATCATGAGCATACCAATTGTCTTTGGCTATTTGTTCGTGCCATACAGAACAAATGTTTTCCACTATTTTGGAAATCTTCTATTTAAAAATATTTCTCTTAAGAACCCTTTTATACGTGAGAAGAAAAAGTTTGTAGTGATTAGGGTTAGAAAACACTACTTCAATTTTCAAAATTCAATTAGTTTTTGTGAAATGATGTCAAGAAAGGCAAATAAAAAGTAATTTAGGTTAAAATAGGCGCTATGGCTCCTTTGTCTACCGGGCTCTTTCTGGCTATCTTAAGGGCTATTATTAACTCCTTCCTCTTTTAGTACTCTTTCTTCAACAGGCTTTTGGTTTAAACTTTCCCAAAGTCAATTTCACATGGAACCTCCACATTGGATTAATAAGAAACCTTTTTCAAAACCATATTATTGTTATAAAATAAAAAATAAAATAACAATGCAAAATTTTTAATTAGTTAGAATAAATAAATTTTTAGATAAATTAGTGCTAATGTATTCAAGATCATAAGAAAAATTAATGGGGAACAAGAGCCTAATGAGTGGACACAAGTGGAGTGCAATTGTTGACGCAGGGTTTGCACCAAGAAATATTTGATCTCTCTCGGCGCATGATAGAGCCGGGTAAAGCTGGATCTAGGCTAGTTTTACAAAATTTAAATTTAATTTTGTTGTACCAAAATTCCAAAACTTGATAGCTTCCACCATATTTTTCAAAATAATGTTCAAAAAAATCTACCAAGTCCAACCGCTATGGTAAAATTTCTAGAATATATATATAATTTTCCTTGCCTACTAATCTTATTATAATAAATTTATTCCCTGCCATTTATGTGAATGTGAAAATTTAGATCTATTGGCGTTTGGCTACAAATAATGTTTCTAATCGCAAACTCTATAACCTAAGCGTTTGTTGTTCTTGCAATGACGAGAAATTGTCGTAGTGCCAAATTGAGAGATGATAGGTCACACTATCGTCATCAGACTCCAACGTTTCAAAACCAAACCGTGTGAGTTGGTATTAACTGTGACTTGGCAATGGGCATAGGGACCGTCATTGACTTGATGAATTTAGTGGCATTCATATTGACTTGACCAGTTTTTATGAAAGAAAATCGGAGACCCGGATATCCATTGGCAATTTCCTAAATAGGATGAAATAAAAGTTCATTGACCTGTATGTTTTTCGTATTGACTTACTTCCCTTAATCATAGAGACCCAGAAATCTGGAGAAATTTTTTACAGGGGAAACTTCCAACGCTCTTCGTTCTTGATTGTTGCCAATATTCAGACTCCAACGCTCATCAAAGATTGAAAATCAATCTGGGTCCCAGTATTGCCAAACTTTTCAAAGCCGTGTAATTTGTAGGTATTGACTTGACTCTACTCCGCGACAGGCACAAAAAATCTGGTGAAAAAAGTCGGCACTTGCATAGAATACACATAGAAAAATACGCACTGGGAGCACAAAAGCCAAAAAGAATAGGTGGGCAGTTGAAAATTTTGAGTCGATTGCGGTCATTGGACTGGGACTGGGGCATAGAGGCGAAGAAATAAGTGGGCCGCCGTATTATGGAATTTTCCGCGCTCTTTCCTTGATCTCTATTCCACAGTCAATCGTAAAAATCGCTTGGCATGGAGTTCATATGAGAAGTATTGTATATATAGATAAGATACCTAGCCAAGAACACTGAATTCACTCGCCAAAGTCGGATCGGGAGAAATGGATAACAACGTTGTTCTTCCTCTCATACTATTGCTTCTGTCCATGCTTGCCTCTCTGCATGCAGCGACGTCTATTAAGTACTCAACCTCTGATCAATGTTCCCATACTGCTTTATATGATCATCAGCATTATCTGTATCACCAAATGTCCCACGGATTCACTTCGTTTCATGGTCATCCTGATTCTGGACACACGGTGGAGGAAGGTGAATTCATATTATCATCAATGGATGCCCACGATAAAAGCGACCTCCGTGCTCTCTTGTCGTTCAGAAAGGCCATAACATCGGATCCATATGGCGACTTGTCCAACTGGACGGCTGAGAACTCGGACAACATGTGCTCGTCGTGGTATGGTATTCGCTGCAACAACGGAAGAGTGTTTTCCATAAACCTCTCTGATTTAGATTTGGAAGGTATATTTTCGTCGTCGCAACTTGATCTTATTATTGCTCACTTTCAATCATTTTGGTAATAAATTGATAGGGGTTTCATTATTGCTAACAATCATTTTGGTGATAAATTGATAGGGAGAATTCCACCCGAGATTGGCCAGCTGAAAGCGCTACAATTTCTCGACCTAAGCTGGAATGTGCTCGGCGGTCCTATTCCAGTGGAGTTGGGCCTGCTGCAGAAACTAAAGTACCTGATTCTGGATGGCAACGAATTCTCAGGCTGTATACCACGTCAGTTGGGTGATTTAACAGAGCTTATGCATCTATCGATTGATAGCCTTGATATTTCTGATTCTATTCCTGATGAAATATTCAGACTTCCTCTGTCTTATCTATCTCTTTCTCTAAACCTCACAGGGGGAATACCTAAAGCCATTGCCAATTTGACCAAGTTGACTCACTTAGCTCTTTACGGAAATGGATTGACACGCATACCTGGCGACATTGGAAATTTGACCAAATTGACCTATTTAGATCTCTCTCGAAACAGATTAGCTAGCATACCTGAAGGCATTGCAAACTTGAAGAACTTGACCTATTTAGATATCTCTCAAAACAGAGTAATTAACATCCCTCCATACATTGCCAATTTGACTAACTTGATATACTTATATCTTTTTCAAAATAATGTCACTAGCATCCCTACCATCATTGTCAACATGACTAAGTTAACCTACTTAGATCTTTCTCAAAACAAACTCACTTCCAATATAAGTAAAGTCATCCTTAATTTGCCTCAATTGACCACGCTATATCTTTCCTCAAACATGCTTACCGGTAACATCCCTATAGCACTTTTCAATTTCACTGAATTGGTTGTATTAAATCTTAGTGATAATAGGCTTACTGGTAGCATCCCTGAAGCTATTACTAATTTAAAAAAGCTTGAAATGCTTTTTCTCTCAAACAACCGTCTAATAGGCACAATTCCAAAAACCATAGGAGACCTTCATTCATTGCAAATATTAAATTTGGCCTCAAACAAATTAACGGGGCATATCCCATATGGTATAGGTCAGCTAAAGGTTCTCTCTGAGCTACACATATATAACAATAGTCTTTTTGGAAGTATTCCTGATAGTATTAATGGTTTGGTTTCACTTGCAATATTAGATCTATCGGAAAACAACTTAGAGGGACAGATTCCTAGAGGCATTGGTAATTGTGCTTCTATGCAAATTTTCTCTGCTCATTCTAATAACTTTTCAGGGATATTACCCACATCTTTGATCAATTGTACCCAACTTAAGCTACTGGATTTAAGGAAAAATGGATTCGTAGGCATGCTTCCTCAACAATTCACATTTTTGCATGACTTGAGAATGTTAAGCCTTGGTTATAATAATATACATGGTAGTATTCCTTCACAAATCACAAATCTCACCAAGTTGCATGTGTTGGATTTATCCAACAACAAATTCAGTGGAAGAATACCAGTGCACCTTGAGAGGCTCTTGGGATTTGCAAATGTGTCAAATGGTGATAAATTCTATGAGGAGATGGAAATTGTCATAAAAGGGAGTGAGTATACGGTATTATATATGTTTTCTGCAAATACTATATTTGACTTATCTTGCAATAATCTTACAGGAGAGATCCCTACAAGCATAGGGAGCATGCTTAGCTTGCGCCTATTAAATTTATCTTGGAATCAATTGGAAGGGAAAATACCTGCATCTCTTAGTGCAGTATCTACTTTGGAGCAGTTGGACTTGTCACAAAATAATTTGACGGGACTGATTCCTCAAGAGCTCTCGAAATTACACGAGTTAGCTATTTTCAATGTTTCATCAAACATTCTTTGCGGACGAATCCCCACAGGAACACAATTTTCCACTTTTAATGTATCTTCATTCCAAAAGAATAAGTGTTTATGGGGTTGCCCTTTAGATTCATGTAATGAAATTGAAAAACAAGCAAGAAAAGGTGATAGTAATAATAAGATGAATGATGAAAGAGTGACATGGATAAGTACTCTGGATGAAAATATGTCATTGATAGCATTGAAGATAGGAGTGGGGATTGGATTTGGAGGAGTGATTAGTTTCTTTATATCATGGAATAAAGCTAAACATTGGGTGATGCCCCCAAATATAGCATAACCATTTTATGTAATATAGTGATCCATACATAATGAAAGACTCAAATTTAAAGACTCCAAGCCATTATGTCAAAATATAAAGTATTAAATCAAGAATATAAGAAAATAATTGATAATCATTTTACGAAACCTGTATCAATATTAACACATTTAAAATTAATATTTCATCATATATCATGACTTGAAATTTATAATGTACGTGAATCTTGCCATTATTATTGTAAACCTCTTTCTATATAGCTCTATGTATAATATTTTATATAATATATAAACACAAAAATATTAAAACATACCTTCTATTAAACACATTCATGTAGTCTTTATATTTTTTCATCAATATTATACTACCCAATTGTGTTTAGCATTATTTATATTTATTTATAATATTATATACATGGATCCACATTATAAAACTTATGTATTTAATGTCATTTAAGGTTATTATAAAACTTATGTATTTAATGTCATTTAAGGTTATTGAAATTTTAAGTGATAAGTGGATGCAAAAGTTAAAATTGTTACTTTTATGTGTATTTTATATATATATATATAAAATAAAATTATATGTTATATAATAATAATTAAAAAATAATTAAATAATTAAAAAAAAATGTGTTTTTTATATATAATAATAAAAAAATAAAAAATAATAAAAAGAAATAATGTGTTTCTCATATTATCATGGGAATTTCCAAATTATTATGGTATTTGCAAATGGCATTCTACTCAAATATATTAAGAATTTGATAAACCTAAACATAAGTAAATAGATATGAAAATATGGTATATTTAGATAATTGTATTAGTTTTGTATTCATATTTGTAAAAAAATAATTAATATATAGTGCAATAAATTTTAGAAATGTTAATTTCATATATTTTGAAATTTTAAGTGTGGATGAGAATGGTCTATGTGCTTCCTCTATTTTTGAAAAATGTTTATTCATTTTAGGGAAAAAAATGTGTCTATAATCTATACAAATTACACTTAGGAATGGAGTATATTTTAAGGTTTTTCAACTTAAGCATTATTTTTTGTTATTTATTGAAATAGCATAAGTTAAAAAAAAGTGCCTTATCGACATATGTTGGTGAACTTGAATTTTTGTTATAATGTGACTCTTATTAAACAACCTAAAACTACACTTTTGAAGAGGAGAGTGCGAAGAACATCCCTATAATTTGTTCTCTTTTTTTTTTAGTCAATTTGATGATATTGAATTTTCATTTTAACCGTTTTTTAGCTCAATAAAATTCCTAATGATAAAATTCCTAAAAATAAGCAAAAAATAACCATCCTTAATAAAAACCATAAATTCTTTACCATGACAAACTAGCTTCAAATATAAATCTATTAGTATAAATTCCAACAAATAATTCTGAGATTGTGTAGGGTTTCAATCTTGTTGAATTTATAGGTTCCTAAAAACTACATAAGTGCTTGCGGTTTTCATTGACCGTGAACTCAGAGAAAAACTCTCAATTAAGAAGTTGTAAATGTTTTCATTCAAGTTTTACCACCCCAGAAACTAGCTCAATGTTAACAAACTCTATCAACCGAGAAAATATAAAACTCTTGACCGAGAATTTAACCAAACTCTCAAGTGAGAGTTTAGCCAAACTTTCGACCGAGAAGTTTTCCTAAAAAACATATAGTCCAAGAAAATGAATAAGCTCTCGACCGATAGTTTGGGTAAGGATTGCTAACTATCTATAGTGAGATGACACCTTAATTTCTCAAGATTCTCGATCAGATTCACAAAACATGTCCCAGTATTCACATACTAGTGATGTCCCGGATGATGATGATATCCCCTCACATACTGATGATTGATGATGATGATGTCCTAATATTCACATACTGATGAGGATGATGTCCCAACATTCACATAATCAGATGAAAGATCTATTTGTATGCCTCCACCTAAAGCTTATTTACATCACTCACTTTTCACCTTCTATTCAGCTTTGAATATAGAAGAGAGAAAGTCCCAAAAAAAATTCGAAGGTATGATTTTTTTGTTATGGATTTTTTACTTTGGCATATTGCAATTTTTTAGCGATGACATAGATTGCAATATCCATTTTTTCTTGGAAAAAACTACAATACTCATTTTTTTCTTCCAAAAAAAATACATTGTGATAGATCCAAATTTGACAAGTCATAAGTGAAATTGCAATATATCCTCTTTCCTTAGAAAAATGTAATATGCTAAAGACAAGTCACAGTATGCTCCCTAGGAGGAAAAAAATAAAAGTAATATGGAAAAGTGAAATTCACAATATCATTTGTACCCATAAAAATAATTTGGCAAAGCCAAATTCATATATCCATTATTTATAAAGAATAATATACCAAAAGCAAATTCACAATATGCCCCTTATAAAAAAAAAAACTATTGACATGATAAAACCAAATTCACAATATGCCTCTTATAAAAAAAATAGTAATATGCAAAAAATAACAAATTCACAATATTTCTCTTTATGAAAAAAGGAGAAAAATAACCCTCTAACAAAAATTTATAAAAGGAAAAAATCCATAAGCAAAAAAATAGAAGAACAATATATTTGTTTGTAAAAAAAATTGTAATATGCCAAAATAAAAACTCCATAGGCATAAAAAAATTGTATTAAAAAAAAGACTAATATACCCTTTTGTAAAAAAAAAAATTGTATTAAGAAAGGGAAACCATAAAATGCAATTTTACTATGATATATTGCAATTTCCAATTCAGATGTTGTAATTTTTCTCTTCATTCAAGTGTTAATAAAATTATCACTTGTGTTATTTTGGTACTAGAATTTAGGTTTTTCATTCTTTGAACATGGGAAACAAAAGAATATTTGTACAACAAAGCATGATCGCACGAGAACTGATAAAGAGGAAAGGAAAGCGAGAAAACATGAAAACATGAGAAAGTTAAGAGCGAAAAAGCAATGGAAATAAATTTGGAGGAACATGGTAGCGACAAGGAAATGAAAAATGTGAAGGAACACATTGATGAAAGAAATGAACAACATGGAAGTGACAAGGAAATTATCAACGATGTAGATATCGACTACATGATTGGTGATTCAATATTTTTTAAAGCTTTTTTTTTGAAAGTTCACAAACTTTTAAATTTATTTAGATATATACTTAATTTCAATTTACAAATTTATATATTTTTATGTAGGGTCAACATCTAACTCACAACAATATCCTACCACACGTAGCAATTCATAGAGATTAATTTGAAGCAGTTGTAATATTGTCATTGACAATAATTTTCTAGATTCAAGTTAAGAAACACTTTTGCTTGTTTCTTGACAAAACAAACTGCAAAATTTTATGTTTCTCAACTTCAACCCCTTCAAACCCATATCTCCCTTAGGAATTTCACCTTGAAGTAAACATACAAGTTTTAGAGAATTGAATTAGCTACGTACTCTTTTTTTTAATTTATTGACATATAATGGGGACAATTTGACGTCCACCAACGACATATACTTTAAAATTTTAAGTATGAATAATGAGTGACCTATGTGAGACACATTTTTCCTAGAGATAGTTATTGATTTTAGGGAAATGAAAGTTATACTCATACTCTACACAGATTGCACTTGTGCATGGACTATATGTTGAGGACTTTTAGACTTATACACTAATTTTTTATTATTTATCGAAATAACATATGTACAAAAATGGTGCCTTATTTGTTGATGTATTTGTAACTTAGGAATGTATTCACTTGTATATTTTATATTGTACCCCAATTTTCCTATCGAGAGAATCATTTGTATTTCATTATACCCCGACGTTCCTATCGGGAGAGTCATTAATATAATAAAGTCATGTAAAGTCATTTAGGTTAACCCTCCGCTGTAAGTCAGGGAAATAATCCCCACATTTGAGTTAAGGTTAACCCTCCTTATTGATCGGAGGGTAAAGTCCCCACATTTGTGGGGCACTAGGGTTATTAGACTCTCCTAGAGAAGTTGGCCCTGGTAAGTAATTGTTAACTGAGGCTGACTTGTTGGAGTGGAAATAAATTGAAGGAAAGAATATAAATAGAAGTGAGGCTCTCCTCATTTCTACACAACATACACTCACTCAACTGGGGTGCATGAGTGAGAGAGGAGAAGCTCTCTCAAGTGAGAGAGAGAGAACAGTTGTTGGAGATCATCTTTTTTGTCTTTGGGTTTTATTGCTGCCATTGGTGCTCATTCTATCTCTGAGGAAGTTGTGCGGTTTTCTCCTTTATGGTTTCCCATCTCTTGTGATTATTGTTGTGCATGTTATTCTCTTAGATAAGATCCTAAGATAATACTATCTAAATGATAAAAATCTAACATGGAATCAGAGCTAACCTAAGAAGAAGACACTGTGCAGCTGCAGAAGCTAGGGATTCTTACTTTTTCTATCTCTCTCCACAATCCATAAACAAAAGGAGGCTAGGATAACTCTCCATTGAAGGACACATATTTTTGTCAAAGGAGAATTTGATTCCGAGCATTTTCAGTTTTTGCTATGGGAAATTAGGGATTTTTACAGAAAATGAATTTTTGAGTGAGCCCTGCACAGGATTTATCTCCTCCTCAAAATCGAAATTTAGAGACCAAGGTTGAGATACTTGGTTGGATAAAAATATGGGAAAGTCAAACCCTAGTTTGACTCCGGGCTTGAAAAATCCTAAAATACTAAAACGGGTAGTTTTGGTACATTCGCTATATCTCTAGATTTAAGAAGTCTCAGGGGCCGAAAAATTTCACAGGACAAAGATAAAATCCTGATGTACCCTGTGCAAAAATGTCAGCCTCGTATTCTCTATATTCTAAGCAATATGTTTTCTCCAAATTAGGGTTCCAGCCTCTTCCAGGATTCATCCCTAAACAGGATACCTAGGGAGAATTGCAATATCTCGGGCTTCAAATATCCAAATGAAATTTCGTAAGATTTTTTGAATAGGGCACAGACTGTAATTTCTATGGTAAAATTTTCATACCCTAAAGGTGAAACAATGACACATGGCAATCTGTACAACTTCGCTATGCTGAACAATCCTGAAACAAGTCACCTTGGGAAAACGTTCATACGTCCCGATTGGTGAAACCAATTCTGGTAAAACCTATGGTGTTGGAAAGAAGACAGGCAAGGTTACCTCAATACAAAATTTGAGTCACAAAGGAGCAGTAATTTCAGAGATACCATAGAAATAGTATCAAGAATTTCTGCAGAATAAATTGGTAAACTAGGGCTTCCTGTTCCGGGAGCTTCCCTCCATTGTTTTCAGAAAAGGAGTACATTGGAAAGCTCGCATTGAAGAGGTGTATCTTTATATCCAATATGATATGAAAGATTCCAAGTTTTGAAAATTAGATTTTCTCTGACAAACCTTAGATCAACCAGCTCCGTAACCAGGACGAACACCTCAAATCGGTAAGATCTAATATTTTGCTATTTACATTTGAGGTTCTCATTTCTAAATGACTAGTCACACCAGCTTGATGACAAGCTTGGTGAAATTGACAAATTCCAAGCATGGAAGTATTGGATCTTACTGGTTCTTGAAGAAAATGAATTGGACACGTACATAAGTGGATAGGTTCCAGTTCTAGAGGGAGATGAGGCTAAAAGCCTTACATAAGAAGAACTTGGTTAAGACCAAGAAGATCATTGTTGATTCAATCATGGATCACCTTATACCACAAGTGTCTTCCCTAAAGACACCGAAAGAGATTTTTGATTCCTTGACCAAGCTATTTGAAGGGAAAGAACATAAATCAGAAGATGACCTTGAGAAAACAGTTGAAGAATGTGAAGATCCAGAATGCAGAGACCATGCAGTCATACTTGAAGTAGTAGGAGAAGAAGTGGAGAATGCAGAAGTTGTGATAACCACCTTGAATGACCTCACAGGATCATGGGATTCATTCATTCGAGGAATGTGTGTCAGAAGGAAGTGATTACTTTTAACGGACTCTAGGAAGAGTGAACACAAGATGAAGCTTGACCCATAATAAGAGAAAAGAAGATGGGAGCAACTGAAGATCAAGCTCTCACGATCCAAAGAAGATCCCTCAAGTGATGAGGAATACAAAGGACTCAACTCTTGAAGAACCTCTTATCCATCTTAGCATTTCGATAAGAAATGATGATGTCATGAATGAAGAAGAAGATGAAGCAGAAGGATCAAGAAGGAGTCTACCCATGAAACAAATAAAGATAAGTATTCATTTGTCATTTCATGATATTATTTTGTTATGCTGTGTGTTTATATTCAGTTGATGCGTTATGCATGATAGAATGTTTGCATTAATGAAAATATATTACTAATATGCATGTGATGGGTAAGTAGCCCATGGTGCTATACAAATCTCCATTGATACTTATCTAGAATGAAACCTCTTTGTTGACATATTGGATTAGTGCACAATCTCAATGGTGTCCTAGTAGAGATGGAAGGCATCTAGAAAGTTTCCGTAAAATATGGATGAATGTTGTATTGGCAAAAATAGTTGCATGATTATATTTTGATGCAAAATAACTTTTTATTATGAATATATCTTATGAAATACTTCTAACCATACAACTAATGCATTTAACTTGTAGGAAAGATCGCGTACAATCGCCTACAAGAAAAGAAGGATGAGACTTGTTCCGAAGAATAAGTGACGATAGTTCAAGAAAGAATCCAATATGAAGAATAATATGACAATACTTTCAAAAGAAAGAAAGAGGCCTCAGAGACACTCTAGTTATGTGACACTTTTGAGCGACATCATTGATGTAGATCCTTCCAACTATGAAGAAGTAGCCAAGAAGAAAGGGAAGGAGAATACCAGTTCAAGAAGAATGATGTCTAGGATGTAGTATCGAGACCTGAAGGGAAGTCCATAATGTCTTCCATATGAATCTAAAATATTCGGCATGCAGTAGATGGAAACATCGTGGGATACAAGGCAAGATTTGTAGAATGAGGCTTCTCACGGAAAGAAGGCATAGACTACGAAGAGACATTTGTAGCCACAAGAAGTTAAGACACATGATAGGCAGACTCATGTGTGAAAATTAAAGAAGGCCTTGTACGAGCTTAGAAGACACCCATGGGATAACACATACATGAGGAGCTTGAAGATCACCTAGAGTGATGAAGATCTTAACCTTTGCTACAAGGTTGAAGATGAAATCCTATAGAGGATGACAAGCTCACAGATGGGTGCGAGAAGAAAGTTTTCAAGATAGAGGATCTTGGTACCCAGTGACCCTAGATGGATACATAGAATATTAGTAGTATAGGAAGCTACTTGTCACTCCAGTACAGTATGTTTCAATGCATAGAGTACGAAATACAGAGGGAGTATGATGCTTCGCTTCAAAGGGAGTGATTGGAGAATATCCTGAGGTTCGACATGGTACGATAGGATGGACAACTTATTGATGGCTCTAGGCTTTACTAAGAGTAAAGTGGATTCCAACCTTTAATTCAAGTTTGAAGGTGGAAGACTAGTGATGCTCCTATTATATGTCGATGACTTGTTCCTAAAAGAAAAGAGGAACTCATTAAAGTTGCAAGAAGGAGACTTGCTTCTGATTTCGAGATGAAGGACTTGGATATGATGCACTACTTTCTAGGCATGGAGGTGTGGCAGAATGCATATGGAATCTCCCTGGGACAAGGGAAGTATGCAGTGGATATCCTGAAGAGGTTCAGGATGATGGATTGCAAGGCCATGACCACAGCTATGGCATCGAACCTGAAGCTATTGAGTGATTCTTCATCAGAGACGGTTGATTCCACGATGTATCATCATATGATTTGTTCCTTGATGTAACTGACGAATACGAGACCAAATATTTGCTTTGTTGTGAACACATTGAGACATGTTCACCTGATGGTTGTAAAGCATGCAGTGAGGTACCTGAAGGGTACAGTTGAGCATAGGCTCAAGTATGATACAAATCAGAAGATTAACCTGGAAGGCTATGTGGATTCGGATTGGGAAGGCAGTGCCATCGATAGGAAGAGAACTTCAAGGTGTTGCCTCCGTATGAGATCAGTTGTGATCTCTTGGTTTAGTAGGAAGCAGTCCTGCATGGCACTGAGTACAGCCAAGAGAGGAGAAGTGAAGCTCCAGTTTGTGATCCAGATTGAGATCTCTCAAAAGAGGGAGTTCTAGCATAGCTGGTGAGACAGGTTTTCTGAGCATAAAATCCTGGCGAAACTCGTAGGTTTCTCAGACGTAAATGGTCCTGTAGGTTGTCCTCAGATGTAATCGGTCCTGGAAAATCCGCAGGTTATCCTTGGACATAATCAGCCCTGATGTGATTCTATGCTAGAAATGGCCAGAGTAAAGTTTGAGTACTTTAGGGAGAATCTTGGTGTTCTCCAGATCGAGGTTCCCTCCAAAGGGAAGGGATGAGTCTGTGATCCCTTCTGACATGGTGATAGGATCGGTTCCTTCCATGGTCAGATATAAGTGCAGATTATTTCTGATATGACTGTGGGATTGGTTCCCACATGATCAAATGTAAGTGCAGATCCATTCTGATATGACTGTGGGATTGGCTCCCACATGATCAAATGTAAGTGCAGGGCCCCATAGATGATAGTAGTTGTGTCCTATCATGCTGATGGTTGTAAGTGTTGGGTCCTTCCACAGATGATAGTAGGTGTTTCCTATCATGCTGATGGTTGTAAGTGCTGGGCCTTTTCACAGATGATAGTAGGTGTGTCCTATCATGCTGGTGAATGTAAGTGTTGGGCCTTTTCGACATGGTTCTTGGATGTGTTCCTCCCATGGTCAGATGTAAGTGTTGGTCCTTTTTGACATGGTTCTTGGATGTGTTCCTCCCATAGTCGAATGTAAGTGTTTAGCCTTTCTGACATGGTGGTGGATTTGTTCCTCCCATGGTCAGATGTGAGTGTTGGGAGTGCCTTTCTGACATGGTGGTGGATGTGTTCCACCCATGGTCAGATGAAAGTGTTGGGAGGTCCTTTATAACTGGATCAAATATAAACACTGAATAATATGAAGACCTACATGGAGGCTAGGCCTACAACCAGCATGAAAAAGGGATGTCTATGTAGAACTTCTTGTGACGAGAAGAATGAAGAGATAACACCTTTGATCGAGATAGCGGAAGTAGTGATGATGTTGATCCAGTGATGATCCAAACTTGATGTTGATCCAATGATGATCCAACTTTGATGATGATTCAGACTTGATCCAGAGAAGAATACTTGTGCTGATGAATTGTGTCAAGAGAATACCTTCCTAGTTAAGAGGGAGTGTTGATGTATTTGTAACTTCGGAATGTATTTACTTGTATATCTTATATTGTACCCCAATGTTCCTATCAGGAGAATCATTTGTATTTCATTATACCCCGATGTTCCTATCGGGAGAGTCATTAATATAATAAAGGCATTTAAAGTCATTGAGGTTAACCCTCTGTTGTAAGTTGGGGCAATAGTCCCCACATTTGAGTTAAGGTTAACCCTCCTTGTTGATCGGAGGGTAAAGTCCCCAAATTTGTGGGGCACTAGAGTTATTAGACTCTCCTAGAGAAGTCGACCCTCGTAAGTAATTGTTAAGTGAGGCCAAAAGTTTTCTTTCTATCGTTGTTATTTTCTATCACCTTTCTGTCTGCCTGATAAAAACTTTGGAAGTTCATAAGATGTACATTGGACCCAGATGAAACCATACAATTTTCATATGCACAGAGGGTGTGAATAAGACCATTCTGTAAGGACCCTATTTGGCTGTGATGAATAAGTATGGAAATATTGCAAGTAATTAGAAACCGACATGGAAATGTGTACATCAGACCAATATACAATAGATGTTATGTTTTGAATAAGTGCTTACAAAATTTAATCTAGGCATATAATCATGCCACTAAAAATAATTGAATGGGATAAGTTATCCAAGGTATTGATTTATTGACTATTGATTCTTGAAGTGTATTTGTAGATTTGCCTGTCCATAGACACAAAAACTCCACGAGACTGCACATCAATCAAAAGCACTTATTGAAGATCCAAAACCATGAAAAGGAAGGTGCCTTTCCACGGTTTTTTTAAGTTTTTTGAAACCTCCAAGTTTCATCTCAATATCGACGAATGTTCGTCGCGAGTATTGCAAAACCGTTGAAACCCCGAGTGGCTTTACACAAATACCATCGCTATAGTGATGCAGTTTCATGGAACAATTACCGTTCAACTTGCATATTTCGTCGATAGAGATTGGTTTTCCACAGTTTTTCATGGAAGAAATTTCTATTCAAATTCCAGAATTCGTCGATAGAGGGACAATCGTTCGTCGAAATGCTTCCATGGTTTTGCGTGGAAACAAAATTTTGCCTAGCAGTTTTTGGCCATATTTTCATCGTTATAGGGACGAACGTTTTGTCGATAGAGCAACGAAACATAGAAAATGAATTAAAAAAAATCAATTTCAAGGCCACCGTATAGAAGACACATGGTAGCCATATTTTGTCGCTATATAGACGGCTTATAAACTTCATCGTTAGATCGATGAAATAAGTGCCATGAAACATCAAGACTCTTATCGTCCCAATTGAGACGACAAAATCTGGAAATAGCAACGAAAATCCGTCACAAATTTGCTCATATGTATTAGTGATGTTCCAATTCTCCTACATGGGGGGGATGACTTCTTTGGATGAACCAATTTTACAGCACCCTGGATTGTTTGTGCTTCAGGACAAGAAGATTTTGGAGGGGGGTGGTTGTATTTTCCCTTCCTGAAAGGGCACTAAGTGTCGACCATGTCAAGAACCTAGGGGTTAAAAATTGAATTAATTAAATTACCTAGGGAATTTTGGTTATTACAAACTATAGAGGCATGTATTAGGATATTTTCTAATCTGGAAAAATTATTTAATTAATGTGGAAAATAATTACATGTGGAAATGAGTTCCATGTTAGGAGGGCGCATTAGGCAAGCAAAATTTCCTAGGATGAAAAATAGAAAGTTTCCAAAAGAATGGAAAAAGCAATCTGTCAAAAAAGATGAAAACTGTCAAAAGCAGGGAAAAGAAAGCAATTTTCAAGGAAGGAAAGTACAAGAAAATATGCCAGACATCAAGCAAGAAAATTTAAGTCAAAGAGGAAACAGTTTTTATTTTGGACTGAAGGATACAAACATGGAAACATTACCTAAGCTTCATACTTGTTATTTTTCCCAAGGGGGGTGAATTTTCACTTTGGGTCTTTTAAGCAACTATTCCAACCTAATCGTCTTTGGTTACACAAAGACCTTGAGCTAGCTAATAAGTACGAAAGAAGTTGTGAAGATCTAGGTGAAAATTTGGTTGTGTCTGAGCTGGTCAAATTTGTATTGCTTAATATCTTATCATTTGCAACGGTCCCACAAAATGGCCAAACTCTAGCCAAATGACTTGTATCCATGGGCTTGGAAGTAATGTGGTATTTTATGTTATATATCATATCCCTATATACAAAAAATTAATATATTTCAACATCTTCAATGACCATGAGCCCAACTCTAATCATATACATTTGATTATAACTCTCAATATTTCCATGCATAGTGATTTCAAGGAGGAAAAATATCATTTCCAAAAGCCCCTAATCTTCGATAAAAATAAAGCTGACATTTTTCTTCTTGATCTAAAACAGGAATTGGTTCCTTTATCTATTATGGAGAATATAGAAAATATCTTCCATAAGTTTGCTACAACCCTCTCACTTTACATTAACAAGTTCTCTATTGAAGTCTCTCCTAAAATAAGCAATATTGGAACCAACCATTGGTATCATCAAGAGTGCAAAGATGCAAGAAAATAAATTAAGCAAGATACTGCAGACTTGATAAAAATGGACAAGATAAATCACTACAAATCCTTAATTAAGTGAAAAAAAGGCATGATCTAAGTAAAAGGCAGGAAAATCTCCTACACCTCTCAAAGGCAGCTCCTAAGAAATTTTGGAGGCAAATTCTAACTCGCAAAACAAAAGAAGACAATAAAATTGATTTAAAAGATTGGAATTCCTATCTTAAAAAGGTTTATAAATACCTGGATATCAGAGATAACATTCAAACCCTTCTTACAACGAAAGAAGTTTTCTTGTTAGAAGACGTATATTTCGGGGTTAAGCGATTAGAAAATGGAAAAGTCAAAGACATTGAAGGCTACCAAGCATAAATATTAAAAATTGGAGGGAATGTCCTCATCCTACACATACACAAACTCTTTAATCTAGTGATAAAGAAAGGATTTCCTACACCTTGGACTCAAAGCCTCATTATTCATATTTTCAAAAGTGGTGATAAAATGACCCCTCTAATTATCGAACTATTATAATTATCCCTCTCTTAGCTAAGTTATATGGTATTATCTTAGAAAAGAAGATCAATGAATGGTAGAATGGAAGGTAAGTGGGCTAAAGTCCAGGCAGTTTTTAGAAGGAATCATTCAACCACGAACCACCTCGTTACACTTAGGATCATTGTAATGTAATTTTGTAATAATAAGTCTAACTTATTTTGTTGCTTTGTGGGTTTTATAACATCTTTTGAGATAATTCCTGGGCTTCCATTCCCTCTTTGGAATCGTTCTCTTCTGGAGGGCATAGGGAACACAATTGGTCGCTTTGTAGCAGTTGATGAAGATTTTATGAATTCATATGATAAGAGGATGGCCAGAGTTTTAGTGGAATTGGACATCTCAAAAGGTCTACCATTTGAAATTGAAATTCTCTACCGGGAGCGACTATTTTCTCAAAGGCTCGACTATCAGGGCATCCCCTTCAGATGCAGTTGCTCCCAAGAAACAGGCCATCTGAGACGGTCCTGTCCGTCTCTTCGTCAAGGTACTACTTCCCCGGGCTCTCGTCTTCCTTCTGCAGCTTAGCTATCCTCCTTATCAGATCAAAGGCATTCCCAGGTAAGAATGTCCTCGGTTCCTTCGGCTTCTGCTATTGGAATTCTTTAAAACGCTTGTTCCCTTTTCGATGATGCTTCAGATTTAGAATTAGCTTTATTGGACACTGTTGATGTTAGAAGGGGCTCTCCAAAAAATCCAGCCACTCCCTTGCCTTTGGATCACTCTTTCCCTTGAAAGACTATGTCCTGTATCCCTCCTCTTAGCGCTGATGGGAGAGGCTCTCCCAAGTCTTTAGCCTCCCCACCCAAAAGCTCAGGTGATTCTCTTCCATCGTTGTCCCTTCCTCCGTCGATTTCATGCCTCCCTTCTCCCGAAATTCCACCTTCTTCTCCTTCTCTTGTGACTCTTCATCGCCCTCCTCCTTGGGACAATGATGCCTTATCTGATGTTTTATGTCCTGCTACCACTCCTCCTGATGCCTCTTCTTTACAAACACCAAATCTGGAAGGCGACTCCCACCAACCTCTCTTCACTGATTCGGACTTCCCTCCTCTTGTTAACATGGGTCTTTCGACTTTGGGTTCTCCTCCCCACAGCCCTGTCACCTCCCCGTCCTTTGCATACCCAGCATTACAAAAATCACTAAACATTTTTTCTGATAAGACTCCTCTTTCGCCATCAGTTCTCCCCCTTGATTCCATCCGTTTCGAGAATGTTACTATAAGGAGAAAAAAAAATCATCTTCTGATGCTGCGATTCTTGCCCCCGCCCCTTATACTGCATTATCTACTAGACTGAAAAACGCAGCTCGTAAGCCTGCATCCTCATCTCAAAGGGTCCTTAGAGCTTAGAACCCTCTTCAGTTTGATACCTGATGCGTATTCTTTCCATGAATGTCCGAGGTTTGGGAGGTTCATCCAAACAAAAAAGCCTCCGTCATCTGATTTTGTCTCTCTCACCTGATGTTGTGCTCCAACATGAGACAATGACCAGCTCATACCCAGCCCTCTTTGCCTTCTCCAAGCTGTGTCCGGGTTGGGAATTTTGTGCCCTCAGTTCTAATGGTCTCTCGAGGGGAATACTCTCTGGTTGGAATCCGAAGCTCCTCAGATGTAAATCATTCCATACTATTGTCGGTATCTTGCTTAAAGCTTCGATTCACGGCTCGACCTTCTCTCTTTCTATCCTCAATTGTTATGGCCCTTATCTTAATCGTGATTCCTTCTGGAATGCCATGGATTTTGGCGGTCTTCTCTCATTGCCAAACCTTATTCTTGCTGGTGATCTAAAATTAACTTTAAATGCCTCTGAGATTTGGGGCACTAGAGCACAACTTGATCCCCTGGGTCCTTTTTTCTCCAAGTTATTCTCCGATCATCAATTAGTAGATGTTGCCCCCTCATATGCAGGACCAACCTTGAGGAATGGTAGGATAGGGGAAGAAGGCATATCCAAAAGACTTGATCGTTATTTGCTATCGGATCAGCTCATTAGCTCTCTTCCCATACATAGGATTTGGGCTCATAGATGTGGGATTTCATATCACTTCCATGTTCTGCTTGAATGGATGGAACAACATAATCCTTGCGCTTATCCCTTCAAATTCAATCAATCTTGGTTAAGGAATGAGGATTTTATTAATATGATCCGAAGTGAATGGCCTCTTATCCATTTGGATGCTTAGTTGGATGCTATGAATAATCTTTCATTCAAACTTCACTTGCTGAAAGAAAAAGTGAAATCTTGGACTAAAGTGGAATCTCAAAAAATGAAGGATAAATCTGTATACTTGGAGGATGAAATTAGTACTCTTCTACATTCTTCTCAATCTGCTATCTTAAATGATGAACATCAATGCAGATTGAGTTCTCTTAAAGCTGATCTTCAAAAGTTGTTGGATCATGAGCTGTACTTTGCAAGACTTCAAAGCAGAGTTACTTGGGCCTTGAATGGGGATGCCAATACCAAATTTTTTCCATGCGGTGGCATCAGCTCGGAAAAATGATAATGCCATCTGGAGTTTACAAGATGAAGAAGGTACCTGGATCTCGGATGACCAGAGCATCAAAGCTCTAGGGGTTCGCTATTTTAAAAATATTTTTGCTGATGATCATTTGACAAATCTTTCTACTCAGCTTAAGGTCATTCGTATTTTTCCTTCCTATATCAATGAGGAAGGGAAAAAGACCTTTACTAGTTCTGTCACTCTTTCGGAAGTAGAGAGGGCACTAAAAAATTTCAAAAGAGATAAAGCCCCAGGCCCTGATGGCTGGCCGGTCGAATTCTATCTGTCCTTTTTTTATCTTCTGGGACCACTCCTTGTCAATATGGTGGAATCCTCAAGACTCATGGGTAAGTTTTTCCCCTCTCTAAACTCCACCTTTTTAGCTCTTATCCCAAAATTTGAACTTCCTGTCTCTTTCGCTGACTTCCATCCTATTTCTCTTTGCAATCTCTGCTATAAGCTGATATCTAAAGTTGCGGCCCTGAGACTCAAACCTTTCTTAGACTCCTCTATCTCTCCTCATCAATTCAGATTCTTGAAGAACCGTCAGATCCTTGAGCCCGTAGCCATCACACAGGAAGTCCTACATACTGTAAAAATGAAAAAGAGATGTGCCCTCATCCTCAAGTTGGACTTGACAAAGGCCTTTGACAGGGTCAATTGGACTTTCATCCGTCCGATTCTTATCCAGATCGGGGTTCCCCTTGTGGGGGTGAATTGGATTTTGGGTTGCATCTCTTCTGCAAACTTTGTTGTCCTTGTAAATGGATCTCCTTCTACCTTCTTTCTGGCTTCTCGTGGAATCAGGCAGGGCTGTCCATTGTCCCCCCTGTTATTCATTCTGGTTATTGAAGGTCTCAGCCTTCTGATTGAAGATGCCAAGAGAAATGGTAAAATCAAAGGAATCAATATTTCGTCTCATCTCTTCCTCACACATTTACTATTCGTAGATGATGTGATTTTATTTGGTATGGGTTCATATGAGAAATGGATAGCTTTCAAAGTATTACTTGACACTTTTTGTGAGGCCTCTGGCATGTGTATAAATTTGGATAAATCTTGTTTTCTCCATTATGACTTGGATGCTGCCCTTCTTGGTAGAATAACAGGCCTCCTTCCGTACAGATTTGCACATCTTAATCAGGGTTTCACCTATCTTGGTTACTTTCTCAAGCCCTTGGGTTATCTAGTTAAGGATTGGCACTGGCTCATATCAAAATTTGAGAAGCGTATCTCTCATTGGACTATTGTCTATTGGTGGTCGTCTAGTCCTCATTCGATCTGTTCTCTCAAGCATACAAGTCTTATGGATGGCCCTTGTTCCGATTCCATCCTCAATCTTATATAAGCTCAAAAAATTGATCTTTTCTTTTCTTTGGGGCTCCTCAGCAAAGCAAAAAAAATTCCACCTCGTTGATTGGCATCTTCTTGCGTGTCCTATTTCTTTAGGTGGCTGGGGAATAAAGCACCTCCCAAGTTTCAGTATATCATTGAGGTTGAAGAATTTATGGAATGCTCTAAACAGCACCGGCATCTGGCATCATCTCCTCTCTGTAAAATATATGAAGAAACTGCCATTGCATACTTGGCTTAGAGAGAAATGTTTCAGGACGCGAAATGCCTCGGTTATATGGAAAGGATTTCTCAAAACCTTGCCTTGGATTGGTAAAGGGATTCTCTGGAAAGTTGGAAATGGTTCAGATATCCGTCTGGGTGTGGACCCTGTTGTTGGTTTAGGCAGCTCCTTTATTCTCCCAAGTGACTTAAGAGCATATCTGGAAGACTATGGGATTTGTACTTTAGCTCAAGCAAGAAATAAAACATCTTTCGCTTCAGGTTACTGGTTCACTACTGAAGAACTTCATCTTTGTGGAGATTGGAAAAATATTTGGGAAAACTATACTAGAAGGCTGGAATACAACAGAATCCGTCTAAAGGATCTTCATGATACGCTCCTCTGGTCACACAGCAATTATGTGGGTCCTTTAAGTGCAGCTAAAGGATATGACTGTATTACTTTGATCAGTAGTTTAGAGGAGTGAAACCCTCTAATTGACTCTCTTTGGACTCTTAATATTCCTATGAAATTAGCCTATTTCATCTGGCTATTGGTTAAAGGTCGGATACTTACTTGGGAACAACTTCAATCTCGTGGGTATCATGGCCCGAGTCGATGTGTTCTGTGTGAGAGGAATTGTGAGGATATCCTGCATATTTTCTTGGTCTGCCCCTTTACAGTGAATATTTTCTCTCACTTTGCAGCTCGATATGGGTTCTCTGTTCCCTTATTCAATTCTGTTC
Organism: Pseudotsuga menziesii; assembly: GCA_001517045.1. NCBI lineage: Eukaryota > Viridiplantae > Streptophyta > Pinopsida > Pinales > Pinaceae > Pseudotsuga > Pseudotsuga menziesii. Next base: position 106,031 of record LPNX010999199.1, read on the forward strand.
AGTCCTTTCTGGTTCACTGGTTCAGCACTATTGCTCGTTCTGCTGCTTTTAGATATTTACCTCTATTTGCATTCTGGTTTATTTGGTTTCTCTGGAATAAATGTCTATTTGAAAATTGGAAGCCTTCTGTTCCTTCTCTTATTACCAGGGTTGAGAGTTATCAAAACTATATCCAGTTCCACAAAAATCTCATAAAAACCGGATTATTGGTCCAAAGCCTCAAAAGGTATTTCCTTGTGGTTTTTTTGATGGGGCTGCTGCAGTGAATTTAGGAGGAGCGGGTTTTGTGATCTACCTAAATGAAACTCATTATTTCAGTTTCTCATTGGGTTGTGGATGTAGCACGAATACAAGAGAAGAATTATTGACACTCTAGGATGTTCTTAGAGGGAGTTTGATGATGTGTCTTCCCATTCATATGATTTTTGGTGACTCGATGGTTATTATTTCATGGCTCAATAGACTTTTTGCCCTTGATATTCCTTCTCTGAGGCATTGGTGTGATGATATAAAAAACATGCTCCATCTTGTCCCTCCGGTGATCTTCAAGCATATATTCCAAGAGCATAACATGCTGGCTCTGAATTTGGATATGGGATATGGATCTTTCTCTGAATCATTGGATGGGATGGTCATAGAACATGGCCAATTTGTGCTTTTTTAGCTACTGAATCCCATTATGTTTTTCAGCATTTGAATGTTCAGCATTTGATTTGTTCTTCTTTGTCTGTCATGTATGAGACTTTTCAGCCAGCAAGTTTTGCTCAGGAATGCTTGTTTGTTGATCACCTCCGATTTCACGGCATGTTCTAACCTGATATTTCAGGGATGATGAGAAAAGTATGCTATGATCAGACTTTTGTCTTTCTATTGGATGGATGCTTTTGCAGGCATGTTCATTGTATGTCTATGTGCTGATTGGATCCTATTTCTTTCTCTCTGTCAAGAAGATGGTATATGTATAATATGTCTTTTGATTCCTATGAATAACAAAGACTGGTATTTTTTCCTTTGAAAAAAAAAACATCTTTTGATATAGTTCCTAGAAATAACCTGTGGAATAGGATAGAGGAGGTTAAGGTTCCTTTTGAGTTGAGAGCTTCCGCGATAAGGTTATATGAAAAGGTTATTTCCAAGTTTAAGAATAATGAGGGGTGTACAACACATATAAATTGTAATATTGGAGTTAAACAAGGTTTCCCCCTATCCCCTACCGTTTTTTGCATTTACATTGACAAGCTAGAAAAGTATTTAGAAGAAGCAGGTTGCATCAGTACAATCTTAACCGGGATAGTTATCATCCTCCTCTTTTATGATGATGATATTGTTCTGATGGAAAGGTGTCCTTCTAATCTCAATAAGAAATTAAGAATTCTTAAATATGTTTTCTCTTACATGGGTATTATTGTTAACATCGACAAATGATTATAAAGTCTAAGAAAGACACCTATGCAAATTTGATTTATGATAATATAAATCTAGAGGGAGTGACTTCTTACAAATATCTCGAAATTGATATTCATCTCAACCTCAATTGGAACTATAGCATTGAGAAAAGAATTAATGAAAGGTGGAAATAGATGGGCTGTCATATTAAGGAATTTTCTGCGCTTTTTCCTTTATCTCTATTCCCCAGTCAATCGTAAAAATCGCTTGGCATCGATTTCATATGCAAAGTGTTGTATATATAGATACCTAGCCAAGAACACTGAATTCACTAGCTTCGAAAGACGCCAAATTAGAATCCATAGAAATGGATAAGAACTTTGTTCTTCCTCTCATACTATTGCTTCTTTTCATGCTTTCCTCTCTGCCTGCAGTGACGTCTATTAAGTACGCAACCTCCTATCCATATTCCCATGTTGCTTTATATGATCATCAACATTATCTATATGACCAAATGTCCCACGGATTAACTTCGTTTCATGGTCATCCTGATTCTGGACACACGGTGGAGGAAGGTGAATTCATATTATCATCAATGGATACCCATGATAAAAAGCGATCTCTTGTCGTTTAGAAAGGCCATCACATCAGATCCATATGATGGGTTATCCAATTGGACGACTGTTTTTATCATCACAGTTTGATCTTATTAGTGCGCATGATAAGGGTCTCATTATTGCTCACTTACAATCTTTTTGGTGATAAATTGATAGGGAGAATTCCACCAGAGTTTGGCCAGCTGAAAGAGCTATGATTTCTGGACTTAAGCTGGAATATGCTTGGCGATCCTATTCCCGTCGAGTTTAGCCTGCTGCAGAAACTAGAGAACCTGACTCTGGATGGCAATTACTTCACAGGAAGTATACCTCCTCAGTTGGGTGATTTAACACAACTTATGCATTTATCGATGTATGACCTTAATATATCTGGTCCTATTCCTTCTTAAATATTTAGGCTTCCCCTCTCCTACCTATCTGTGACTCTTAAATTTATACGGAGCATACCTAAACCCATTGCCAATTTGATCCACTTAGCTCTTTACGGAAGCAGAGTTACTAACATACCTGAAGAGATTGCCAAATTGACCAAACTAACCCATTTCAATCTGTCTCATAATAGAGTTACTAACATCCCTGAAAGCATTGCAAATTTGATTAAATTGAGTTATTTAGATTTCTCTAAAAACATAGTCAATGACATTCCTAGAGGCATTGCAAATATCACCAAGTTGACCTACCTAGATCTCTCTCAAAACAACCTTAATGTTAACATACCTAAAGCCATTTTTTATTTGCCTCGGCTGAAAGTACTAGATCTTCACTCGAACATGCTTAGCAGTGGAATCCCTATAGCCCTTGCAAATTGCAGCTAATTAGTTGAACTAGTGTTGCAGCTGCAACAATTTCCCAAAATTCCAAAAAAATTTAGGACCCTCCTTTGTTTGGATTAGTTCAATTTTCTTCTTTGAGTTGGTCTAATAATGATTTCTCAGAATGATTTTCTAATGCTTGAATTGATTTACCACTTGTTGGATTCTCCCTCTAGCACTTGAAATAATCCACTGTTTGATCAAGCTTTATCGCTGCCTTTGAATGCATTTGAAGAATGCCTGAATCGGAAGTTATTTGGTTAGTGCCCTGCCGTTGCGGATGGATAATCAGTTTTGTCTTTGATTTTCTTTCTGATCCATTGGTTTTCGCATCGGCTGGAATTTTGGTTTTGCATCGGAAATCTTATTACTTCTTCTCCCGCCGTTGCCGATGGCAAGCTGCTTCCTCTCCCGATCATTGCTTTAATGTTTAGATTCTCGCTTTGTTGTTTTCGCCGATCTCATAAGTCATGGGCTTTCACCGTTGCGGCCGCGGAAAGCTTTATTTTTTCGGTTGACTAATCGTTTTCAATTCCAACGTTGCGGAAGGTCACACGTTTTACTCTTCCGCCGTTACGGCTGCGAAAGGCATAACACTTCCAATCTTTAGTCATCCACTCTTCCAATTTGGGTCTTATTTTGCGGGGTGTGATATCCTTTTGGTATCCGCCATTGCGGTTGCGTTTCTGCTTTCGTTCTGTGTTAGAAGTCCGACGAGCGGTTATTTGTCACCTGGTTATTTCCCCCGTTACGGATGGATCTATGGTTTGGTCTTCCGCTGTTGCGGAAAGAAATACACTTTCATCTTCCGATCCAAATGTCTCCGACGTCCGAGCTTTTGACCTTTCCCCGCCACACATGTTGACTATATATAGATGGGGATGGGATTGTTGGATTATCTTATTATTCTACGCGTTTTTCGATTGTTACCGTTCCAGCTGTTAAAATCGTTGTTGTCGCTCGCTCGCATTCGCCCGGTCCCCCGTTTTCGGTACACGCAGTCCAGGTGTCTCAACCATAAAGCTCGACAGGCCTCTCCATGCCAGTTACACTGCAGTGCCAGGTAGGCTCGTACTTACCTTTCCCCATTCCGTTTGAGCATTTGATGAGGTTTTCCACGGTTAGGTTTTGGTTGTGGTCATTTTCTTCACCTCGTTAGATACCCGCATATAATAGAGGGGGGGTCGTATTATGACTTTTATCACGGGTGTTTTGACCCACAGAGTAGTATTTTGCCTGCAGCCATTTGTTTGCAACCTTGCGCGTAGTAAATGGGGGTTTGGTGCAGATGGCCATTACGCCGTCTGCACTAAGCTGCCCTGTGTGATGATGATTTTGCAGGGGAAGGTCTTTGTGGTTTTCCTGGAGAATCTGGTGGTTCCCCCCTTTTTTTGTGATTTTCATATTACCCGCATCCTTGAATAGCAAGCGTTTCGCCGCACTATTCCTCACACAGTCGATTTTAAACCCTAACCGGTGGAGGGGATATGTCATGGCTTTTAGCTTGTTATCCATAAATCACATGGGTAGTGGTTTTGTTCAAAACTCCACTAAAGGCTTGCGTATTTTTCCCCTGTCTGTCCCGCGCAGCGAAATGATAATGGCACCCACAGAGAGTGGAGGTTTTAGTCGTGTTAATGTAAATGGTTTTTCCCGCGAATAACACGAGTCTTCTTCATTCTTTGTATAGATTTCATTCCTACTGGATTTTATTGTTATAACTGTTCTGGTATTGAAGGGCGGGGATAGTTTACATATATGTGCTTTATTTGATTGATTTCCATCATGCTAGACATAGACAAAGTCACTGAACACTGCACGTTGTGTTTCAATGGTTCTGGTAGTTAGGCCATTTCTGCTTATATATATGCATATATTTTCTTCATTGACTGATTGCTATCATGTTAAGCATAGAAGAAAGGACACATTGCACATTGATGTCTACAAGTTTGTCACTCAGCCAAAATGGCTTAATGTTACAATTTTATGGCAGGAAGAGTTCGCAATGTCAAAGAGGCAAAAGAAGAAGGCCCCTGTGATCGAGGAAGAGCCCGAAGTAGAAACTGTCTCCAAAATGGAATATATATATGAGGACACTAAGTGTATTTTTGGTGTTGAACCTGAATACCAGTGGGGGGAAATATATAGACTGATCACACACAGAGAGGTTCCTGACATGGGCTTAGAAGAAGAATCCATATATGCCAACATAGAAATATCTTCACTGATGAAGATCGCCACCAGACTAGAGTTGTTCTCGTGCTCTGAAGTAATCGGTTGGATTCTGCCCCAGGAAGATGTCACAACAATGATTCTGGAAAATGTTGAAAGACGGGGCTATGTTGCATATAGCCCTGGATATGTAGCGTTGGCTTACCACCTGCCAGAAGCCCAAGTATTTTTATCTGACGATTGGTTGAATAACATTAGAATGGACCTTATGGAGACCATGAAGAGAATGTTGTTGCCTGGAAAACATTTCAGAAACAGTCCAACGGGTAATTATGATACAGCCAGCTTAAGAACCCCATACAGGTTCATAGCTTTAATGCTCAACAGGATTTTTAGGAAATCCCATGGCAGGTTCTTCAAGTTAGAATGGATACCCATCATTTTTTATGTTGCAACCCAGGGGACAGTTTTCAACTGGGACAGCATTGTATCCAACAGCCTCTCTACCTGCTTGGCCTCAACCTTGGGTGGAGTATCCCAAAAGAGATCTGAGTTCTACATGAGTTCCATACTTGTAGACTGTATATTATGCAATCAGCCTTTCCCTGGCCTCGGGTGCATCTGGGACAGGGAGAGGATGCCTATCTATTCTGCTTATATACCACTATGGGAACACCAGTACCACATTCATTATCGAAAAGTCTGTGAGCACTTCATCATGCCTTCATATACACTCACTTTCCTGAAGGAGTGTTATTATATGTCAGAGGAGGCACTGCAAGTAATGGTGGAGCATGCAGATTATTATTTAACTGATGATGGCCTTTACTTCAGGATGTTTGGAGGATCAAGAGCACCCTCCCTGCTTCCCAAATACACTACTGACTACATCATTCACAAGGAGGATGTGAGGCAAGTCTTCTTGGATGGCATGGGAAGCTTCTTGTTCGAGCACAAGAAGACTGCTTATCCTCCTTTTCCCTTTAAGTTAGGAAGTTACAGGTTCACTAGGGTGAAGAAGGCTAATTAATTTGTAGAAGAGTTGGAAAGGTTTCATTTTGGAGAGATGCATTTCCATAGAAATGACTCACGCGGGAAAGTAGTTGAGCATTGTAAAGAAAACAATGTACATTTTGAGTACACCCACCATTGGGATAGGGAAGAATCTATCTTCCGAAGTGCCTTGAACATAACAGCTTTGAGAAGAAGATTCAAGAAGAATATCACCACCAAAGGTGGGAAGGGAGATGAACAAGCAAAAGCTAAGGAAGAAGCCAAGAGAAGAAATGAGGAATCCCAAAGGTTGGCACAGGAAGCTGCAGGGTGGTTGCACACAGAAGAAGAAGAGAAAAGAAAGGCTGCTCAGGAAGTAGCTGAGAAAGCAGAAGAAGCAGCTAAGATCAAGGAAGAAGAAAAGAAAAGGAAGCTCGATGAGGAGCTACAAAAGCAAGAAGCAGAAATACTTAAGCTGACACAGACAAAAACGGAGCAGTCAGCTTCTGATACAGCTGGAGAATAGACCCAAGACATGGAGAACCCCATGGTGCAGGACCCACAAGTACCTACTTCTAGCACACCCATGGTCCCCACTCTCAAGCTGGTCCCTTTTGTGCAGAAAAAAGGAGAAGAAATCCCTGATTTCAATACTGTTTTCTACGACAGGGCAACAAAGAGGATAGTGAAGAGAACAGAAAAGAGGATTGAAACAGGAGGTCTTCCTGGTAAAATGATAACGGATACGGCTGTTGTGTTGGGAACAGACCGGGATCTGAGGTTCACCATTAGAGCCAGAGCAGCACTGATTCAAGCTTTGGAAGATAATGTGGACAGGATCATGACAGACTTGGAGCTATCTAATAAATCCTCAGCTCAATTGAAAGACACTTTGAGGAAAGAGAGAGAGGAAGGCAATAGGCTGAAGCGAAAGTATGAATACATGCAGAGGGAGATAAAGGCTTCTAAGGCTGAATTGCAGGCCCTCCAAGTAGAAAGACAGGTCAGAGAAACAACACAAGAATTCCTGGAGAAAGTGCAGAAAGAATATCAAGAGCTGAAGATGGAAAAGGAACGGCTGTAGGAAAAGGTAGAAGAGCTAGAAGAGCAGCAAAAGATTATCTTGGAGGCTAGTGAGCTGCACACCCAGGAGTAGGAAAAGAAACATCAAGAGCAGATTTCTTCTTTAACAACTGCTCTGGAGGAAGCAAGGGAGTAGCAAGTCAACCTCCAGCCGTTCAAAGAGCATGTCTTGGCCCAGAAGGCTAAGATGCTACAGCTACAGACTGCTATAGAAGAGGAGAGATGTAAAGTACTACAAATAGATGGCCGATTGGAGGAAATCCTGGAAACCTCCTCTTACTTTGTAGATCGATCTCAGGACATCCTTGAAGTCCTGACTGTAAGAATGGAAAGGCTGGAAAACAATGAAAAAACTCCAGCAGAACTGCCATCAAAGGATACACAGGCCCTCAAGCGGGATTATGACTTGCTGGAATTTGCTATAAATACTGTGGAGGATTTCAAAAAATTAGTTAAGAAGACGAAAGGATCTTGCACCGAGTTTTTCAGAAGGCTTCTCATTACCTACAACCGGTGCGAGATAGAGGCTGAGCAGAGGCTTGAGGCTTTCCCGGATCACAACACCTTTGTGGAGTTGTTGCAGAAGAGATACCAGGAGGAGGAAGCTAAAGTACAGCATATTAAAGCCCTGGATGATCAGATCTTGAGGAGTGAAGTAGATCATTCAGCTATCAGCGTGCAGCTTCTGGAGGATCAGCTTTGATTGAGTGCAGCCAGGATTGAGGCTATAAAGAACCAGGCTGCTAAGTTTGAGATAAATATTTAGTTTTTAGAGCCTTGTGCGTTTGAGGGAATTGCCTCTGAAGCTTCGGCATGGAAGAAATTTCTAGATGCCCAAGTGGGACCCTCCTCGTAAAGGATTGGTCACTTTTTGTAATGTGTAACATTTTGTAAAAACATTTGAGAAAAGTCAAGCGTTGGGAAACGAAGAGTTGGGAAGCCCAAAGGTTACTTTGGGAAGCCCAACCGTCTCACCCTTTTGTATAAATGTAGAAAGCTTAGAAGGGAGCAAGGGGATTTTTCCCAGTTAGACATGAAGAGCGATATTGTAAGAAGAACTATTTCTCTTTGCAATAAAGAAGTATTGTTTGCCTGTTGGAGAAAGATTGGTGGCACTTTCAAATGTTATGCTGTGGATGGCTGAAAGATGAACTATTTTGTTTTTCCAGCTTTTTGTCCATTAACTGTGAGATCGTTCTAACTCCTAGAACCTATGTTATTGTTCAAATGATTTCTGGTTTATTTTTGTGGAATTACCACCATGAGTAATGTATGTTGTTCATAAAACTATTGGCTATCTGATTGTTGAAATATCTTTGATCGTCCATGCATTGTGGAAAGAAATATTAGCTAACTGTAGTTTCTCTTTATGTCGCATGTACAATACACATTACTCATAAATAAGTTACAATCTGGCTCCCCGGGGATAGATAGATAGATAGATATATAGTTTGTTTGTTTCACAGTTGCACATGTGATTTAGATGCTTGTGAGCCTAAGACGAGATGTAAGAACCTGCGCATCACATTGTGAATACTCCTTGCATCCTTATCACCATGCATGGTTAATTAGGCATATGCATATCATACTTAAGTCAAAAAATACAAAAATATACACGGTGTACTGGGCCGCAACCGGTAAAACCTTTGTTTTTTTTTTCTTACTTTGACCTACGGTAGTCGGACCGCAAACTGGATGGATTCCCCATACCAACCAGTCACGGGCTAGTTGGGAACGTTGACTGTGGAGAATCCCTTTCTGTTGTTTCCTGCGAATTTCTAGGACTCAACAGTTCTGGTGCTAGAAGGAGGGCCGCCAGTGTGTGGCTAGCCGTGGAAACTTATTTTTCCCAAGATTACCCCACCAACAGATGTTTTGAAGCTTGTAACCTGACCCAAGTACTTACAGGTTTCAGTTATACCTTTGAAGTAAGAAAGCCTGTTCTCACCCTACGTTGCTCTTTACTCAGACTTTGTTCCTTTACCTGTGCTCATGGCTGGTGTAATTGTGAATCATCCCAACCCATTACCTACTTGGAAAGCTTGATCCCCTTTGAACCTCACACCTCCATTGCATAACCTACCTCAAGATTTTGATAAGCTGCTTCCTAAGTTTGACCATGAGGAAAGGATTGCTATAGATGACCACTTACAAAGTTTCTATTTGGCAGTAGAAGGGTTAAGGGCTGGGGAGTACGAAGATGTTGTCTGTAGATAATTCCCTCATACCTTGAAAGGGGCAGCTGCTTCATGGTACTTTTCCCTGCCCGCAAACTCGATCCCAGACTGGAATACTTTTGAAAGAATATTCAGAAATAAATATGCATCCCAGATAACTCATGCAGCACGAATGAAAGGATTATGCTCTTTGAAGAAAGAAAGAAAAGAAAAGATGCATAGTTTCAACCAGAGGTTTGATGCTTATCTAAAGAACTTTTCTGCAGCTAACAAACCCTCAGACAAGGTCCTAATTGAATATTATACCTCAGCCTTAGGACCTGAGCTGGCCATGTTTGCCAAGATGAAAGCCAAACCTACATTGGTAGAGACTTATGAAGAATCAGAAAGGGTAGAAGCTGAAAGGGAAAGTATAGAAGACTATACCGAGCAACTGATAGAAAATACCATAGAGAGAAGAACGTTATTGCTGTCTAAACCTAAAGAGGAGCAATCACATGATTTTGAGGGAATGCTGAAAATGATGTAGAAACTATCCAACCGAATAATAGATTTGGAAAAAGAAAGGGAAATGCGGAAAACTTACAAACCATACTATCCAAAAAAAGAGGATAGCAACCAATGGGAAATCCCTCCCCCAAATTTAGCCTCAATGAATATAACAGAAGTGGGAGGAGACAATTTCTGCACTTTTCACCAACAACCTCATTCGGAAAAGAAGTGCCCTCAATGGTTGAATTCGATGACATTGGTTATGAATCAGCTACTAGATTCTAAATTGAAACAAGGACAGTGGTAAAGAGGAAAAGAAAAACCAGACTATGGAGAAACAAGATAATGACACCATGTTTTCATGGGATGGTGTCTCGCTGTTTGACACTGAAGAGAGTGCTCTCAAAATTGAATGCACACCTACAGCAACAAAGGACATGGATTTAACAATTTCGAAGATCAAAAGATTGCAAAAGAATGTCAAGAGATAGGCAGATGTCAGTAAAAAATATAAACCACCTAAAGTCACTACTTTAACCCAGGAAATAGAACCAATCATTGAGCCTGTCAAACCTGTGGAAGATGTTGAGGAAGAGAACGCTGGAAAAGCTAAGGAAGTTAAAGAGGAAATACCCACCGAAAACCAACCTGCAGAGGAAAAGGACAAATCAACTGGGGAAAGGAAAACTAGCACCCCACCTTTCCTTTTGACTGTGGAAATTTTGAACCATAAGGTCCATAATTGTCTGGTGGACTCTGGATCATCGGTGAATGTTATGCCTCTTGCAATCTGCAAAAAACTTGATGGGCAGCTAGAACCTACTAATTGGGACGTCACTCAATTAGACAAGACTAGTGTCAAAGTGGTGGGGGAGATGAAGAATGTTTTGATTCGATTGTCTGCAAATAAAAAGATATGTCAGTACCTTGATATTATAGTAGAAGACATACCTGATGGCTATGGATTGATCTTGAATCAAGATTGGTCAGCCCGACTAGATGGGTACTTTGCTTCAGACTGGTCACACTTGTGGTTGCATCAGAAGGGTAGCCCAAACCTTATTAAGATTTTAAGAGAGCCCTACATGAAGCACAATGTCACTGGGTTGGAAGAGGATAGTGAATCTACTGATTCTGTCCTGGGAAATTATCTAACTGAGCCTAAGATAAGACATCACACCTCAAGAGAGGCCAACTCGATGATTGACACTCAGCCTGAGCTCCTTCAACTTCCTCAGGCTGAAAGGGATGAATGTAGGATAGTAGACATGTGTTCAATTGAAAAAATAGCATATCTAAACCATGGTTAGATATCTCATGTCTATAATACAGCCCACCCCTTCACTCATTTGATTGAAGATTCTTAAGGGCGGGCACCTATTTCTTTTCTTGTTGCTTTGTACATAAATAAATTGATGTTGTTTTTCTTTGATGATTTGATGTTGTTTTCTTTTGATTATTTGATTTGATGTTGTTTTCTTTACTGCTCTGTTTTTAAATAAAGAGGCAAACTTTTGGTTACAATGGAAACATTAGGGTTCTTTATTAACTGAAATCTTGAGCAAAAGACTGCGCTCTAAAACATAGAGTGTCTTCTAGTAGCAGTGTCCTTAACTAGCCATGCATTCATTGAAGTCTTACTTAACCCCTGTAAATAACTCAGAAGTAAAAGAGGTCTAGAATACTATTTCGAGGCTCCATCCATTTCACATCTTAAATATCCAAGGGGGTGACAGCAAAAGACCCACAGAAAGGAAGCAAGCTAAACAGTATATCATATATAAATGATCCCATGCCATAATTTTAGAAAAGCTAAAAGCTATCAAGAGTCAAAACTCCTTAAAGAAACAAGACATATCAAAGCAAAGTATCAAGAGCATGAATTTCAAATTGCCGAAAGTTCCTCTCCGTCTGTGAGATGAAACACCAATTCTTCTCTCACACAAAAGGGCACTATGGGATAGAGGAACCTGAATAAAATTCAAAAACAAAGGCAAATGGAGGAATCACAAGAACTAAAGTTCTAATGGCACAAAAGTGCAATTGGCATGGGAATGAGGAACAAAAGGATAATGTTGTTTACTATCTGTTACAATCCTGTGGTGTCCAAGCATGAAACTACCTAAGGACGGGTAAAATAAACCTCATTTATTAGGCCTCAAAAGAGTCATTCAGACTTGCAATATTTCTGATGTTACCATTTCCCAAAGAACGGACTACTTCTCAATGATTTAAATGCTTAAGTTGGCCAGCCTAGGGATACAAACATCTAGAATATTTCAACTTTTATTCAGACGGTCTTGCACTGGGAAGGAGTTAATTCAAAAATCTGGGGTTCACCAGGTAGTCGCCAATTGTTGCAGCTGCAACAATTTCCCAAAATTCCAAAAAAAATTAGGACCCTCCTTTGTTTGGATTAGTTCGATTTTCTTCTTTGAGTTGGTCTAATAATGATTTCTCATAATGATTTTCTAATTCTTGAATTGATTTAGCACTTGTTGGATTCTCCCTCTAGCACTTGAAATAATCCACTGTTTGATCAAGCTTTATCGCTGCCTTTGAATGCATTTGAAGCATGCCTGAATCGGAAGTTATTTGATTAGTGCCCCGCCGTTACAGATGGATAATTGGTTTTTTCTTTGATTTTCTTTCCGATCTGTTGGTTTTCGCATCAGCTAGATTTTTGGTTTTGCATCGGAACTCTTATTGCTTCTTCTCCCGTCGTTGCGTATGGCAAGCTGCTTCCTCTCTCGATCATTGCTTTAATGTTTCGATTCCCGCTTTGTTGTTTTCACCGATCTTGTAAGTCATGGGCTTCTTCTGTTGCGGCTGTGGAAAGATTTATTTTTCCGGTTGACTAATCGTTTTCAACTCCGACGTTGCGGAAGGTCGCATGTTTTACTCTTCCGTCGTTACGGCTGCGAAAGGCATAACCCTTCTAATCTTTAGTCATCCACTCTTCCGATTCGGGTCTTATTTGGTGGGGTGTGATATCCTTTTGGTATCCGCCATTGTAGCTGCGTTTCTGCTTTCCTTCCGTGTTAGAATTCCAACGCACAGTTATTTGTCACCCGGTTATTTCCGCCGTTGCGGATGGATCTATGGTTTGGTCTTTCGCCATTACGGAAAGAAATACACTTTTGTCTTTCGATCCAAATGTCTCCAACGTCTGAGCTTTTGACCTTTCCCCGCCACGCATGTTGACTATATATAGATGGGGTTGGGATTGTTGGATTATCTTATTATTCTACGCGTTTTTCGACTGTTACCGTTCCAGCTGTCAAAATCGTTGATGTCGCTCACTCGCATTCACCCGGTCCCCCGTTTTCGGTACACGCAGTCCAGGTGTCTCAACCGTAAAGCTCGACAGGCCTCTCCACATCGGTTACGCTACAGTGCCAGGTAGGCTCGTACTTACCTTTCCCCGTTCTGTTTGAGCATTTGATGAGGTTTTCCACGGTTAGGTTTTGGTTGTGGTTGTTTTCTTCACCTCGTTAGATACCCGCATATAATAGAGGGGGGGTCATATTATGACTGTTAGCGCGGGCATTTTGAACCACGGAGAAGTATTTTTCCCCCGGGCATTTGTTTGCAACCTTGCGCATAGTAAATGGGGGTTTGGTGCAGACGGTCGTTACGCCGTCTGCACCAAGCTACCTTGTGTGATGATGATTTTGCAGGGGAAGGTCTTTGTGGTTTTCCTGGAGCATCTGGTGGTTCCCCCCTTTTTGTTGTGATTTTCATATTACCCACATCCTCGAATAGCAAGCGTTTCGCCGCACTGTTCCGCGCACAGTCGATTTTAAACCCTAATCGGTAGAGGGGATATGTCACGGCTTTTAGCTTGTTAGCCATAAATCACATGGGTAGTGGTTTTGTTCAAAACTCCACTAAAGGCTTGCATAGTTTTCCCTTGTCTATCCCGCGCAACGAAATGATAATGGCACCCACAGAGAGCAGAGGTTTTAGTCGTGTTAATGTAAATGGTTTTTCCCGCGAACAACACGAGTCTTCTTCATTCTTTGTATAGATTTCATTCCTACTGGATTTTATTGTTAGAACTGTTTTGGTATTGAAGGGCAGGGATAGTTTGCATATATGTGCTTTATTTGACTGATTTCCATCATGCTAGACATAGACAAAGTCACTAAACACTGCACATTGTGTTTCAATGGTTCTGGTAGTTAGGCCATTTCTGCTTATATATATGCATATATTTGCTTCATCGAATGATTTCTATCATGTTAAGTATAGAAGAAAGGACACACTGCACATTGATGTCTACAAGTTTGTCACTCAACCAAAATGGCTTAATGTTACAATTTTATGGCAGGAAGAGTTCGCAATGTCAAAGAGGCAAAAGAAGAAGGCCCCTGTGGTCGAGGAAGAGCCCAAAGTAGAAACTGTCACCAAAACGGAATATATATATGAGGAAACTAAGTGTATTTTTGGTGTTGAACCTGAATACCAGTGGGGGGAAATATATAGACTGATCACACGCAGAGAGGTTCCTAACATGGGTTTATAAGAAGAATCCATATATGCCAACATAGAAAGATCTTCACTGATGAAGATCGCCACCAGACCAGAGTTGTTCCCATGCTCTGAAGTAATCGGTTGGATTCTGCCCCAGGAAGATGTCACAACAATGATTCTGGAAAATGTTGAAAGACAGGGCTATGCTGCATATAGCCCTAGATATGTAGCGTTGGCTTACCACCTTCCAGAAGCCCAAGTATTTTTATCTGATGATTGGTTGAATAACATTAGAATGGACCTTGTGGATACCATGAAGAGAATTTTGTTGCCTGGAAAACATTTCAGAAACAGGCCAACGGGTGATTATTATACAGCCAGCTTAAGAACCCCATACAGGTTCATAGCTTTAATGCTCAACAGGATTTTTGGGAGAGCCCATGGCAGGTTCTTCAAGTTAGAATGGATACCCATCATTTTTTATGTTGCAACCCAGGGGACAGTTTTCAACTGGGCCAGCATTGTATCTAACAACCTCTCTGCCTGCTTGGCCTCAGCCTTGGGTGGAGTATCCCAAAATAGATCTGAGTTCTACATGAGCTCCATACTTGTAGATTGTATATTATGTAATCATCCTTTCCCTGGCCTCAGGTGCATCTGGGACAGGGAGAGGATGCCTATCTATTCTACTTATAGACCACTATGGGCACACCAGTACCACAGTCATTATCGAGAAGTCTATGAGCACTTCATCATGCCTTTATATACACTCATTTTCCTGAAGGAGTGTGATTGTATGTCAGAGGAGGCACTGCAAGTAATGGTGGAGCATGCAGATTATTATTTAACCGAGGATGGCCTTTACTTCCGGATGTTTCGAGGATCAAGAGCACCCTCCCTGCTGCCCAAATACGCTACTGACTACATCATTCACAAGGAGGCTGTGAGGCAAGTCTTCTTAGATGGCATAGGGAGCTTCTTGTTCGAGCACAAGAAGACTGCTTATCCTCCTTTGCCCTTTAAGTTAGGAATTTACAGGTTCACTAGGGTGAAGAAGGATGATGAATTTGTAGAAGAGTTGGAAAGGTTTCATTTTGGCAAGATGCCTTTCCATAGAAATGACTCACGCGGGAAAGCAGCTGAGCATTGTAAAGAAAACAACGTACATTTTGAGTACACCCACCATTGGGATAGGGAAGAATCTGTCTTCTGAAGTGCCTTGAACATAATAGCTTTGAGAAGAAGATTCAAGAAGAAGATCACCACCAAAAGTGGGAAGGGAGATGAACAAACAAAAGCTGAGGAAGAATCCAAGAGAAGAAATGAGGAAGCCCAAAGGTTGGCATAGGAAGTTGCAGGGTGGTTGCACACAGAAGAAGAAGAGAAAAGAAAGGTTTCTCAGGAAGTAGCTGAGAAAGCAGAAGAAGCAGCTAAGAATGAGGAAGAAGAAAAGAAAAGGAAGCTCAATGAGGAGCTACAAAAGCAAGAAGCAGAAAGAATTAAGCTGACACAGACAGAAACGGAGCAGTCAACTTCTGATACAGCTGGAGAACAGACCCAAGACATGGAGAACCCCATGGTGTAGGACCCACAAATACCTGCTGCCAGCACACCCATGGTCCCCACTCTCAATCTAGTCCCTTTTGTGCAGAAAAAAGGAGAAGAAATCCTTGATTTCAATATTGTTTTCTACGACAGGGAAACAAAGAGGATAGTGAAGAGAACAGAAAGGAGGATTGAAACAGGAGGTCTTCCTGGTGAAATGATAACGGATACGGCTATTGTGTTGGGAACATTCTTGGATCCAAGGTTCACCATTAGAGTCGGAGCAGCACTGATTCAAGCTTCGCAAGATAATGTGGACAGGATCATGACAGACTTGGAGCTATCTAAGAAATCCTCGGCTCAATTGAAAGACACTTTGAGGAAAGAGAGAGAGGAAGGAAATAGGCTTAAGCGGAAGTATGAAGACATGCAGAGGGAGATAAAGGCTTCTAAGGCTGAATTGCAGTCCCTCCAAGTAGAAAGACAGGTCATAGAAACAACACAAGAATGCCTGGAGAAAGTGTAGAAAGAATATCAAGAGCTAAAGATGGAAAAGGAACGGCTGCAAGAAAAGGTAGAAGAGCTAGAAGAGCAGCAAAAGATTATCTTGGAGGCCAGTGAGCTGGACACCCAGGAGCAGGAAAAGAAACATCAAGAGCAGATTTCTTCTTTAACAACTGCTCTGGAGGAAGCAAGGGAGCAACAGGTCGACCTCCAGCCGTTCAAAGAGCATGTCTTGGCCCAGAAGGCTAAGATGCTACAGCTACAGATTGTTGTAGAAGAGGAGAGATGTAAAGTACTACAAATAGATGGCCGATTGGAGGAAATCCTGGAAACCTCCTCCTACTTTGTAGATCGATCTCGGGACATCCTTGAAGTCCTGACTGCAAGAATGGAAAGGCTGGAAAACAATGAAGAAACTCCAGCAGAACTGCCATCAAAGGATACAGGCCCTCAAGCGGGATTATGACTTGCTGGAATATGCTATAAATACCGCGGAGGATTTCAAAAAAGTAGTTAAGAAGACGAAAGGAGCATGCACCGAGTTTTTCATAAGGCTTCTCATTACCTACAACCAGTGCCAGATAGAGGCCAAGCAGAGGCTTGAGGCTTTCCCAGATCACAACGCCTTTGTGGAGTTGTTGCAGAAGAGATACCAGGAGGAGGAAGCTAAAGTACAGCATATTAAAGCCCTGGATGAGCAGATCTTGAGGAGCGACGTAGATCATTCAGCTATCAGTGTGCAGCATCTAGAGGATCATCTTCGATTGAGTGAAGCTAGGATTGAGGCTATAAAGAACCAGGCTGCTAAGTTTGAGATAAATATTCAGTTTTTAGAGCCTTGTGCATTTGAGGGCATTGCCTCTGAAGCTTCGGCATGGAAGAAATTTCTAGATGCCCAAGTGGGACCCTCCTCGTAAAGGATTGGTCACTTTTTGTAATGTGTAACATTTTGTAAAAGCATTTGATAAAAGTCAAGCGTTGGGAAACGAAGAGTTGGGAAGTCCAAAGGTTACTTTGGGTAGCCCAACCGTCTCACCCTTTTGTATAAATGTAGAAAGCTTAGAAGGGAGAAAGGGGATAGTTAGACATGAAAATCGATATTGTAAGAAGAACTATTTCTCTTTGCAATAAAGAAGTATTGTTTGCCTGTTGGAGAAAGATTGGTGGCACTTTCAAATGTTATGCTGTGGATGGCTGAAAGATGAACTATTTTGTTTTTCTAGCTTTTTGTCCATTAACCGTGAGATCGATCTAACTCCCAGAACCTATGTTCTTATTCAAATGATTTCTGGTTTATTTTTGTGAAATTACCACCATGAGTAATGTATGATGTTCATAAAACTATTGGCTATCTGATTGTTGAAATATCTTTGATCGTCCATGCATTATGGAAAGAAATATCAGCTAATTGTAGTTTCTCATTATGTTGCATGTACAATACACATTACTCATAAATAAGTTACAATCTGGCCCCCTGGGGATAGATAGATAGATAGATAGTTTGTTTCACTGCTGTACATGTGATTTAGATGCTTGTGAGCCTAAGACGAGAGGTAAGAACCTATGCATCACATTGTGAATACTCCTTGCATCCTTATCACCCTGCATGGTTAATTAGGCATATGCATATCATACTTAAGTCAAAAAATACAAAAATATACACGGTGGACCGGGCCGCAACCGGTAAAACCTTTGTTTTTTTTTGTTACTTTGACCTAGGGTAGCCGGACTGCAAACCGGACGGATTCCCCATACCAAACAGTCACGGGCTAGTTGGGAATGTTGACTGGGGAGAATCCCTTTCTGTTGTTGCCTACGAATTTCCAGGCCTCAACAACTAGATATTACTGATAATAAGATCAGTGGTAACATCCCTAAAGCCATTACCAATTTAAAGAAGCTTGAAATATTTTCTCTCTTGAACAATGGTCTAATAGGCATAGTTCCAAGAACAATAGGAAATCTTTATTCATTGCAAAGGTTATATTTGGCCTCAAACAAACTAACAGGGCATATCCCATATAGTATAGATCAACTAAAGGTTCTCTTTGAGCTAGACATATATAATAATAGTCTTTCTAGGAGTATTCATGATAGAATGAATGGTTTGGTTTCACTTGAAACATTAGATCTATCAAAAAACAACTTGGAGGGACCAATTCCTGAAGGCATTGGTAAATCTTCTTCTATGAAATTTTTCTCTGCTCATTCTAACAACTTTTCAAGAACATTGTCCTCATCTTTGTTCAAATGTACCCAACTGCAACTATTGGATTTAAGGAAAAATGGATTCATGGGCGAGCTTCCCCAATACTTCATGCTTTTTCATGACTTGAGAGTTTTAAGCCTTGGTTATAATAATTTGCATGGTGTTATTCCTCAACACATCACAAATATCACCAAGTTGCATATGTTGGATTTATCCAACAACAAATTTAGTGGAAGAATACCAATGCATCTTGAGAGACTCTTAGGATTTGCAAATGTGTCAAATGGTATTGAAGTCTTTGAGGAGCTGGAAATTGTCATGAAAGGGACTCAATATACTCTGTCATATATGTCTCCAACAAATACTATATTTGATTTGTCTTGCAACAATCTTATAGGAGAAATCCCCATAAGCATAGGTAGTATGAGTCACTTGAGACTATTGAATTTATCTTGGAATCAATTAGAAGGGAAAATGCCTACATCTCTTAGTGCAATATCTACTTTGGAGTAGTTGGACTTAGCAAAAAATATGTTAAGTGGACCAATTCATGAAGGACTCTCTAAATTGCAGGAGTTGGCTCTTCTCAATGTTTCACCAAACATTCTTTGTGGGAAAATCCTAGAGGAACACAATTTTCCACTTTTGATGTATCCTCATTTGAAAAGAATAAGTGCTTATGGGGTTGTCCTTTAGATTCATGCAATGAAATTGAAAGACAAAGAAGAAAAGGTGATAATGATAGTAAGAGTTGTAATGTAAGAGTGAAATGGCTAAGTCATATAGATGAAAATATCTCATTGACAGCAATGAAAATGGGAATAGGGATTGGATTTGGGGGAGTGGTTGCTCTCTTTATGTCATCAAAGAGAGATAAACATTGGATAATGCCCCAAACATTCCATGATATTTTTTTGAGATATATTGTGCAAAAACTAAAGTGTATAATGAATTAAAATGTGCTTTTACTTTTTAAATATCATTGATATAACAAATCAAATCACTAGAAAATCATTATTACATAATTTCATATTAATCATATATGTAAACATGTATTTAATTATTTATGATGAGTAATCCATATATAAACATATTTTAAATTAATATTAAATCATTTATAATGGAAGTTGTTTAAAAAATTGACAATTTGGATCTTGGGGTCATTTTTGTAAAATCAGAACTTACTATTGTGTTTTAATAGCTATTTTGATGGTAAAAATGGAACTATCACCCTTAGAAATCCATGGGACACCGAAAATCCCAGAACTTGATAACTATAACCTGGATTTTGAAAAATTATGACCATATTTTCTTCAAAATCATAGCAAAAATTATCTCTTAAATCCTAAAAATTTTAAACTACGCATTTATAATGAGTTAATTTATAATATAATTATAAAATATTGATTACAAGTTTAAATATATTATTTTATACCTAAATTGTTTTATATTTATGTAAAAAATGTTATTAAACAATGTATCATATTTTTACTCTATTCCTTAGCTTTTCCTTAGTCAATGGAAAAAAATGTTCTTTTATGAAAGTTTTCTCTACTCATTGTAACAACTTTTCAGGGACATTGTCCTCATCTTTGGTCAAATGTACCCAAGTGCAACTATTGGATTTAAGGGAAAATGGATTCATGGGCGAGTTTCCCCAATACTTCACATTTTTTTATGACTTGAGAGTTTTAAGCCTTGGTTATAATAATCTGCATGGTGCTATTCCTCAACACATCACAAATCTCACCAAGTTGCATGTGTTGGATTTATCCAACAACAAATTCAGTGGAAGAATACCAATGCATCTTGAGAGACTCTTAGGATTTTCAAATGTCTCAAATGGTATTGAATTCTCTAAGGATATGGAAATTGTCATGAAAGGGACTCATTATACTTTGTCATATATGTCTCCTACAAATACTATATTTGATTTGTCTTGCAATAATCTTGTAGGAGAAATCCCCACAAGCATAGGTGGTATGAGTCGCTTGAGACTATTGAATTTATCTTGGAATCAATTAGAAGGGAAAATACCTACATCTCTTATTGCATTATCTACTTTGGAGCAGTTGGACTTAGCAAAAAATAATTTAAGTGGACCAATTCCTCAAGGACTCTCTAAATTACATGAGTTGGATGTTCTCAATTTTTCATCAAACATTCTTTGTGGGAAAATTCTTAGAGGAACACAATTTTCCACTTTTGATGTATCCTCATTTCAAAAGAATAAAAGCTTATGGAGTTGTCCTTTAGATTCATGCAATGAAATCAAAAGACAAACAACAAAAGGTGATAATGACACTCAAAGTAAGATTAGTGATGTAAGAATGCGATGATTAAATTATTCAGATGAAAATATACCATTGACAACCTTAAAAATGGGAATGAGGATTGGATTTGGGGAAGTGATTTCTCTCTTTATATCATGGAAGAAAAATAAACATTAAATGATACCTTAAACCTGACATGACCCTTTTATGAGTTGTGTTGATTTCTACATAATCAAGGTCTCAAGGCTCAAAAGTTCCAACCTATTATATCTAAACATAAAGTGCATAATAATAACCTAATAAAAATTTAAAAACTTAATAATCATTATTACATAATATAAACCTATTTAAATTTATAAATAATTTATTTTTAAATTAATATTTTTAATCATATATCATGAAGTGAAATTTATACTACACTTATTTCTTCCAATTATCATTATAGAACTATAGATAACTAAACTCATCCATGTATTCTCTATATAAACTCATCATTCATATTTTCTTTATATATTTTATTCCATTTTCAATAAACTCATCATCCATGTATTCTCTATGTATATGTACATATTTTTTTCATTTTGAATAAGAAAAATAAATTCAATGTAATGTTGTTAATTAATGGGATTTCACTAATACCAAGTTTTGTTAATTATTATTTTCAATATTGTACTGGAACATGGATTCATTTTATAAAACTTGTTTTGTTATTTTTTTTCCAGTGGAAAAAAATACCAGATCATGTTATTCTATTGAATCAAAGATCATCATATACATGCAGTCAAAGTGACATTCTTCATGAATAGATTCAACCAATGGGGTGTCCTCTTAGTACAAAGGCGAATCCTCGTCATCAAACCATGGTCAGAAAAACACAAGCCTGATGTATTGCAGGCTTTTATCATCACTCCTGTATAGACAGGTCAGATTTAATCATTTTCCAGAAATGGACATAAACAACATAGATCATGAGCATAAGAAGAAGACTTAGGGTCTCTTCATGGGATTGCTAAGATCCCATTTAATGAGGACAAATTATGTGCTAAATGATTAATGCCCAGCACAAACTAATATAACTGAAAATTACCATGATCAATAATCTTGTCATTCAGGGATTCCTTGAAATTCCCAAAACCTGAGTCAAGAGAGAGTGCGTTTTTAGAGAGACTGTCAGCTATCTGGTTATGCTCACGATATATGTGTTTCATGATCATTTCTGGAAATTTATGCAGTAATTATCTAATATCATCACACCAATGACTCAGATGAGGTAAGTTCAGTGTGCCCTTTCCTATAGCCCATGAAATGATGACAAGGGAATCGCCATATATAGAGAGTAGAGGAATTCCCATAATCTCAGAAACAGAGAGAAGAGCCCATAATGCCATCAGCTCAGATTTAGTATTAGTACTTCTGTCGCATCCCATGGAGAAATGAATACTGTGAGAGCTGCTCAAATGTAATACAAAACCTGCCCCCCTATGTTCTTGGCGGCTGCACCATCAAAATAACCACAAGGATAATAAGTCATTGGAGGCAGACCAATGACTCTGTATTTTTTTATTTAAAGTCATTAAAATTTCATTGACATTTTGATTAAGAAAAAAAAAGTTAGAATTTGTTAGTTTTATTTATAGAAGATGTGTATTTTTATATTTGTTGTAATCCACCTATAACCAAAAATTAAAAAATTAAAAATAAAAAAATAAAAAACATTTTTTATTTTTGAGGAAAGCATTATGTTAAAAGTTATTGTAAAGTTTTTTGACCAAGGTTGGTCAAGGATGACTATAATTAAATTTTTTTATTTATTTAAATAATTAAAAGAGGAGACACCTATCCAAAGAAGACTGTTGTAGAGTGTCCATTGACCCACTAGGAGGAATGATCTGTTGTAGAAGGCCAAATGACAAGTGGAAGCAATAGCATTCACTTTCTAGTTGTTGCAAGAGGTAACATCCCTAAAATTGCGGTCATGTTCCCTAAGAAGAGGAACTGAGCAGGTGGCTCATTTAATTTCAAAACTAACCCAAAGACCTAGGAAATCTTATAAATACCATCGAATTGAGCATGAGGCTCATTACGTTAAATTCCAAGTGAATAGAGCCTTGTGAATTTGTTGAAAACTGAAAAGTTAGGCACACAAAAGGAATTCGATGAGGGGATAGCTAAAGTGAAATTGCTTAGAGTTAAGTCTGCAAGTGAGTTTGCTAAGTTGGAAATGTTATTGTGTGGGTTGTTACACAACATCTTCATCCTGGTGGTTCAATGAACAGGCTCGAGGGTCCTAAAGCAAGTGATCTTGGCTTCTTTCAGGAGACGGTTGGGAGGAACAGTCTTCTTTGAGTGTTTGTCCCCTTTCTATAGTTACCCATGTTCTAAGATGTTTTGTTTATTATCTGTGAAATTATTTTGTATATGTATCTGAAGGTTTTATGAATGCTAAGAGACTCTCTAAACTAGTAATTATTTCTAAATTAGAATACGTTAAATAGATTTTAATTCTGTATAATATTTTATAAACAATGCTACAGTTTTTCTTTTTACACAATTTAATGAAAAACTGTAGATTATCGTAATTGTTTTGTAAGTGAAAATCTATAAATGTACATACCGATAATATTATAAACAGTTTCGGAGTTATTATAAAGGATACTAACTATCTTGAAGCTTCATTTTTACATTCATAAATTATTATAATCATTGTTAAGTAAACTATGCACCTGATTTCCTTTAGTTTTACTTTAAGATAGTTTTCAAAACAAATTAAATTACCAAGTTTTTCCAATCATAGTTCAAAACCCTCAACAAGTAAACTCTTATCACATATTATAGTCGATAGGCTTTATTAGGATAATACAGTATTTTAATTCATGAAATTACAAGTTCTCTGTCCAACAATGAGATTTAGCAACAGACTTATAATTATAAGTTCCTACAAATATTATCCAATACGGTCTAAAGGCCTGTTATATTTTAAAGTAAGCCATCATTACAGCCAAAAGGCATACACATCTATAGAACATAAACTAGGGTTTAAAGACTCATTCAGAACTCACATAGAAGTTGAATAAAAACTCCACGGGGTCTTATTATCGAATACTATATATATCTATAGTAAAATCTTACAGTAGTAAAATAAATATTACTTAAAATTACTATTTAAACATTATTCAGAGTTTTAATTCGGAACACATAAAGGTTGATTTCTTTTAAAGAAATACAATACTTAAAACTATGCTAAGTAAACAGCTGTTAGAGATAGGCGTAGTGAGTGTTTTTCAATTTAAAATAGTAACCAGGATATATATTTCTTTTCTAAAATACTTACTACAGTGTTAGTATATAATTATGCTAAAAACCATACTAAATGAACCAGATATGAAATGACCAAGTTGAGGGTTCAAACCCTGTACATATCCGGTTTATAACTTTCATAGCTAGAAGACCCTTTGTCTCTATAGCAGGGGTTAAGTAAAAACTAAAACACAATAAAAAAATATAATCTAATCCCACAAATACAACACAGGTTTTTAAAACAGACTCCACAATGCAATGGCCTCACGGCCTTAAATTTACAAAATATAGTAAAAACCCTCATGTGAATTATATAACATAAATCAAAAATTACAAACTGTTCATAGTGATAGTTGAAAGACTGCACTTAAACGCTCATAAAATTGCAAAATAAGAACTATGTAGTAGCTCAATTTATAATCCATAGAAAAACTAAATAATGCATTACATTACAGTTCCCTTCAGACTCCATGGTCTAAGGGAGACCTCTTTTGATACCCTATAAAATGCCATAAAGCAGAACCACAAGAGGGTTTACCAGCGGCAATTGAAGAAACACGTAAGTATTAATGACTCCAAACCCAGGAGAGTGTTGACCCAGCCACAGAGCAACAAGGAGCAAGTAATGTAGGATAATAGGTCTTACTAGGACCATGTTTCCACCTCCATGGAGACCAATTCAAGTCTAGCGCAACAACCCAAGTCGGATCCTCCTGCAAACAAAACAACAGAGAGGTCAAACATGGATTTAAAAGTATACTTGTAGATAACATAATTTCAGACAATGCAGCAGAGGTAAACTTACCTTTGCAGAATCGACAATGGTAGTGGAGGCCAATGTAGATGATTCACAAATACTAACACCAAGAGAACAACATTGTTGGGCCACCGAGTCAACCCAAAACACAAAGATGGTGTGGATACAAATTTTGGGTGGTGTCGAAGGCTGAGAGAATTCCAAGAGCCTCGACTCATCCACCGTCTTTTACATAGTGCAGAGGCGAAATAACACAATGCAAAGGCAAAGTAATACATTGTAGAGGCGAAATAACCCCTTAGGGTTTTTGAGAAGGTGCAGTGCTTTCCAACTGAAGGTCGTAAGCCTTCACGTGGCTTTCATAAATCCCACTTAGTTCTTAATTTTTATCCCAACTCTATAGTTCAAACTGTTAGATTTAACCCTTTTCCTTTTTCATAAAAAGCCACCATGGTTGCAATATACATACACTTGTTCTAGTGTAAGCTTAGAATCAAAGCTTACAGTCATGGTTGTTTTTCATAGTTATGACCCTTCATTTTTGTGTCTTAATCTATACCTTGTGGAGGTTACCAAAACAAGACGAGCCCTCCTTTGTAAAATACCTGCAAAAGTTTAAATATTTTTTGCGTTACCCAAGAAGCTAAGTAAGACCTGTAGAAACCCATAGTCCTAGCATCATAATAGGGATAACAAGTACTTTAAAACATAACCAGCAAGCACACCAACTATAACTGTTGATAAATAAACATGACTATATTTTACATCTTGACATCAAGTAAAACCTTGCAATACAACAGCTTGTTGCATAGATAAAAATTGTCGTAAACTAAGTGGTCATGTTCAATAGATAAAGCACTAACTCAAGTTAAATGTTAGATGTAGGAGTTAGTATGAATTTGTTTACATTATGTATTTACAGTTAGACCTTCATATAAAAAAATTATTGATGAATTTCTAGAGATGTTACATGTGGTATCAGAGCGATTTTTCAAACACTAGGCTTGAACATTGGCTCAACTCGCATACAAAATAGGAAACAAAAATACAGATTATGTTTTAAAACTATTTCTGTACAGAAATATAAATTTGTATTTTACAGGAAATGGAAGGAGTAGAAGGATCTGCAGAAGATGGATCCCACCATAATAATCTAGATAACATATATGTGGAATTAAATAATCAACCATCTGAATTGCTTCAAACTATAAAAGATTTAAGAGCTGAATGACAAACTATAAAAGAAGATAACGAATGAATCTTAAGAGCTCAAGAGGAACTAAATCAGATATTGCTAGATAAAATACACAACGGAGGCAAGGATAAAAGAAGAGAACATGAAACTGAATCTGGAATAGTATCATACAAACGTAAAGGTAAGAAATTTAAAAAAAATTATAGTGAAAATAAATTGTCTTCAGTAGTTAAAGTAAGGTCACAAAAATAAAAGTATAAATATTCTAGTGAAAGTAGTAATAGCGACAGTGGTCCTAGAAAGAAGAAATATAAACCCTATGAAGAAATCTTGAGAGAAAGTAGTAATAGCGACAGTGGTCCTAGAAAGAAGAAATATAAACCCTATGAAGAAATCTTGAGAGAATTTAAAAAGATAAAACCTCCTATGTTTAATGGAGAAGTGGAAAAGGGTGAAGAAGGCGAGGCATGGCTATCGGGTATGAAAAAGTACTTCCAAATTTATAACTACTCAGATAAACTGAAAGCTCAGATGGACATCTATAACTTAACCGAAAAGGTTGACATTTGGTGGCAGGATATAAAAAGAGTTTAAAAACTTAAAGAGAAATGTGTAACCCAGAGAACTTTCAAGAAATACTTCAAAAGAAAAAAATTATATAAACAGCATTACGAAGAAAGAGATAAAGAGTTTTATGAACTTAGACTAGGTTCAATGTCTATGAAAGAACTAAGTAGTAAATTTTTAAGTTTATTACGTTATGTACCCTATATAATCAATGAAAATCCTAAGATACAGAGGTTTCTGAGTTGTTTTCCTATTAGTTTCAAGGACATAATTGAATTTGATAATCCAAAGACCCTTGAAGAGGAAATGAGAAAATCTAACTTATGTTACGAACAAAGTAAAAATAATAGAGAAGGCATACCTAATTGGAAAAATAAATGAACAAGTAACTTTGAGCAAATAAGGAAAGGTTTTAATCCTAATAAAATCTTCGGAAATAATTTCGGAAACTTTTCTAAGAATAATTATCAACGAACAAATTTTAAAGGTAAAACACAACAAAACATTACCACACCAAAAGGCAGATACGTGCCTAATAATTATGTTAAAAACAGTGAACAAAAAGAACTTGTTAAGTGTTGGGAATGTCAAGGACCTCATTATGCAAAGGACTGTCCGAACAGAAGGATAAATTTAAGTAATGTACATACCATTCAGGAGGAAGAAACGATTGGTGACGTAGCAAATGAAATTCCCAGAATTAATACAGCCTTGGAGAATCGATAAGCTAATCACCAAACATCCATGGTGGAAATAGAAGGTATGATACAGAACAAAATTGTTTCTAATTTGATTGACCCAGGTGCTAGTTTAAGCTATGTGTCACCTAGTATAGTAGAAAAATGAAATTTACATTTGAAAAAGTTTGAAAAGTCTTGGTTGGTTCAGTTAGCTACAAGAACCAAAAGAAAAGTAGTTAGTTATGTTGAAAACTGTGAAATTTTTATGAGTCAATTCAAAACTCAAGCAAAGTTAAATGTATTACCATTAGGGTCTTATGATGTTTTAATAGGTATGGACTGGCTGGAAAAACATAAAGTAATTTTAATTTTTTTTGAGAAAACATTTACTTGCTTAGATGATAAAGGAGAAAGAGTTACAGTCAAATGGATACCTAGAAAATTTTCTGTCAAACAAATTTCAGTGTTACAAATGAAAAAGGTTGTACGGAAAGGATGTAATGTTTTTGTTGTGCATGTAATAAATGACGAACACATGGATGAAGAAGATAAGTTAAAATTCGATGATATTCCAAACTTACAAGAATTTTCAAATGTTTTCCCGAAAGAGATTCCAGGATTAACTCCAAGAAGATAATTGGATTTTACTGTTGAATTAGTACCAGGAGTCATACCTAATTCAAAGGCTCATTATCAAATGAACATATTATAACTTAATGAATTCAAACTACAACTACAAGAGTAGATAGATAAGAATTATATACCAAGTGTATTCCCTTGGGGATCACCTATCTTATTTGTTAAAAAGAAAGATGGTACATTACGTTTATGTATAGATTATCATGAGTTAAACAAAATGACAATTAAAAACAGATATTCATTGCTCCACATAGATGATCTATTCAATCAGATATGGGGAGCAATGATATTCTCAACAATATATTTGAGATCTAGATATCATCAAGTCAGAATTAAAGATGAATATATTTTTAAAACTGCATTCAAAACCCAATATGGGCATTATTCAAGTTTGTAGTTATGTCATTTGGGCTAACGAATGCTCTAGCAACTTTTATGTGTTTAATGAATAGTGTCTTAAGTAAATACTTGGATAAATTCGTAGTCATCTTCATAGATGACATATTAATTTATTCAAAAACAAAAGAAGAACATGATGAACATTTGCAGATAATATTATAGGTTCTGAGAGAACATAAACTGTATGCTAAATTCAGTAAATGTGAATTCTTTAAAGTTAAAATATAGTATCTATGTCACGTGATATTCAAGGAAGGGATATCAGTAGATCCTGATAAGATAAAGGCCATAATGTAATGGCTTGTTCCTAAAGATGTATTGTAAGTACGATCGTTCATGGGGATTACAGGTTATTACCGGAAATTCATAGAAGGATTCTCAAAGATCGCAAATCCCATAACATCCTTGCAGAAAAAGGGAAAAATATTTTTATGGGATCTAAAGTGTGAAGAAAGTTTTAATAATTTAAAGGAATTGTTAACTACTGCACCTATATTAAAAATAACATATCCAAACAAGGACTTTTTTGTGTGCATTGATGCATGCAATGAGGGTTTGGGTGGAGTATTAACACAAGAACGTCACGTAATAGCATACGAATCAAGAAAGTTAAAAAAATATGAAAATAATTATTCCACTTACGATTTAGAGTTGGAAGCCATAATACATGCTTTAAAAATGTGGTGCCATCATCTAATCAGTAAAAGGATTTTATTAATGTCTTGTAACATAAGCTTGAAATACTTGTTTGATCAACAAAATCTGAACGCAAGGCAAGCAAGATGGTTAGCTTTCCTTAGCGAATACGATTTCGAAATCAAACACATCAAAGGAAAGGAAAATAAAGTGACTGATGCCTTAAGCATAAATGCAAGACTGAATTTTATAGCTACCATTAGCAGCTACAAAACAAAATTGGACGATAAATTGGAAGGAGTAAAATTGGATAAAGAATATCAAAATCTAAGAGAAAAAGTTACAGAAATGAAGCTGAAAATGTAAAAATAGATCCCAATTTGAACGAAAAATGTTTAATGTTGGATAAAAACAAACTATATGTACCTAATATACCAAAAATTAAATTGTTGATTTTAAATGAAGTACATAAAAATTCCTTATTCAGGACATCCAAGGTATCAAAAGATGATAACAATGCTAAGAAAATATTATTTATGGCCTAGTATGAAAAATGAAGTTGTTGAATATATAGCTAGGTGTATAGAATGCCAGCAAGTTAAATTTGAGCATCGACACCTAGCGAGTATTTTTCAACCACTTCCAATTCGATATTGGAAATGGGAAATTATCGGTCTCGATTTTATAACTAGATTACCTAAAAATCAAAAGAAAAATGATTCTGTAAAGGTAGTAGTAGACAAACTAACCAAGGAAGCACATTTTATACCTGTTAAAACTACTTATAAGGTTGCTAATATTGCTGACATTTTTATGAAGGAAATTTTTCGGTTGCACGGAATTCCGAAGGTAATAATTTCTAATAGAGATCCTAAGTTTACTGGTAATTTTTGGAAGTCGTTTAAAGGACTAGATACTAAATTAAATTTCATTACTGCTTATCATCCACAAATGGATATACAAACATAAAGAGTAAATCAAGTTCTAGAGGATATGTTACGGATGTATGTTAGAGATCATCCAAAGAAATGGGAAGATTATTTGCACTTAGTTGAGTTTTCATATAATAATCACTACCAAGATTCATCTAAGCTTAGTCATTTTGAAATATTGTATGGTAGGAAATGTAATACTCCCATTTCATGGAGTAATCTAGTTGAAAGATTGATGTTAGGACCTGACTTGTTAAAATAACTGGAACTAACAATGAAATAGGTACAAAGCAATCTAAAAATTGCACTGGAAAGACAAAAGAGTCATGCAGACCTTAAAAGAACTCAGAAATAATTCCAAGTAGGTGAGCATGTGTTTGTCAAGGTAAAACCCAGAAAGAGCTCCTTTAAGTTGGGGATTTGTGCTAAATTAGCACCTAGGTATTGTGGACCATTTGAAATATTGGAAAGAATTGGACCAATCGCTTATCAGTCAGCTTTGCCACCTAATCTTAGAATACATAATTATTTCATATTTCCATATTGAAAAAGTAAGTGCACGATGCTACTCATGTGATCGATTGGAATGTTATTCAGGTAGAACCCGAAGGAGAATTTCAGGTGGAACCGGACTGTATCCTCGACAAGAGAGAAATTTTTCTCTGGAATCGCACCATTGGATAGGTAAAAGTGTAATGGAAGCACCTTAGTCCAGATGAAGCAACCTGAGAATTGGAGATATGTGGGAGGCATATCCAATTCTATTCCAGGAAGACTCAAAAGACACTTAAGCAACATCAAGGATGATGTTGAACTTAAGAGGGGTTGTTTATAACCCACCTAGAACTGAAAAAAGCATTTTTATTTTTTAGAAAAAACATTATGTTAAAAGTTACTATAAAGTTTTATGACCAAGGTTGGTCAAGGATGACTATAATTAAATATTTTTATTTATTTAAATAATTAAAAGAGGAGACACCTATCCAAAGAAGAGTGTTGAAGAGTGTTGAAGAGTGTTCACTGACCTGCTATGAGGAATGATCTGTTGTAGAAGGACAAATGACAAGTGGCAGCAATAGCATTCACTTTCTAGTTGTTGCTGGAGGAAACATCCCTAAAATTGTGGTCATGGTCCGTGAGAAGAGGAACTAAACAGGTGGCTCATTTAATTTTAAAACTTGCCCAAAGACCTAGTCAATCTTATAAATACCATCGAATTGAGAAACAAGCTCATTACATTCTATTCCAAGTGATTAGAGCCTTGTGAATTTGTTGAAAACTATAAATTTAGGCACACAAGAGGAATTCGATGAGGGGATAGCTAAAGTGAAATTCTTGAGAGTTAAGTCTACAAGTGAGTTTTCTAAGTTGCAAAGATTACTATGTGGTTTGTTATGCAACCTCTTCATCCTAGTGGTTCAATGAACAGGCTCGGGGGTCCTAAAGCAAGTGATATTGGCTGCTTTGGGGAGACATTTGGGAGGAACGGTCTTATTCAGGTGTTTGTCCTCTTTCTACAGTTACCCAGGTTCTAAGATGTTTTGTCTATTATCTCTGAAATTATCTTTTATCTGTATCTGAAGGTTTCATGAATGTTGAGGGACTCTCTAAAATAATAATTATTTATAAATTAGAATAGGTTAAATAGATTTTAATTATGTATAATATTTTATAAAGAATGCTACAGTTTTTCTTTTTACACAATTTGATGGCAAACTATAGATTATCGTAATTTTTCTCTAAGGGAATAGTTTTGGAGTTATTATAAAGGATACTAACTTTCTTTAAGCTTCATTTTTACATTCATAGATTATTATAATCATTGTTAAGTAAACTATGAACCCGATTTTCTTTAGTTTTACTTTAAGATAGTTTTCAAAACAAATTAAATTACCAAGTTTTTTAAAATCAGAGTTCAAAACCCTCAACAAGTAAAATATTATCACATATTATGGCCGATAGGATTTATTAGGATAATACAGTATTTTAATTCATGAAATTACAAGTTCTCTGTCCAACAATGAGATTTAGCAACAGAGTTATTATTATAAGTTCCTATAAATATTATCCAATACGGTCTAAAGGCATATTATATTTTAAATTAAACCATCATTGCAGCCGAAAGGCATACGCATCTACAAAAGATAAACTAGGTTTTAAAGACTCATTCAAAACTCACACAGAATTTGAATAAAAACCCCACATGACCTTATTATCGAATACTATATATATCTATAGTAAGATATTACAGTAGTAAAATAACTATTACTTTGCCATCTAAACATTATTTAGTGTTTTAATTCGAAACACATAAAGACTAATTTCTTTTAAATAAATACAATATTTAAAACTATGCTAAGTAAACAGTTGACAATGATAGGTGTATTCAATGTTTTTCAATTTAAAATAATAACTAGGATATATATTTATTTTCCGAAATACTTACTACAGTATTAGTATATAATTATGTTAAAAAACATAATAAATGAACCAAATATGAAATGACCAAGTCAAGGGTTCAAACCCTGTACATATCCGGTTTATAACTTTCATAGTCAGAAGACCCTTTGTCTCTACAACAAGGGTTAAGTAAAAACTAAAACGTAGTAAAACAAAATAATATCTAATCCCATGAGTGCAACACAAGTTTTTAAAACAAAATCAGCAATGCAGAGGCCTCACGACCTTAAATTTACAAAATACAGTAAAAACCCTCATGGTAATTATATAACAGAAATAAAAAATTACAAGTTCAGAGTGATAGTCGAAAGACTGCACTTAAACACTCATAAAATTGCAAGATAAGAACTATGTAGTAGCTCGATTTATAATCCATAGAAAAACTAAATAAATGCATTACATTGCAGATCCCTTGAGACTCTGCGGTCTGAGGGAGAACTATTTTAATACCCAAACTGTAAAATTCCATAAGGCAGAACCACAAGAGGGTTTACCACTGCAACTAAAGAAACTCATAAGTTCCAATGACTCCAAAGCTAGGAGAGTGTTGACCCAGCCAAAGAGCCACAAGGAGCAAGGAATGCATGGAAAGAGGTCTTACCATGACCATGATTCCACCTCCATGGAGACTAATTCAAATCCAAAACCGCAACCCAAGTCAGAACCTCCTACAAACAAAAAAATGCAGAGGTGAAACATGGCTTTAAAAGTATACTTGTAGATAATGAAATTTCAAACAATGCAGCAAAGGTAAACTTACCTTCGCATAATCAACAATGGCAGCGAAGGCCAATGCAGTGAGTCACAAAGACTAACGTCGAGAGAACATCACTGTTGGGCCACTGAGCCAACCCAAAACACAAAGCTGGTGTAGATACATAGTTCGGGTGGTGTCGAAGGCCAAGAGAAGGCCAAGAGCCTCGGCTCTTCCACCATCGTTTACACAGTGCATAAGCAAAATAACACAACGCAAAGGCAAAGTAATACATTGCATAGGACAAATAAACTGTTAGGGTTTTTTAAAAGGCACAGTGCTTTCCAGCTGCAGACCATAATCCTTTGCATGGATTTCATAAAGGCCACTTAGTTTTTAATTTTTAGCCCAACCCTATAGTTCAAACTGTCGAATTTAACCCTTTTCCTTTTTCTTAAAAATCCACCATGGTTGCATTATACATACACTTGTTCTAGTGTAAGCTTAGAATCAAAGGTTAGGATCATGGTTTTTTTTTCATAGCTAGGACCCTTCGTTTTTGTGTCTTAATCTAGACCTTGTGGAGGTTACCAAAACAAGGCAAGCACTCCTTCGTAAAATACCTGCAAAAGTTTAAATAGTTTTTGCATTAGCCAAGAAGCTAAGTAAGACCTACAGAAACCCATAGTCCTAGCATCATAATAGGGATAACAAGTACTTTAAAACATAGCTAGCAATCATGGCAACTATAACTGTCGATAAATAAACATGACCTTCTTTTACATCTTGACAACAAGTAAAACCTTGCAGTACAATGGCTTGTTGTATAGATAAAGGCTGTCGTAAACTAAGTGGCCATGTTCAATAGATAAAGCACTAACTCAAGTTAAATATTGGATGCAGGGATTAGTATGAATTTGTTTACATTATGTATTTATAGTTATACCTTTATATATATAAAAAAATATTGATGAATTTTTGGAGATGTTACATTTGTGAACCAAGTTTATTAAAAAAAAACATATATATTTAAATAATATTGATATATTTTAAAAATAAAATACCAGTTTATTTAAATAATATTGGTACATTTTGAAAATGAAATACTATTTTATCTTTTTATAATATTTAGACTTTTTGAAAATGAAATACCATTTCATTTAAATAATATTCATACATTTTGAAAATGAAATACTATTTTATATGTTTATGTTTAAAAAGCAAATAACCCATAGAAAAGGAGAAAGAGGTTTTCCCATCTTATTATTGGGGTATTTCTAAATGACATTCCAACCAAATACATTAAAAAGTTAACAAACTTATCAATAAATAGATATTGAAAATGTGTTACTTTCTTATTTATATGTATCTTTGTTTTTCACAAAGAAAAAAAATATATATTTGTTATTATATATTATCAAGACATAATTATAATAATAATAAAATATTAAAATTCGAAGAGAGTTAAAAAACAAGTCCTCTTGAACCACTATTTCACATTTAGAAATCCCTCTCAGCCGTATTCAAGGCTAAAGATGTTAAAAGCTTTGAATGAAGTGTCCACATAGACCACCCTATTTTGAAAAAACACCACTTGGCATATACCTTCTTCATTTTTTTAGTGCATCCTTTGATTGTGAATATGCTAGGGATTTAAATTCCCTATATTCATATTTAAAATAGATGTCTATGAAGGATTCATGCAAATACATAACCCTTATTTTTCATTATTCTGGACCTAAAACATTCAAGCATGATTTTATTGTTAGTCAATCTACCACTTCTTTTAAGCCTCCTGTCGCCTTAAACTCTTGATAACTGCCCGAAAGGAAATAATGAGCAAAACACACAGAGCAAGAATATCATCTCTAGTGTTTGTGTCAATTCCTATTCCAAGCTTCAACCAAATGAAGTGTTATTCACTGAGAAACAAAATCCCACCATCACCATATGGGTTTCCCAATACTTGACATATCCCGTCAAAAAAACCTATAGGGTAGGCCTCAGGAAATATAGGTTCTAAATAACTCTGGGATTTTTCTTAACCTTCTACTCCTTCACCTACATGAACTCCCGAAACATTGCTCAAGTCACGGATAGTACACTCTTATCAAGGGCCTTAAATAGGACCTTATTCATGTGATTCCATATCCTCCAATAATAGGCTAGAAGTTCCTTACAAGAGCTCTCATATGTGTCTTGTATGATGAAAGAAAAGAAGTTCATAAACCAAATTATATGAAAATCACAAATGTTTCAAACTAATATTTGAGTATATGTATTTTTATAACAATCACCAATAAACTATAATTAAACATGTTCAATAAAGTTAAGAAGATATTAAAAATAAAATTGTCTTTAACCTGTACGCTAAGACAAACTCAAAATAATGAAAGTAGAGGCAAATAAGCAAGTGAATATAAGATACCGAAAATTCCTTGTTATTTTCATACCCTTTCTCTTTGACTAGTTAATTTTAACTAGTTTTACAGTTTTTAGTGCTATGCTTGATATGTAAACCCAATTAGCATTATGTAAGTTGTTTTAGGTTTTAAATTAATCTAATAACCCAACCTAAGTCATATTTCAAGAATTCATTTGGTTCATGCAATGTTTGAGTGGCATTCTCTACGCAGGGTTTCCCTATGCCAAAATCTTATTTTTTGTCCATACACTCCCAAAATCCCTCTAAGTATTCCAAATATATTCCAAACCTATTAAAATATTTTTTATGCCTATTAAATGTCTTACAAATCACCTAATCCTTCCATAATCCTTGGTTGACTGGAAGTGATTGTTCAATCTCAGTTTGCACCAGTTGGGACACCCAGAAGCATGGGAATAGACTTTGGCATAGCTGATTCTCAAAACCTAAAAGAACCCAACATCCACGTGATTAGGGATCTGAAATATTTCTATCCAAACTTTTCCTTTGGTTTCCTTCAATAACCCTCTGTCATTCCCAGTTTTGTTAGTAATTCCTATGTTTTTCCTTGAATAAAGAAAGTGATTAGTATTATTGAAAAGTTTTATTTCACATTTAAATCATATTAGTAGTTGTTGATTGCATGGGCAGACCCGGGTTTACTATAATTAATCAACAACACCCCAAATTCACTGGCCCTTTCGGCAACAGACCGCGAAGTGATCTGAAGTCTCACCCGAAGTGAATCTAATGGGTTGGCCAAGACTCAAGTGTCTTGGACCAGGTTCTGCGCATCCTACGTCCCCTTCTACTTGCAGCACTTTTAGCCATGCGATTCTTATCCACGCGCAAGTCACACAATCTCTTCCCTCATCGCACAACTTCCGCTTTCTCACAATACCTCCAACCCTATCGCACTTCTACGCACCGCGGAACACCAACCCTCTCCTCAACGCTAAGCCCTCAGCTCACAGTATCGCGCACCGCAGCTCTTCTGCCGATGCGATATCGCCTCTCTGCGATATCCTACCACTACGACTTTGCGCCCTTAGCTTTGACTGT
Organism: Pseudotsuga menziesii; assembly: GCA_001517045.1. Lineage (NCBI taxonomy): Eukaryota > Viridiplantae > Streptophyta > Pinopsida > Pinales > Pinaceae > Pseudotsuga > Pseudotsuga menziesii. The sequence continues at coordinate 142,513 of LPNX010999199.1, forward strand.
GTCGGTGTGCGAAACTCTACTTTGCAGAAGTTATATTGTGATTAAATGGTCATTAGAAACAGACGTAAAGGAGTCCTTAAACAGCTTACTAAAATACTTCAACTTATATCTATCCTCTTGCATTATCATGAACTGAGCCATACATACATTCACTTACTGCAACTAACATCATATGCATAATAACCAGTAACAATAAGCAAATACAATCACATTCATACAACACATAACACGCAGATTTAACGTGGTTCGCCCCCAGGATGGGAGTTACGTCCACCAAACTGTGCTTCTATTATATATCTTGAGGGAATTTAGCACAGTCTGTTGCATCGCCTATGCAGTGCGAGATCTCTTCTAGATCTCTGTTCTATTTCTATCTCTATATTGCCTTTCTTCAATATATCCTTCCCTCTCTTCCTCTCTGTGGATGGTTACATACAGACCCAAATGACTCACAGACAAGCTAAGTATCTGAATCGTTACAGCACAGTCTGTCTGATTGACTCCTGAACTACAAAAATAATCAACTGAACAACCAACGACTCAATCTTATGAGCCAACCAACTGGCTAACTGACTGATTAGCTAACTAACTAACCAACCAACCAACCAACCCTTTACAATACAAAATATATGCTTTTATAGGCGGCCCGAAGGTCTCGCCATTACAACACTGTGGGCCTGTCCCAACAGTAACCCCATACCCAAATTAGTGACAGTCGGTCCTCTCTGTCCTTGAGGTAGCCGCTTCCCGTCACACCACAGCTCTCTGCAGTCTTCCATGCTTCCCGGCACTGACCATGGGTACTATGCACCGCTTCTCTTCCTGTCCTTCGCCTTCAATGCTTGAGCCTCGTTGCTCCTTCTTCTTTATGAGGGTCGCTGAGCCCTCCTGTCTTCCGCCGCTGCCTTCAATGCAGTGGTTGAGCTTTCTTCTCTCGGACGCTTGGGTACCGTTTCCTTCTTGACTCTTTTATCCCAAAAAGTCATGATTTCCGGCTCTGCTCTCCAGCTGGAAACGTGCTACGGCATCGTAGCTCTGCCTTGTCCTCTTTCCGCCAAAACTTATATCTTTCCGCCAAAACTAGCAGCTTCTTCTGTAGCTGCGGGACCCTGCTCCAACAGTCCCCTAACACTTACTTGTGGCTCGCCCCCGAGCCACCTGGAACAGGCTTCTCCTGCTACAACTTATCCTTTGCCTCCTACGAAGTACGCTGTAACCTGCCTTGAAGTCCTGCGACTTCATTCTTCATCTCCTCGGCACTCTGTTTCGCCGAATCAAGCAATGCTTGATCAATCTTGGAGTCCTTTGTTCCTTCAATTTTCTCTCTGGTGGTCATGAATTCCTTTACCTTCTACTCAACCATGTCAACTAATTCTGTGATTTTCTCCTGAAAAGGTTGAAGCAGGTCAGTGATGTGCAGCTCCTTGGTTCTTAACTGCTGCACCTCTTGCTGTAATTGGTTTATCTCCTTCGTTTTCCGCATCTTCTGAAGAGCTGCTAGGCTCTTTATTTCTTCTTTCATGGCCACCGCAGTGTTCTCTACTTGCTGTATTTTATGTTGGATCTCGACCTTTTTTGGTGGCTTATCTAACTCATCCCATGTGTTCATTGCATTCGTTAGTAATACCCGGGCTTCGTCAATGCATGATTGTATCTGCGTAGAGGTGAGTCGCAAGGATTCCACTCGCGCTTTCTAGTCTGCTAGGGAGGTATCTCATAGACGTGCCTCAAGCTCGGCAAGCTGCATCTCGTGGTCTTCCTTTATCCTGGCTACATTCTCATCCATCTTAGCTACAGTTTCTTTGAGAACCTTTGCTCTTTCTGCAACTCTTTGTAGCTTCTCCGGGGTAGGAAGTGCGAACTCGATGTTGCAGTTAGGGAGTTCGAGTGCAATCTTCTGTAGTACCTGGGAGAATTCTTGATCCTTGTTCTGATATGTTGTTAACTCGTCTACCTTCTTCTGATAGCTGGTTGCGAGTGCCGCGTTCTTTTGCTTTAATTGTGCATTCTGCTGGTAAGTCGCAAGCTCTCTACTCCTGAGCTCTGCGCTTAACTGCTATTGGATTCTGTGCAACTGATTAATGCGAACCTCTGCGAGGTTAACCTCAATGGGTTGCTTAAACTGGACTGGTGGGTCCGCCATTGTCACCGAGAGTCTGATACTGCCCGGTGGGATCAACACAATGTTGAGGCGATCTTTTGCCAAACTCTCCTCGCGGGGTACCGTCGATGCTGAAGCTTCTCCAGTGGGCACCTTTACTGGAGGAGCTTGTGTCGTGGCAGCCTTCTCTGTAATTGTTCGTATGTCCATGAGTTGCTTTTCTATGACGCTCTGGATCTTTTCCTGTGATTGCTTCACCTCATCAAATGAATCCCTGAGTGTATCACATGTCCTTGTTGCGATGAGTTCGTAATCATCGTCTGTTAGTGCCGTCTTCAGAGTTGGTTTTGAAGTTTTCTGTTTCTTCCTCCCCTGCGTCGTTGTGGTCTCCTGGCTTCCATCCTTTGTAGGGGGCATTGTTTCTGATTCTTCCGGTACATCTCTTTTCTTCTGGCCGTGTAGCGGTACTTCTGTTGTTTGGTGTGCCTCGGTGTCTAGTGGGTTTTTGCCTTTTTCTGGTGGGCCTGTCTGGTCGGTCTCCATTGGCTGTGGCGTGGTATCTTCGTATTCATTCCACCATTGGTCATGAAAACCCTTGATGACATTCTCAACATCCTGCATTGTCATTCTGAACCAGCCGGGATCCCAGTCATCCCTTTTAGTCCTTTTAGGCCTTAGGTATATTCTATGGCTGTCCGCCATAAAATTAAGCCAGTTATCATATGCGTCCACAGTCTCTGTACTGATCCTTGGTGATTGCTGGATAACGTTCTGCAACATCAAATAATATTCATAAAATACTATTGCGTTAACCTATTTCATTGCTGGACTGCTGGTGTCCCATAAACTAGCATAGCGGACACCCCTGGGTGTTCCTCCTAGGATCTGCGAAAACTGGCTGTTGGGCGGTTCCCTCCATGCGACAAATGCACACAGTATGAGCAGCCATGAGAAGTGGAAAGGGTGGTTGGCTTGATCTTGGGCTGCCAAACAATCTTCCTGAAACATGTTTAATAAAAATAACGACCAATTGACCTGCTCTCCTTCGGTAACTTGTATGGCCAGATGGATCACCGATCCTATAACTTCCTTTGGTCGGACCTTGGTAAGCAGTCTGCCTGCAAGCAGCCCAACTGTAAATATGAGTGTCTCATTCTGTAAGCTCATGACATCATAAGCCCTACCTCCTCGCTGTAACTGATACTTTTTAACGAGCGCTGTTGGCAGCTTGGGATCCTTGGTCTTTCCTGATACCTGTATTTCGGGGTATTTACCAGTTTTAGACAGTCCAGTAATACGGTGTATCAAGTCGACATTGAGGTCAACTTTATGACCTAGCCAGAGATATCCTCCATGTACACACGAGAGGAGGACACGCACCACAGCATTAACTTCTGCGCTACGCCCAAAATGGGGTAGTCTTAACACGTTGAGCAGACCTGACTGCTCAAGAATCTGGACATGCGGCTGGGAGGCGAATTCTTCTCTACCTGTCCTTGGGTTCTTCTCGAGCACAAGATACGACTCTGGTTTGAAGTGAGGGTAGGTCTTTCCATCCGTCAGGTTGTAATCAATAAATTTGACAGCAGCAGCATATCCTACTAAATCGCCATTTTCCTTTACTCGAGAATCTATTGGCGGTATGGGCACAGGAAGCTTACCGCTCTTGGAAAGTTTGATGTCTGGAGCGCCTTCAACTCGTGGGATGAGGTAGTCCATTGAACTATGGACTTCATCTTCCCTCTCGGAACTGGATTCCTACATGAGCTGGGAATGGCTTCTCGTCTTTGGTGGTTCTCTGGCTTGGGACGAGCTCGGCGGGTTAGCTGTAGATGGCGACGCCATAGCTCCTGCAAGGCCGTGACGCTAAAATCTTCTCAAAATGTTTTCCAGCGGCTCGTCCTCAGATAGGACCCACTTAGCATAAAATGGCGGACGTGCAATGGTTGCAACTTCTGAGAAACACAGCACTCTGTAACAACTTAGCTCGACACAGGGAATGCTTAACACTTACTCTCCAGCGCTCGGTTTTTTCTGCAGGCGTAACTGTCCCAATTGAATACTTTCTGCTTTTGTATCAAATACGACAATCCTGGATATAACGGTCATCTAGACGGGTTGTACCAGTCATATTAATTGGATGGATAAGACCACACCCGTCCTTCAATCCTCAATAAATGCTAAAATCTGATCAAATTTCCCTCGAAGCGTGCGTACGGGTGCCGGTCTCGTCAGAGATTTACCAAATCTGGAGAAATTTATTAAACTACTACCAAATCTACGGTAGGGGATACCGATCATTTTTTCATTAACTACCTGTCAGATAGTGACTTGACTAGCCCACTGTCGGTTGCAAACTGGGTACGTGGCAGGGGGAAACATCTGACTGCTGCAATGCAACTCCGCATCACCTGTGAAAACAAACAGCGTTTAAAAAAAACTCTGCATCACAATTTTTTTTTATTTTTTTTTTTTGGGTGTAGACTCCTTCCCAGTGCGACGCCTCCTTTCAACTACACTGGACATCTGCACCGTCATAAACTGTTCATGCTAGGGCTGAGAGGTGGGGAGGCTGTCACTATAGAGTTTCATCCTACTGCCATTGATCCATGTGGGCAAGAGCTCCCCATTCAACTGGCTGAGCTCAGCAGCACCTCCTTCTGTGATTCGTTGGATCTGGTATGGCCCCAGCCAATGCATCTTAAACTTCCCTAGGAACTTGATAAATTTGCTGTCATAGAGGAGCACCAGGTCTCCGATCTGGAAAGTCTTGTTCTTAATGTGTCTGTCATGCCAAGCTTTTTCTCGGGCCTTCTGCACTCTCTGATGGAATCCAGCGATGAACCGGTCTTCTTCTAAGGCAAGCAGCTATGCTAACCTTGCTTTGACTGTGTCTGTATCAGTCATCTCGGTAATCTGAGCGATTCTTAAACTGGGAAGAATATACTCCATAGGCATAACAGCCTCCTGTCCATATACTAAGCTGAAAGGTGTGTGTCCTGTAAGTTTCTTGCATGTCGTTCTATATGCCCATAAGATAGTGTTAACTCTGAGGTCCCAGTCATTCCTCTGGCTATTACAGATCTTAGTGAGAGCATTTTCTAAAATCTTATTGAAGTCCTCCACTGTACCATTAGCCTACGGGTGGTAGGGAGTGCTCTTATGGTGCTGGATCTGGAATTCTTCTATTAATGCCTCAATAGTACTGTTCAAGAAATGTGTACCTTGGTCACTCATCAAAATTACTGGGCATCCAAACCTGCTGATGATGTTTTCAAAAAGGAACTGTGCGGCTGTAGCAGCATCAAAATTTCTTACTGCCTTGGCCTCTGCCCATCTGGTGAGGTATTCTGTTCCAGTGATAATGTATCTCACACCAGTGCGCTTCCCTGGTGGGTTAATTGGACCCACAAAATCTATAGCCCATTTGTCGAATGCGCGCAGCGTGACCTGCGGTCACAGTGGCATTTCATCACGTCACGAGGTTTTTCCTACCCTTTGGCAGATATCGCAGCATCTGCAGAAGTCCTTGGTGTCTTTGTGCATTGTAGGCCACCATAATCCTGCCTCTAGGATTTTCTGCGCAGTCAGTTTTCCAGCGAAGTGACCGCCTGCGGTTCCTGAATGAGCCTCTTTGATAATAGTGTCTTTTTCATGCGGCATTACACATCTGCGTAGGACTTCATCCGGACCTAACTTGTATAGGCATCCTGCAATGAGGGTGAATTATGTTGCCTTCACAACCAACTGTTTCTTTTGCTGCTTAGTAAATTCATCAGGTGCTACTCCTGTGGTGAGGAATTGAATAATGTCGGCATAGTACTCATCTGCAATCTGTATGGAAAACAATGGCGCATCTGGCAGATTGTCTTCTAGGTTACTGGGCTCTTCTCCTGAGTCTAACCGCGACAGATGATCTGGTCCTACATTCAGTCTTCCTGGTTTCACAATGATTTCAAAATCATACTCCTGGAAGAGGAGTAACCATCTACAGATTCTTCCCCCTAACACTGGTTTATTGACTAGGTACTTCAGTGCAGAATGGTCAGTAAACATTTTAAACGAGGCGCCCAATAGATAGTGCCTGAACTTCTACAGCGCATATACAATAGCTAAGCCCTCCCTTTCTGTCGTGGTGTAGTTCTTTTCCACTGTTGATAGCTTTCTGCTGGAATATGCGATGGGATGGTCAAGATCCCCTTCTCCTGGCTGGGTCAAGACGACTCCTAATGCGATGCCCGATGCATCCACATGTACATGGAAAGGCTTAGTCCAGTCCGAAAATACTAGGATGGGTGCTATAACCATCTTCTCCTTCAGTATGTCTAGACTCTGCTGGCATTCCTCATTCCATAGGAATTTTACATCCTTCTTGAGCAATTTCTCCATCGGCGCTGTAATCTTTGCATAGCCCTTGATGAACTTTCTGTAGTACCCAGTATGGCCAAGTACTGTCCTCAGTTGCTTGACTGAGTTAGGTGCTGGAAGGTTTACAATGATAGCGATCTTGGTGGGATCTACCATCAAGCCTTGTCTGCAAACAATGTGAGCCAACAAGATACCAAATGGTGCACAGAATATACATTTTTTCAAGTTTAGAGAGATCTGGTACTGCCTACATTTCTCTAACATCAGTCTTAGATCGCCTATGTGCTTATTGATTAACCCAAATACAGTCCAATCATCAAAATATACTTCCAAGAATTTATGAATGTATTCTTTAAATACAGCAACTACTACTCTAGAAAATATAGCTGGTGCATTCTTAAGACCAAAGGGCATTACCATATACTGGAATGAGCCCCATTCTGTTGCAAAGGTGGTCTTGGATCGATCTTCTGGATGTATTCTGATCTGATGGTAGCCTGAAAACCCGTCAGTGAAGGAGTAGACCTCTTGTCCTCCCACGTTGTCTAATACTTCATCAGTGAACGTTGTTGGAAATGGATCATGAAGTGATGCATCGCTGAGTTTTCGCAGATCAACACAGATCCTGATGTCCCCTTTTGTTTTCTTTTCTTGCACTACCATAGGGCTAACCCATTCGCTTTCCTCTACTGGCTCAATGATGCCTGCTGTTAGCATTTTATCAATTTCGTCCTTTACTTTTTCTTTGTAGCGCGGATTCAATCTGTATGGACGCTGCTTAACTGGTCTAGCATCCTCTTTTAATGGTATCCTCATGACTCCCAGGTCTCCAACTATTCCCTTCATCTCTGTGAACTTGGTGGGAAATAGGTCTTGATAGTCATGTAACAGATCTGCAATGTGGCCGACTGTATCATCATTCCAGTAGTCTTCAATAGAGGCAAACTTAGGTTCTGCGTCTGTGCCAATATTGATCTTTTTAATCTTGATAGGCTCAGTGATCGCTGGAATCTCTAACTGTGGTCCTTCTACATCGCGAGTGCCTTCTGATTCTGGAATGTTGGTGTTGCGAGGATCCTCCTCCGCCTCCTCTGATTCTGATGTAAAATTATAGCATTCCAACGCCTCTTCTAGCTTGATGGTCCACTCAGGTTGGACTGGTACAGAGATGGTGCGATCCTCAAAAATCTGTGTCTTGATTATATCTAGGGCCTGAGCAACACTTGGATGTTCTGACTCAAACGCAAAGGTGAGTAGGAAGTTGTCTGTCATAAGCGGCCATGTGGTTGTTCCTTTGCGCAGCTCGGTCTCTGTATACCAATTCCTTGGAACTGTGTCCAATGTGTGAATGAATCTGTGAACCCATTCATCCTCTAGAATGTCCAACCAGTTCTGTTCACATGTCTGAATGTGTATCCTGGGGTCAGTTTCTCCTGTATATTTCTACTGAACATACTCTCTGTTGTCGAAAAATCTGATTGCCATCAGTCTTTTCATATTATCCCATGATGCGATATTCTCTTTATGCGCATACCACCATCTTGCAGGTGTAGCTCGAACTGCAAGGTCCATATCTACAATCCTCTGCTCAGGAGCAATTTTTTGCTCAAACTATTCAAGAAAATCCTGGATATCCGTCAGACCATGATATGATGGAGTCTCAGCGATCTCGGCACCAATCCATCGCAGTGACTTACTTATAAACGCACATCTGCGCGATGAGACTTCGTAAAGTCTGTTTTGCCAGTTTTCTAGACCAATATCCGAATCTGATGCACATGAGCTGTCGCATCGCCAACTAATATGCCCTTCTACGGTTGGATTTATATAGTCGTTCTGGTTTACTGTCATCTGGTATAGAGTATCGATGTTATGTGCCTCTTCCTCTGCTCTAATAGGTTCGATATATCTAGGTCCTTGGTAAGGATCCAGCGGTGCGATGACCCGGATCTGCACATCCTCAAAGGTCATTTGTCTTTTCTTTAGGTCAATGACAGCTTTGCTGCCAATTGCCCAATCAATACTCAGTAGTGCTGGATATGGTCGACTGTCACCAATGATTTCTATAACCTCGAAGTCCACAAAAGTACAAACTCCGTCGATATCAACTGGTACCTGCGATAGTCGACCCAATGGTGATACTCGCTGCTGATTAGCTAATCTCAGGTGGATAGGTGATAGGGCTAACTGAGGGCTACCCATTTGTTCCCATGTCTGTTTAGTTAGAACATTAACCTCTGATCCTAGGTCTAAGACAACCTCATCCATTTCAAATTCACCGATCTGTGCTGTGAATTTCATCTCTCTTCCTGTCCTTGCATGTCTTGTAATATTATGGACGGCGCGGTGTGCACTGCCCGAGAGAGAGGGTTGCTGACACTGATCTATCATACGCTGTAGCTCACCAACAGCTTTATCATTTCTCAGGATTTTCAAGCAACTGTGCAGGAAGGCTTTTATACTTCCTGTCGATTCATCCTCGTCACATCTTTCGGATGTGGTAGCCTGCTGCGCTTGCTCAGAGCTATCGCTACAAGGTACTTGCTGCAGTATGCCCCTAGATGGCGGTACCTGTGGTCCTGATAGTGTAGGTTCATCAAAGGAAGCCTTAGCTTCATGAAATGTCTCTTTATTCTTCTGTAGGTCGAGCGCAATTGCTTTAGTAGGAGCTCTGTGCACCCACCCCTGACTTGTGGTCTGTCCGGTCTCCTGCGATGTGCCACTGGTGGAAGCACCGCTCCGAGTCACAATGTTAACTGTTGGTTCTGGTTCCTTAGGTTCAGTAGCAATAAGCTGGATGTTCTGGTGTGCGGCTGGTTTAGGATCTCTGATCTTAACTATCAAGATGGGACACTCTTCTATGGTATGATCACAAGATTTGCAGTAATTGCAAGTAGTAGTGGCGTTCTGGCAGTCCCTAGCATAGTGTCCTATAATTCCACAATTATAACAAGTGGCTGGTCCACGACCTTGGCCAAAACCTCCTCCTCGTGTGAAGCCTCCTCCACGGCCTCGTCCTCTGAATCCTCCTCCACGACCTCCGTAAGCCTGATCCGGCTGTGGTCCTGTTGCTGGACCCTGTGTGTCTACTTGGAGTCTGTACACATCCTGTGTTCTTTCTGACAGGAGATCATAAGCTCAGCAATCTTGTGGATCATGCCTGACGGATTTACAGAAGATGCAATATAAGTTTTTAGGTGTCTGTACATACTTTTGAAGCAAAGGGAATTGTTGAGGTGGATGTCCTTGTGTTCTACATATTTCACACCATGGCCCTTGTGTTCGTGGTAAGGGGTTAGGAGCCCCTGATGCTAAATAGTCTGCAAAGACTGGACAGTTATCTTTACTGTGGCCCTGTGCTCTACACTTTATGCACCATATGTCTTGCATAACCTCTTTCCCTTTTTTAAGTTCGTGTATCTGTAACGTAAGGTTGGCCAACTGAGTCTGTAGAGTTGTCATGCCTGTACTGGTTTCTGCTAAAGGTGAAGCCTCTAGTTTCATTGCCATCTCCAGGGCTTCATCTTGAGTAGTAAGTTTCTGCTGCATTAGTGGCATTCTGATATGAGGGAGCAGCGCTGCAATAAACCATTCTTTATGCTGCTCCGGCGCAAACTCAAAACTGACTTGGTCTATAAGATCTTTGAATTTCTGGTCAAAGTCCCATACTGACTCTGATGGTAGCTGCTTAATATCCTTAAGCTCTGTAATGCACCAAGACTCAGACCTAGGTTTCTTAAACTCTTTAATCATGGAGTTCTTGACCTGGGCAAGCGTCTTGGGTAATGTAGTATACTTTATGTACCATGTCAAGGCTCTGTCTCTGAGTGTGGTGACCAACTGTACAAGTTTAAGGTTATCATCATTGATTGTTTTAATGGTCCACATAGCTTCGCATAGGAACCAATGTTGTTCCGGGTCTTCTGCTCCTGTACCTTTAAAAATAGGTAGCTTCATGTCGTCTCCCATTCTATTTCTCTGTGGTAGGTTCTGACTGAATGGAGTACTACCACTCAGCGGTGTAGGTGAAGTTGTTGTAACGGGAGTAGGTACTGACTGTGAACTACTAGATGGAGTAGCTACGGGATTATTCTGAGTCCCTGTCTGTTTCTGTGGAGTATAGGGGTGGTAAGGGATACCCCCCTCTGGTTCCTCGGTGGTGCTAGGGCTCTATTGTCTAATACTGTCTGAACTGTCTTCAAATATAGGAGAACTAAAATCTACTTTATACTTCTTTCCACTACGTGTTCATCCAATGTCATCAAAATCACTTTCAAACTCTTGTGACATTACTATCTTTACTTATTCATCTGAGACTAGATCCATTGTTCCTTTTTCATATAGCAGCATCTTAAGGGACAAGTTTAGAGATCTTAGGTACTTACCGCGATATCCTCTGAAGAAGTATCGTTCAGCTGCGCTGAAGCTCTTTCTCTGGTCAACTGCAAATTATGTGACGTAGCCTTCTAGCACACTGGTAAGCCAGAAGTCTACTGCTCTCGTAATCGGATTATCAAGGTTCTGTACGGTCTGAATCAGCTCCGATGTCCAGACGATGTTTCTTTTCTTCTTGAATGTGTTCCTATCTATCAACTTGGATAACCAGTCGAAAAGCTCGTTTCCATAGGTTACAAAAAATATAGCGTGTATGTCTGAAGCGATATGCTTCTCTAGCCAGGCCTCTGTGCTTAGTCTCGGACTCCTATTCTCTTTCTTGGCGAACTCCCTTAAGTCTGAATCCAGCCACTGGTGAAACTCTTCTCTCGTAGGATGCCAACAGAACATTGACTCCCAGTCGTTTAAACCGGCAACGGAACCATTTGTTGATTGCATGGACAGACCCAGGTTTACTATAATTAATCAACAACACCCCAAACTCACTGGCCCTTTCGGCAACAGACCGCGAAGTGATCTGAAGTCTCACCCGAAGTGAATCTAATGGGTTGGCCAAGACTCAAGTGTCTTGGACCAGGTTCTACGCATCCTACATCCCCTTCTACTCGCAGCACTTTTAGCCGTGCGATTCTTATCCACGCGCAAGTCGCACAATCTCTTCCCTCGTCGCACAACTTCCGCTTTCTCACAATACCTCCAACCCTATCGCACTTCTGCGCACCGCGGAACACTGACCCTCTCCTCAATGCTAAGCCCTCAGCTCGCAGTATCGCGCACCACAGCTCCTCTGCCAGTGCGATATCGCCTCTCTGCGATATCCTACCACTAAGACTTTGCGCCCTTAGCGTTGACTGTGCCGGTGTGCGAAACTCTACTTTGCAGAAGTTATATTGTGATTAAATGGTCATTAGAAACAGACGTAAAGGAGTCCTTAAACAGCTTACTAAAATACTTCAACTTATCTCTATCCTCTTGCATTATCATGAACTGATCCATACATACATTCACTTACTGCAACTAACATCATATGCATAATAACCAGTAACAATAAGCAAATACAATCACATTCATACAACACATAACACGCAGATTTAACGTGGTTCGCCCCCAGGATGGGAGTTACATCCACCAAACTGTGCTTCTATTATATATCTTGAGGGAAGTTAGCACAGTCTGTTGCACCGCCTATGCAGTGCGAGATCTCTTCTAGATCTCTGGTCTATTTCTATCTCTATATTGCCTTTCTTCAATATATCCTTCCCTCTCTTCCTCTGTGTGGATGGTTACATACAGACTCAAATGACTCACAGACAAGCTAAGTATCTGGATCGTTACAGCACAGTCTGTCTGATTGACTCCTGAACTACAAAAATAATCAACTGAACAACCAACGACTCAATCCTATGAGCCAACCAACTGGCTAATTGACTGATTAGCTAACTAACTAACCAACCAACCAACCAACCCTTTACAATACAAAATATATGCTTTTATAGGCGGCCCGAAGGTCTCGCCATTACAACACTGTGGGCCTGTCCCAACAGTAACCCCATAACCAAATTAGTGACAGTCGGACCTCTCTGTCCTTGAGGTAGCCGCTTCCCGTCACACCACAGCTCTCTGCAGTCTTCCATGCTTCCCGGCACTGACCATGGGTACTATGCACCGCTTCTCTTCCTGTCCTTCGCCTTCAATGCTTGAGCCTCGTTGCTCCTTCTTCTTTATGAGGGTCGCTGAGCCCTCCTGTCTTCTGCCGCTGCCTTCAATGCAGTGGTTGAGCTTTCTTCTCTCGGCCGCTCTGGTACCATTGCCTTCTTGACTCTTCTATCCCAAAAAGTCATGATTTTCGGCTCTGCTCTCCAGCTGGAAACATGCTACGGCGTCGTAGCTCTGCCTTGTCCTCTTTCTGCCAAAACTAGCAGCTTCTTCTGTAGCTGCGGGACCCTGCTCCAACAGTAGTAGAGATAATATTATGATCTTATTTCATATCATGGATATTACAGTGGTATCAGAGCACTTTCCTCCACCCATGTGGAAAGTACTCTCTCAAGAGAAGAATATTTCAACCATGTCATACTCTGATGATGACTATGATGAGCAATATGAAGAGTATTGCAGACAGTATGAAGAATAATAAATCCTCTGTGTTTATGGAGGCTTACCAAGACATGAATATGATGAATTCTATTGGCCACCAGATAGATTATTGATGTAATTGTAACTTTGGAATGTATTCACTTGTATTGCTTATGTATTGTACCTCGATGTTTATTCTGGGATGTGTCTGTAATGTAATTGAGTCATATCATGCCCTGATGTTCCGATCGGGAGTTTCTATAATGTAAACAAGTCATGTCAAGTCATTGTGGGTAACCCTCCTATTGGTCAAGGGTTAAAGTCCCCACAGTTGTGGGGCCCTAGGGTTATTAGACTATCCTAGAGAAGTTGGCTAACTCTCCATTGAAGGGCGCATTTTCAGTTTTTGGTGCGGGAAATTAGGGCTTTCTACAAAAGAGGAATTTTTGAGTAAGCCTAGAATAGGATTTCTCTCCTCATCAAAATCAAATTTTAGAGACCTAGGTCGAGATTTTTGGTTGGGTATAACTCTGGGAAAGTCAAACCCTAGTTTGAACCCGAGCTGGAAAAACACTAAATACTAAAACTGATAAGTTTTGGTACATTCAATATATCTCGAGATTGGAGAAGGTTCAAGAGCTGAAATGGTCACAGAACGAAGATAAAATCCTAATTTACATTGTATCCAAAATTCCACCTCAGATTTGCTATATTCTGGGAGATATGATCCCTCGATGTTAGGGTTCCAACCTCTTCCAGGATTCATCCCTACATGACACTTGGGGAGAATTGTTATATCTTGGGCTACCAAGGTCCAAATGAAATTTATGAAGATGTTCCAGAAAGGGCACGGACTATACTTTCTATGGTCCAAGGTTCAGACCCATAATATTAAACAGTGACACATAGCAGTCCGTACAACTTCACTATTATGAACAGTCTTGTAACAGGCCACCTTGGGAAAATGCGCATAAGTTCCAATTGGTGAAACAAATTTTGATTAAACCTGTGGTTTTGGAATATGGAGAGGCGAGGCTACCTCAGTATGAAGTTTCAAACAAAGAGGAGAAGTAATTCCAGGGATATCACAGAAACAGTATCAGGCATTTCTACAGAAGAAATTGGTAAACTAGGGCTTCCTGTTCCGAGAGCTTCCCTCCACTGTTTTCAGAAAAGGAGTACATTGGACAGCTCAACTTGAAGAGATATATCTTTATATCCAATTAGATCTGAAATATTCCAAGTTTTGAAAATTACAGTTTCTCTGGAAAACCCTAGATCAGCTAGCTCCGGAACCAGGACGGACACCTCAAATCGGTAAGATCTAATCTTTTGCTATTTTCATTTGAGGTTCTCATTTCAAAGTGATATATCACATCAGCTTGATGATAAGCTTGTTAAAGTTGAAAACTTCTAAGAATAGAAGTATATGATCTCTCTAAAGAAAATGAATTGGACACCTACATAAGTAGAGAGGTTCCAGTTCCAGAGGGAGATGAGGCTTAAAGCCTTACACAAGAAGAACTTGGTCAAGGCCAAGAAGATCATTGTTGATTCAATCATGGATCACCTTGTACCACAAGTGTCTTCCCTAAAGACACCGAAAGAGATTTTTGATTCCTTGACCAAGCTATTTGAAGGGAAGAACATAAATCATAAAATGACCTTAAGAAACCAGTTGAAGAATGTGAAGATCCAGAATGTAGAGACCATACAGTCATACTTTACAAGGGTCTCTCAAATCAAAGAACAACTTGTAGTAGTAGAAGAAGAAGTGGAGAATGCAAAAGTGGTGATAACCACCTTGAATGGCCTCCCAGGATCATGGGATTCATTCATGCAAGGAATGTGTGCCAGAAGGAAGTGATTACTTTCAGCAGACTCTGGGAAGAAGAAGAAGCTCGGCTCATAATAAGAGAAGAGAAGATGGGAGCAACTGAATATCAAGCTCTCACCATCCAAAGAATATCCCTCAAGTGATGAGGAATATGAGGGACTCAACTCTTGAAGAAACTCTTATCCATCTTAGCATTTGGATAAGAAATGATGATTGAAGAAGATGACGAAGCTGAAGGCTCAAGAAGGAGTCTACCTACGAAACAAATAAATATAAGTATTCAATTGTCATTTCATGATATTTTTTTTGTTATGCATTTGTTTATATTTAGTTGATGTATTATGCATGATAGAATGTTTGCATTAATGACAGTATACTACTAATATGCATGTGATGGGTAAGTAGCTCATGGTGCTATACAACTCTCCATTGCTACTTATCTAGAATGAAACCTCTTTGCTGACATATTGGATTAGTGCACAATCTCAATGTTGTCCTAGTAGAGATGGAAGGCATCTAGAAAAGTTTTCGTGAGATATGGATGAATGTTGTATTGGCTAAAATAGTTGCATGATCATATATTTATGCATAAGAATTTTCCAATATGAATATTCCTTATGAAATGTTTCTAAATATGAAAATGCATTTGACTTGTAGGAAAGATCGCATACATAATTGCCTACAAGCAAAGAAGAATGAGACTTGTTCCGAAGAACAAGTAACGACAGCTCAAGATGAAGAATAATATGACAAATGCAGTGACATCATTGATGCAGAACCTTCCAGCCATGAAGAAGTAACCAAGAGGAAAGGGAAGACCAGTTCAAGAAGAATGATGTCTAAGATGCAGTATCGATATGTGAAGGGAAGTTCGTAGTTCCATCATACAGTAGATGGAAACATCGTGGGGTACAAGGCAAGATTCATAGCACAAGGCTTCTCACGAAAAGAAGGAATAGACTACGAAGAGACATTTGCAGCCACTGGAAGTGAAGTCACATGACAGGCATAATCATGTGTGCAAAGGAAAGAAGGCCTTGTACGAGTTCAGAAGACACCCATGGGATAACACATACATGATGAGCTTGATGAAGATCTTAACCTTTGCTACAAGGCTGAAGATGAAAGCCTATAGAGGATGACAAGCTCACAGATGGGTGCAAGAAGAACTTTTGAAAAAGTTCAAGATAGAGGATCTTGGTATCCAGTGATCCTAGATGGATACATAGAATATTAGTAGCATAGGAAGCTACTTGTCACTCCGATACAGAACGTTTCAGTGGATAGAGTATGGAAGACAGAGGGAGTATGATGCTCCGCTTCAGAGGGAGTGACTGCAGAAGATCCTAAGGTTTGAAACGGTACGACAAGATGGATAGATTACTGATGACTCTAGGATTTACTGAGATTAAAGTGGATTCAAACCTTTGCTTC
Source organism: Pseudotsuga menziesii (assembly GCA_001517045.1). NCBI lineage: Eukaryota > Viridiplantae > Streptophyta > Pinopsida > Pinales > Pinaceae > Pseudotsuga > Pseudotsuga menziesii. The sequence goes on from LPNX010999199.1 coordinate 158,724, forward strand.
AAGGTTGAAGGTAGAAGACTAGTGATTCTCCTGTGATGTGTTGATGCACTATTTTCTAAGCACTGAGGTGTGGCAGAATGAGGATGGAATCTTCCTCGGACAAGAGAAGTATGTAGTAGAGATCCTGAAGAGGTTCAAGATGATGGACTACAAGGCCATGACCACACCTATGGTATCGAACCTGGACCTATTAAGTGATGCTTCATCAGAAGCGATTGATGCTATAATGTATCATTAGATGATTGGGTCCTTGATGTACCTGACGAACACGAGACCAGATATTTGCTTTGCTGTGAACACCTTGAGCCAATTTCTAATAGATTCGAGACATGTTCACTTGATTGCTGCAAAGCATATTCTAAGGTACCTGAGGGGTACAATTGATTATGGGCTCAAGTATGAGGTGAATCAGAAGATTAACCTGGAGGGTTATGTTGATTCAGATTGGGTAGGCAGTGCCATCGATAGGAAGAGCACTCTAGGGTTTTGCTTCAATATGGGATCAGGTGTGATCTCTTAGTTTAGCAGGAAGCAATCCTGTGTGGCACTGAGTATAGCTGAAGCATAGTATGTCGGAGCTTGTTCAGCTAGTTTTGAGGCACTATGGATGAGGAAGCGACTGTCTGATTTATTTGATCTCCAGTTGGATGCTACTTGTATACATTGTGACAACTAGAGTTGCGTGAAGTTGTCAGAGAACCCAGTGTTCCATGACAAGTCGAAGCATATCGAGATCAAGTATCACTATATCAAGGATATGGTACAGAGGGGAGTAGTGAAGATCCGGTATGTTGTGACAGATGAATAGCTAGCTGATGTGTTGATGAAGCCATTGGCCAGAGTGAAGTTTGAGTACTTCAGGGAGAAGCTTGGTGTTCTCCAGATCAAGGTTCCCTCCAAGGGGAAATGATGATACCTAGAGCCATTCTGACATGGTGAGAGGATTGGTTCCTACCATGTTCAGATGTAAGGGCTGAGCCATTATGTCATGGTGAGAGGATTGGTTCCTTCCATGTCAGATGTGAGTGCTAAGCCATTCTGATATGACTGTAGTATTGGTTCCTACATGATCAGATATAAGTGTTGAATGCCATTCTTGGAATGGAGGCACCTGGTCAGTTACCAAGAAATCTCAGTCTGGGACTGAGGGCCATTCTGATGTGACTGTAGGATTGGTTCCTACATGATCAGATGTGAGTGCAGAGCCTTTCTGACATTGGTTGTCAGATGTAAGTGTAGAGCCCTTTTGGCATGAAGGATTGGTTCCTTGCATGGTCGAATATAAGTGCTGAGCCTTTCTGACATTGGTTGTCAAATGTAAGTGCAGAGCCTTTCGGCATGGAGGATTGGTTCCTCACATGGTTGAATGTAAGTGCTGAGCCTTTCTAACATTGGTTGTCAGATGTGAGTGTTGGGCCTTTCTGACAGGGTTGCGGGATGTGTTCCCACATGGTCATATGTGAGTGTTGGGCATGCCTTTCTGATCTAATTATAGGATTGGTTCCTACATGATCAGATATAACTGATGGGTGGTCCATTCTGACTTAGGGTCAGATATAACTGCTGGAAGAAGACCTACATTGAGGCTAGGCCTACAACCAGCATGAAAAAGGGCTGGCTCTGTAGAACTTCCTGTGACTAGAAGAATCAAGAAATAGCACCTGTGATGATGATCCAGTAGAGATGTTCCAGACCAGAGATGATCTAGATCAAGTGATGATCCAAATCCAATGATGATGATCCACATCAAGTGATGATCCAGATCGAGTGATGATGATCCAGATCCATATGAAGATGACTTGAAGATGAAGATGACTTGGAGATGAAGATGATTTGAAGATGAAGATCACTTGAAGATGACGAGGACTCGATGATGATCCAGATGATACAGAGAAGAATACTTGTGCTGATAAATTGTGTCGAGAGAATACCTTCCTAGTTAAGAGGGAGTGTTGATGTAATTGTAACTTCAGAATGTACTTACTTGTATTTCTTATGTATTGTACCCCAATGTTTATTTTGGGATGTGTCTGTAATGTAATTGAGTCATGTCATGCCCCGATGTTCCAATCGAGAGTTTCTATAATGTAAACAGGTCATGTCAAGTCATTATGGGTAACCCTCTTATTGGTCAAGGGTTAAAGTCTCCACATTTGTGGGTCCCTAGGGTTGTTAGACTATCCTAGAGAAGTTGACCCTAGGTGAGTCATTGTAAGTTGGGGCAATAGTCCCCACCATTGTGTTAAGGATAACCCTCCTTGTTGGTTGGAGGAGGCAAAGTCCCCACAAGTTGTGGGGCACTAGGGTTATTAGACACTCCTAGATATTTCGGCTCTAGTAAGTAATTGTTAAGTGAGGCTGACATGTTGTAGTGGGTTTCAAGTGAACAAAAGAATATAAATAGAGAGTAAGCCTCTCTATTTATCATGCACACACTCACTCATTGGGGCGCATGAGTGAGAGAGAAGTTGTTGGAACAAGAGAGAGACTACTACTATCAAGATATCATCTTTATGTTTTTGGGTTTTACTTTTGGTATTGATTCTATCTCTGAGGAAGTTGCGGGGTTTTCACCTTTATGGTTTCCCCGAGGAAAATTCTTTGTGTCTCTTGTCTCTTGTGTTTTATTGTTGTGCATGTTATTCTCTTAGTTAAACATCCTAAGATCATAATGCTAGATTGAATGATAAAATTCTAACATAGATAAGAGATCATATCTTATTCTCCCATTGTTAAGAAAGACTTGACAAAGATGATAGAAGCATGTGAAAACATGCCTTTTTGTTACAAGGAGTAACTAACTTTGGGAAAGAATATTGGTGCAGATATGAATTTCAAGGAGTATTTCTATCTCAAGTATGTATTTTTGCCTCATTTTAATGTTCATTTTTAATATTTTTTTATTAAATGACCAATTTTTCACTTTTTCCCCAATTTCGACCCTTGACTAGTTTTGATGTCTATATCTCCAAATTGACCCAAATGCTCCCCAGTCCTCTGAGAGGGTATATGAATGATATTATTACTTTAATATTATGTTCATGGATGATTTAGGACCCTCCAAATACTTTTGAAAACTTGTTTAATATTCTGGTCAAAGTAGGAGTCTTTACTAGCAAATTGTGGTTCCAATTCCCCCTAGGTGAATGTTCTCAAATGCTCCCAAAACCAATCGAATTTATGAACAGAGGTAGAGGAATTTTAAGGGACATTTTTAATGTCTCATATGCATAATTATTCATTTTATACAGGCTGTTATGACCCTCTCCCAAACAGGTACAAAATCATTAATTCGACCCCTGGGGAAAAGGCACCAAATCTTCTCCAAATGCAATTAAACTGAGTTAAATGACCTCAAATGCTTAATTGATGAAAAATAAAATTTTAATACTCATAAATGGAATTCAATTCATCATAAATATATCATATAATCATTACATTTGAAATAATCAACATTACCATGGCATACATCAATATAGTGGGGAAATGGTCATTGTTTGCTCATTACTATTCACTTTTACATACAACCCTTTTATATTTAGATATGAGACTTTATAAGAATGAATAAAATTACATATTAAAATTATTAAAATCATAAATACATCAAGATAATCTCTCCCAACGAGTACAATATCTCACCCCAAGTGCAATCCCTCCATGAGCAAGAATATGCAATAAAAACTGGAAATGGTCAAGAGAAAGTGTTTCACTAGAAGGAACCACGAGCTTCCCTATAGATTACACCTAAAAATAAAAACTATATTAAATCTCCATGAAATACATGAGAGGCCTCTCCAAACACCAACTTGGATGGGAATCTTTCACCCTCGAAATTGGCTAAGGCAAGAAACTAGTCATCCACTAGCTCTCTCAATTCACAAATGCAAATTTCTCAAATGATCAAGATATTCCTTCATTATTTGTTCTTAAAATTTATAAAGTTTCCAAGCTCTCTATGGGTCGAATTCCTTCCAAGAGATGCATTCCAACTCTAGTTGAGAAGAGATTCCAAAGAATGGCACTTGTACAACAATTCCTAGTCTCCCACTTCCACCAAATCACATGTAAAAGCATCTTAGCTGCCCTAAATCCCTTGAGCGCCCTCTTGGGGCTATTTTTAGCCCTGAAATTTCATATATGGCATATTTCATCCTTCATATTTGATTTTTTTCAAAGGTGTCGTAGCATCTTCATCATTGTTGTCATAGAGATAGGGAATCTAGTCCAAGTGTCTCACTAGCTCCAAAATGCCTCTTCCTCTTCCATGGGAGTTACTATTCGACTCCTATTCAACCTTTTTGATTCATTCCAATTATATTGACCTTCCAACTCATCCCAAGACCCTTGGGCTTCTTATGGATTCAAAATGAAAAGAGGAGGATGCCATGTGGCATAGAAAATCTAGCTTGTGTGGATCCCACGTCCTCCATGTGTCTTCATGATCAATTGCCACTTTTATTTTCCCTTGTATTTATTTATTTAGATCCTTTATTAAATATTTGTGCCATTCTAATTTTCAAACATCATTTATTTTCCCCCTTATTCCAAATCCCAAAGCTTCCACCCCAAACCTAGGAAACTAGTAACTTTCCTCCTTGGCAATTATTTAACCCTTAGCGTCAATTTGACAAACTCTCATGAATATGGAAAATGTGATTAGGCCATTGTGACCCAATGAAAAATTTGGGACATGACACTTAGAACTTTTTTTTTTCAAGAGAAGAAAAGGATACGTAGAGGAACCATTTTTTTCTACCTCTCTGAGAAAAGAAGAAGAAGAAGGAACCCAAGGTGAAGAGTCATGAAAGTTGTATGCATGTTCAAGATTTATGACTTTGTTTGGTTTTTCTTCAAATAGAGCTTATTAACAATGTGACATGAGTAGCACTAAATATGAATAATTCTCAAGTTGCTTGGAGGAGAATAGAAATGAGGTAGAGGCAGATATCCATGAAGTGGAGTGCAAATCATCGCAAGGTGGTTGCATAGGAAAAGAGAGTAAAGATGAATGCACTTCCATCTTCCTTGTGAGTGATCTCTGGACCACTGCTAAGTATGTTGGTTCATATAATGGTGGTGAAACATATTTTGGATCAAATCCAAATGAATTTCATAAATCAGATTTACAGTCACCTCTTGAGCCACATAATGAAGAAGAAGACAAGGCCACACCACTTGGGTGTTAATCAGAGAATTTGGTGGAAGAGCAGGCCACCCTAGTGTCCCTACATTAAGAGGGTAATGTCAAGCACATGTATGATCAGATTTATTCTTTTTGCAGCATCCATGTTTACATACAGCCAACTAATCCATGGGAAGATGAAAATACTTCACGTCATATGAGGGCTACAAAAAGAAGGACAAATGTGAGGGAGATGAATTCACTCCTAGTTTCTATGTTGGTGATCACAAAATCATTGCAAAGGAGGGTGATGTTAGAAATGGTGATAAGGCATATTTTGAGATACAAAATAAGAACATATATCAGATCTGAAATCATCATTTGAACTTCCTAATGAAGTGGAAGACCAACCCCCACCAGTTGGTTGTGTCAAACTAGAAAATTTGAAGGAAGAACTCATGTAAAGCGATGAACATGGTTCATATTTTTGTACTCCCTTGCATCATGATGAATTTGAAATCACATCATAGGAGATGCTTGACATCAGTAAGAATCCACATCACACTATCATCATTCAGGAGAGCCATGAACTACCTATCCTTGCAATTGGGGAAGCTAAAATAAAGATCCATGAAGGGGAGCACAATTTACTGCAAGGTATATGCAGTGAAGGAGAAGGAGAAGTTTCCCATGAGAATAAAGAGAAATATGTTGCGGCAATTGAAGACATAACTGAAATACTTATTGGTGAGGATTTTGCAACAAAATATTAGGGCGTTCATTCACTTGACCTTACCACTAGTGTTGTAGAAGAACAATCCAGAGAGATAAGAAACACTCTGGACATGGTTGAAAGAGTACATACTGATGGGTGCTCAAGTTTCAGTGAGACGTCTACTGAGGGATGTCCACCTCTCTATGTTGGTGACATAGATATTTCACTTGAAGAAAGGGTCCCAAGATCAACTTCCACATCACCACTAGAATTTCATGAAGTTGATCCAAGAGAGAGGGAAGGAGAAGAGGTTCATATGCCAGAACTTCATTTTTTTCAGGGTCACTGAAGATGAGTGAGTGCAAGATCAAAGAGGACCTACACACTCTCCATGGAACCAATGCATTGAGGAAAAATATATATTGGATGTTGGAGGAGAAATCATCCATGGAAGACAAGGAGAAGTTTTAGAAGGCCATGACAAGCATCAAAGGTAATTTTCTCCATTTTATTTCTAATAGAGTCAGTTTGCTTGAGCTTGTTGAGTTGTTGTATAGGGAATCCTTGAAGGATGAAGAAGATATTTTCAATCTCACACAAGAATTTTTGACCACCCAAGATTCCTTCAAAAGCACTTAATGTGCACTCCAAGATTCCAATATGGATATAAAGAAAGTTGATGAGAAGTTTCAAATATCTTACCTACCCTCCTACACACCATTCAGACATCCTCACAACATTGCTTGCATTCTTGATCATATAGAGGAATCTCATGAGATGGTGGATCATGAGATGCATGTGGTTTTGCATGTGCTTCAGGACTATGTAGACAAGCTTGAAGAGAACCAAGCACTTGATCTTTTCCAAAGAAAAATGGAGTTGTTTTCTGGAGAGAGCCTCTTCTCCATGGAAGAGTCAGATGAGCTCACCTTAGTTGGATCAGCCAGTGGTGAAGAAGATGCATCCATAAGTTGGGTGGATGAGTATTGCAGAGGGTTGATTCACAGTTCTACACCCCACACTTCTATTTCAGCCACATCAGGTTGGGATGAAAATTGGGAGAAATAATTTTCCTTGTTGGTGCCACATGAGGAGCAGGAGGCTCCCATGGGTGTTCATGATGACTTGATGAATGCACCATTACCTTCCAAGAAAAAACATGGGAATATATTTCTGCCACTTGATTCCATTCATCCACATATCGATTGGGTGGAAGATTACATGTCACACATGGAGTCTTCTTGCAGGACAATTTATGCTCATGATCAATGGAAGGAAACTAAGCAAGCAAAATTCCAAGAGAAGTTGTTGAGAAATATATCTTGTACAAGGTGGCCTTTGTGGAGGAAATCCACACATTTGGATGGATGCTTGCACCCTTTTATCAATGGTAGAGATTTGATCCATTAGATTTGTTCACGTGAACCTTTTGGTTGGAGTGTCATTGCATTCCCTTGTTGGATGAGGAGACACATATTTGTATTTCCTGCTTGCATTCTCAGAGATAATTGTGATGCATCATGTTATTGTGAGCAGATTCGGAATCCTTGCTTGTTGGATGATGCCTATATTCATTGGGGTTGTACATGGGACTCACACCTATTCCATTGCAGCAACAAAATTGTGAGCTTCAGTGCCGGTGTGCATCAAGCACATAAATAATTTTATGTTGTGTGGGAAAGTCTCATAGATTTCCAATTTTGCATTGGGTTTTTTCAATTTTCAGTGCGGTGGTATGATTTCCACATCATGAATTTAATTTTCTGTGAAGATAAATTTTTATGGTGGTTAATTGATGCCTGGGATGATGCAATTGAGACATTGGGACCTTGGCATTCCTTGGAATGACATATTTCCAAAAGTGGAAGGAACATTTGGATACTTAGAGTTGATGAAATGGGATCCATGCATAATTTTGTCTAAGGAGTTGTGTTGGAAGGCATTCTCACTGAAGGGTATGCAATGCAAGCAATGGAACCCTGGGATTTCTTGTCTTTGGAGAATCTTTACATGTTTCACTCGATGGATCAAGTCAACCTTTCTTCACATGAGTTCATCTATGTGGTATCATGTTCCAGTTCTCCTACATGGGGGGGTCGACTTCTTTAGGTAAACCAATTTTGCGGCACCCTGGATTGCTTCTACTTGAGGACAAGTAGACTTTGGAGGGGAGGACTGTAATGCCCCTTCCTGGAAGGGAACTAAGTGTTGACCATGTCAATCACCTAGGGGTTAAAAATTGAATTAATTAAATTACCTAGGGAATTTTGATTACTAAAAACTAAGGCATGTATTAGGATAATTTCTAATTCTAATTATTTTATGTAATTATTTAATTAATGTGGAAAATAATGACATGTGGAAATGAGTGCCATGTTAGGAGGGTGCAATAGGCAAGCCAACTTTCCTAGGATGAAAAATAGCAACTTTCCAAAAGACTGGCAAAATAAATATGTCAAAAAAGATATAAAATGTCAAAAGAAGGGAAAAGAAAGTAGTTTTCAAGGAAGGAAAGTACAGGAAAACATGCCAGACATAAAGAAGGAAACATTAGTCAAGGAGAGCGCAGTTTTTATTTTGGACTGAAGGATACAAACATGGAAACATTACCTAAGCTTCATACTTGCTATTTTTTCCAAGGAGGGAAAATTTTCACTCTGGGTCTTTTAAGCAACTATTCCAACCCTAATCGTCTTTGGTTAGGCGAAGACCTTGAGCTAGCTAACATGTACAAAAGAAGTTCTGAAGATCTAGGTGAAAATTTATTCATGTCTAAGCTAGTCAAATTTTGTATTGCTTAAGATGTTATCATTTGCAATGGTCTCACAAAATGGCCAAACTCTAGCCAGATGACTTGTATCCATGGGCTTGGAAGTAGTGTGGTAGATTATGTTATATCTGATATCCCTATATACAACAAATTAATAGATTTCAACATCTTCAATGACCATGAGCCCAACTCTGATCATAGACCTTTAAGTATAACTCTCAATATTGCCATGCATAGCATTCCCAAGGATGAAAACTATCATTGCCAAAAGCACCTGATCTTCGATAAAAATAAAGCTAGCATTTTTCTCCATGATCTAAAAAATGAATTGGTTCCTTTATTCAGCATGAAGAATATAGAAAATCTCTACCATAATTTTTCTACAACCCTCTCGTTGTCCATTAACAAGTTCTCTATTGAAGTCTCGACTAAAATGAGCAATAGTAGAACCAACCCTTGTTATGATCAAGAGTGCAGAGATGTGAGAAAATAAATTAAGCAAGCTACTACAGATTTGATAAAAATGGAAAAGATAAATCACTACAAAGCCTTCATTAAAAGAAAAACAAGGCATGATCTAAGTAAAATGCTGGAAAATATCCTACACCTCTCCAAGTTGGCTCTTAAGAAATTTTGGAGGCAAATTCTAACTCGCAAAACAAAAGAAGAAAATAAAATTGCTTTAAAAGATTGGAATTTATATCTTAAAAAGATTTATGAATCCCTGGATATCAGAGATAACATTCAAACCCTTCTTACAATGAAAGTATTTTTCTCGTTAGACGACGTAGATTTCGGGGTTAATCAATTACCAATTGGAAAATCCAAAGACATTGAAAGCTACCAAGCAGAAATATTAAAAATTGGAGGGCATGTCCTCATCCCGCACATACACAAACTCTTTAATATAACATTCAAGAAAGGGTTTCCCACACCTTGGACTCAAATCCTCATTATTCCTATTTTCAAAAGTGGTGATAAAAATGACCCCTCTAATTATTGAAATATTATGATTATCCATTTCTTAGTTAAGTTATATGGTATTATCTTAGAAAAGAAGATCAATGAATGGATAGAAATGGAAGGTAAGAGGGCTAAAGGTTAAGCAGGTTTTAGAAGGAATCATTCAACCATGAACCACCTCATTACACTTAGGATAATTGCAAAGGAATCGTGTAATAATAAGTCTAACCTGTTTTGTTGCTTTGTGGATTTTAGAAAAGATTTTGATACAATGCCTAGAAATAACCTGTGGAATAGGCTAGAGGAGCTTAAGGTTCCTTTTGAGTTGAGAGTTGTCGCGATAAGTTTATATGTAAAGGTCATTGCCAAGTTTAAGAATAATACAGGGTGGACAACAAATATAAATTGTAATATTGTATTTAAACAAGGTCCCCCCCTCTCCCCTACCCTTTTTGGAATTTACATTGATAAGCTAGAAAAGTGTCTAGAAGAAGTAGGTTGTGCCGGTACAATATTAACTGTAATTACCCTTTTTTTTAATTTTTACCAAAATGCCCAATTTTCCAATTTTTTCACAATTTTGGCTCTTTACTAGTTTTATTGTCTTGGTCTCCAAATCATCCCAATTGCTTCTAAATATTCAAAGAAGTTGTATGAATGATATAATAACTTAATTATTTTTTTCATGGATGTATTATGTCCCTCCAAACACTTCTACAAGTCTGTACTAAATTCTAAACAAGATAGTGGATTTTATTGGCAATTTTGGGCTCAAATCCCCCACCCCCCGTAAGTGGTAGAAATGCCTTCCCAAATGTGCATAAACCCACTTGAATTCTGAAATTGAAGTAGGGGATGTTTAGAAGGCATTATCATATACTCATATGCATAGCCAATCTACCTCCCATGGATGTTATCACTTCTTTCAATCATATATAAAAAAACTAGTTTTGGACCCTTGGGGAAATGAGGTGTAGTTTGCTCCAATTGTTATGCAATTTGACCCAATGGCCACGAATTCTCATTCAATGATATTGAAAACCCTAATATTCTTTAATGAAATTCCATTCATTCATAAATCATCAATAATTTACACATCCATTCAAATTCATCAAGATTACAATAGTTTACAACAAGGTAGTGGGGAAATGGCACTTTTTCTTCATTATTGAGCAATAATACATGAGATTTCTTGGCCTTTTTACCTGAGAGATTTCTGAACTTAAATATAAGATCATTTACATCAGAATACAAAATAATGGAGTAAGAGAATCTCCCTCAAGCAGATGAATAGCTCACCAAGTGCACCTCACTCCATGGAGCTAAAATATGGTGAGAAAACATGAGATGAAAAGAAAAACAAGCTGAAATTTGATGTTTCCACAAGCTACTGTAGCTTGAACCTATAACTAAGACTCCGTTGAATCTCCTTGAAATACCTTAGTGGCCTCTCCCAACACCAACTAGGATGGGAATCTTTCACCCTCGAAATTGGCTAAGGCATGAACTAGTCATCCACTAGCTCTCTCTCTTCACAACAAGAAATTTCACAAATGATCAAAAGGCCATTCTCTTGGTTGATTCCTATATTTTATAAATTCCTTAGCCTTATAAGGTTCCCAATCCATCCACAAACTCAATCCAAGTTGAATTAGGGTGTGTGCTCATGAATCGACATGTGTCCCCTCTTTCGTAGCCTTCCACCTTCCCCAAATTTGAGTAGGAGCCCATTGAGCTTCCAAAACTCACATGATAGATGTATTGGATGGTATATTTCAACTTGACATGTCATATATGTCAGATTTCAGCCTTCAGATCTGAATTTTTTCATAACTGTCATAGAATCTCCATAATTGGTGTCATATATGTCATAAATGTAAGGGGAATCTAGCCAAGTGTCCATGAAACTCCCATTTGGCTCTTCCTCTCCCCATGTAAGTTACAATTCATCCAAAATTCTAACTATGAAGCATATGGAAAAGTATATTTACCTTATAATCCATCCAAAAACATTAGGCTTCCCATAGATTCGAGATTGCAAGAGGAGGATGCCATTTAACATAGGAATTCTAGCTTAAGTGGGCCCCATAGTCTTCATGTGTCTCCATTATCCATAGCCATTTCATTTTTCACTTGCATTCATTTAATTAACTCCATTAAATAAATATTTATTCCTTCTAATTTCTAAACACCATTTATTAGCTCCCTTATTAACTTTCCAATGTTTCCACCCAACCTAGGGAACTAGTACGATTAATGGAATTTTCCTACTATGCAATTATTTAAAATGGGGACATGAGAGTCCTCCCCACCCAATATTTCTTTTACTCAAGAAATTTCCTATTTTTATGCTGCAAAGTATTCTCCTCTTCCCATGTGGCATATTCACTTGTAGATCCTTCCACTGCACCAAGTATTCTTTGATTGTTTTGCTCCTCAATATTCTCTCCCTTGTCTTCATAACCTTTTTCAGAATAAGTGTGAGTTGTCCTTCATCATCCAAAGGAGGGAGTGTATCTGAAATTACAACTTGCTGACCAATATATTTCTTGAGACAAGAAACATGAAATACATTATGAATTTTACTCCCTTCCGGAAGTTCCAACTCATATGCTACTTCACCAATCTTCTGGATTACCTTGTAGGGCCCATAGTATCTTGGCTTTAGTTTTTATGCTCCATTCCTTTTGAGAGATGTTTGTTTGTATGGTTTCAACTTCAAATACACTAAATCATCAACCTAAAAGGTCCTTTCCTCTCTATGTTTATCTGCATATTGTTTTTGCTAATTTTGGGCAACCTACAAATTGTCTTTTAAAAGCTTTGAAATTTCTTGGCTTTCTTTCACCCAATCTTTAGATTTTGGAGCTCTACTATCACCAAATATCATATCAGTAAATGTAATTGCATCATCACCATATAATTCTCTGAAAGGAGACATCCCTATTGACATGTGAAAGGTGGTGTTATAACAAAACTCACCCAAGTGTAGCCATTTTGTCCAAGCTTTTTGATGTTCTCCCACATAGTTTCGGAGGTACCCTTCCAACCATTTATTCACCCTCTTTGTTTTTCCATCAACTTGGGGATGGTATATTGTACTTGGAGTCAACTGAGTGCCAACCAATCTAAAAATTTCTTGCCAAAAAGAACTCATGAATCTACCATCTCTATCACTCACAATGCTCTTGGGGAGCCCATGCAATCTGAAGATTTCTTTGAAAAAAGGTCAACCACTTGTGTAGCACTAAAAGAGTATGTAACAGCAAATAAATGAGCAACCTTAGTCAATATATCCACTACCACATATATTCAATCCTTATTAGTCAAATCAATGAGTGGAGAAGTCAACTTGGAGAACCCTTTCACAAACTTCCTGTAGTATGTACATATTCCAATGAACTTCTGTGATGTTTTTTGGTGATGGCCATTCTAAGATAGCCCTTATATTTTCCATCTGCACTTTCACTCCATATTTCCCAATAATGTGCCCAATATATAATATTTATTTCATCCCAAATTCACATTTAGACATCTTAGCATACAAAGACTATTATTGCAAAGTTTTCAACACAATCTCTAGGTGTTGCTTGTATTGCACTCCAACAATTAACAGTGCTCTCCAACCCATACCATTTGGAAAGAGAATTCCAGGATCCCATTTTTTTGTATGCATTCTTCCAAACATCATGAGTACATAATACATATCATCAAATTACATAACAACATAATAAAAAAGTACATCAAGGAGGTGCCTCATCAAAAATTCATGCAAGTGCTTATACCTCCAAGTAAGTAGACCACCCTTTTCCAAGTGCATACAAGCTTCAAGTGACCAATCAAATCTGCTCCAATGACATCGGTGAGGATCCAGTGTCCTATAATTCTACTCTGAAAGGATGTGATATGCACCAAAATAGTCAGCCATGTATTCTTTCATCCAAGAAGTGAATGAATGATCTCCACTAAAATCTGAATCAAATAATGAGCAAGAGAAACAAGGGGATTTCAAATGACTCAAAGAAGTCTCACCCATACATCCATGAATGAGAGGATCATAAATATATAAAAAAGTATGTGGCTGGTGACAAAAATTTTCTCCAAACATAAATGTATTCACCATAGTGTTGGATGAAGTTCCTCCAACGTCAAATGAACCAAGTGTTGAGCAAGAGAAACCATGAGTCTTCAAGTAACTCAAATGCCTATCATAGGTGCATCCATGTAGGTGAGTTTCATCACAAAGTAACAAAGGATGCTGCTGAAAATTTGAATAAGAATGTGCTCCAACCATGTCATCATAAAAATTAAATCTAGGAGTTCCATACTCCTCATGTGGCACCATAAAAAAGAACCCTTTCACCCATACTTCATTGAAACTAATGTTGCAAAACATGGAATTGTAGGATGTAGGAGAATGAACTAACTCACCCAATTGATCAAAAAGTGTAGAGTTTTCATCATGGGAAGTATCCCTATGGGTAGTATCATGCAGCTCCTTCAAAAGTGTGAAAACTTTGTCATGTATTGGTTCCAATGTAGAGGAATCATGGTCTTCTTTAAAAATTTCATAACCTTCATCAAGAGAAAATTCAAGTTCCTCTTCCACCACATCAAGTGTTTGGATCTCTTCAAGTTCATATTTAGTATTTTCAATAGAAACTTATTCATACTCATGTGATTTCTCTTCATATTTTTTAGATCCACTTTGGAGTGAATTTCAATCCTCTTCATGTACTACTTCTTCTACTTCACCTATTTCAGAACTAGGTGGTTCATGGGTCTCCTCCTTTTGCTCCTTCAAGCAAGCTGATGCATTCTCCCCCTTGGTTTTCTTAAAATCAATATATTTTTCCCAACTTTGGATAGCCAACCATTCTAATCCTTTCATAATATTCTTATTCATGTCTTCAAATATATGTTCCATAATTTTGATAAGCTCATCACCATCATATGAGGTTCCCTTTTCATCCCTAGTCATAGTTTCCTCTTCAACAAAAGCACTATTGGGTTTCAATATATAATGGTTGTCCCTGAATTCTTGTCCTCACAAATATTAGACCACATCATGTGCCAAGATCATGCTCTGATACCACTTGTAATGACCCTTTTTTTTAATTTTTACAAAAATGCCCAATTTTCCAATTTTTTCACAATTTTGGCTCTTGACTAGTTTTAGTTTCTTGGTCTCCAAATCATCCCAATTGCTTCCAAATATTCAGAGAAGCTGTATTAATGATGTAATAAATTAATTATTTTTTTCAGGGATGTATTATTTCCCTCCAAGCACTTCTGCAAGTCTGTACTAAATTTTGAACAAGATAGAGGATTTTATTGGCAATTTGGGCTCAAATTCCTGCCGGGAAGTGGTAGAAATGGATTTCCAAATGTGGAGAAACCCACTCAAATTATGAAATTGAATAATGGGATGTGTATAATATATTATCATATACTCATATGCATAACCAATCGACCTCCCATGGTTTTTATCACTTCTTTCAATCAAATATAAAAAACTAGTTTTGGACCCTTAAGGAAATGAGGTGTAGTTTGCTCCAATGGTTATGCAATTCGACCCAATGGCCACAAATTCTCAGTTAATAAAAAATAAAACCATAATATTATTTAATTAAATTCCATTCATTCATAAATAATCAATATTTTACACATCCATTCGTATTCATCAAGATTACAACAGTTTACAACAAGGTAGTGGGGAAATGGCACTTTTTTTTCATTGTTGAGAAATAATACATGAGATTTCTTGGCCTTTAGACATGAGAGATTTATTATATTAAATAAAATATCATTTAAATCAGAATACAAAATACTGGAGCAAGATAATATCCCTCAAATAGATGAATAGCTCACCAAGTGCACCTCACTCCCTGGAGCTGAAATATGGTGAGAAAACTTGAGATGAAAGGAAGAATAAGCTGAAATTTGATGTGTCCACAAGCTGCTGAAGCTTTCACCTGTAACTATGACTCCATTGAAGCTCCTTGAAATACCTGAGTGGCATCTCCCAACACCAACTAGGATGGGAACCTTTCACCCTCGAAATTGTCTAAGGCATGAACTAGGCATCCACTAGCTCTCTCTCTCTTCACAACAAGAAATTTCACAAATGATCAAAAGGCCATTCTCTTGGTTGCCTCCTGTATTTTATAAAAAAAATTAGCCTTTTAAGGTTCCCAATCCATCCACAAAGTAATCCAATTTGAATTAGGGTGTGTGCTCATGAATTGACATGTGTCCCCTCTTTCCTAGCCTTCTACCTTCCCCAAATTTGAGTAGGAGCCCATTGAGATTCCAAACTCACATGAGAGCTCTATTGGATGGTATATTTAGACTTGACATGTCATATATGTCAGATTTTAGCCTTCAGATCTGACTTGTGTCATAACTATCATAGAATCTTCATCATTGGTGTCATAGATGTCATAAATGTAAGGGGAATCTAGCCAAGTGTCCATGAAACTCCCATTTGGATTTTCCTCTCCCCATGTAAGTTACAATTCATCCCAAATTCAACATATGAAGCATATGGAAAAGTATATTAACCTTATAATCCATCCAAAAACATTAGTCTTCCCATATATTCGAGATTGCAAGACGAGGATGCCATTTAACATAGGAATTCTAGCTTGAGTGGGCCCCATAGTCTCCATGTGTCTCCATTCTCCATAGTCATTTCATTTTTCACTTGAATTCATTTAATTAACTCCATTAAATAAAAATTGATTCCTTCTAATGTCTAAACACCATTTATTATCTCCCTTATTAACTTTCCAATGTTTCCACCCAACCTAGGGAACTAGTAGGATTGATGGAATTTTCCTACCATGCAATTATTTAAAATGGGGACATTACAGTCCTCCCCACCCAATATTACTTGTCCTCAAGAAATTTTCTATTTGGATGATGAAAAATATTCTCCTCTTCCCATGTGGCATATTCACTTGGTATATCCTTCCACTACACCAAGTATTATTTGATTGTTCTGCTCCTCAATCTTCTCTCCCTTGTCTTCAAAACCTTTTCTGGAATAAGTGTGAGTTGTCTTTCATCATCCAAAGGAGGGAGTGTATCTGAAATGAAAACTTGCTGACCAATAGATTTCTTGAGATAAGAAACATGAAATACATTATGAATTTTACTCCCTTCCAGAAGTTCCAACTCATATGCTACTTCTCCAATCTTTCGGATTACCTTGTAGGGCCCATAGTATCTTGGATTTATATTTTCTACTCCATTCCTTTTGAGAGATGTTTGTTTGTATGGATGCAACCTCAAATACACTAAATCATCAACCTGAAAGGTCCTTTCCTCTCTATGTTTATCTACATATTGTTTTTGCTGATTTTGGGAAACCTACAAATTGTCTTTTAAAAGCTTTATCTGCATGAACTCTCATGAACTCCATAGTGAAACAAGGCGTTGGTCTATTCCTAAAACTCCATGAGAAGAAAGTTTTTTCTATCTGTGTGAGTCTATAAGCGTTGAGAATGAAAACCACTTTCTCTTAGAGTGTCGTACTTACACCCACATTAGATCTGATTTTCATAGTATTTTCTACAATACAAACCTTTATAACCTCCTAAATTTCCAAAACTATAGTGAGCTTGGAAAGCTTCTTGGAAATATTTTTAAGCACAGGTACAAGATTTTAAAGTAAACCAAGTATTTTCCTTCTTAAGGTATTGTTGAGGCCTAGAAAATCGTAGGTAACAACAGTTAGGGATTCTCCCCAGTAAACATTCCCAACTAACCCATTACTGTTTAGTATGGGGAATCCGTCCGGTTTACAGTCTGGCTACCGTAGGTCAAGTAACAAAAATTAAAGGTTTTACTAGTTATGGCCTGGTTCGCCATGTATATTTTTAGTTTTTTGAATTTAAGTATGATGTGCAAGTTCCTATCTAAAAATGCAGATTGATAGAGAATACGAGGAGCGGTCACAATGTGATGCGCAGGTTCTTACCTCTCATCTTGACTCTCTTGCATCTAAATCACACACAACAAGAAACTAAAACTAACTAACCTATCCCTAGGGAGAAAGATTATCATTTATCAATGAGTAATGTATTTCTGTGCATGCATTAAGAAAAATCATAGATAGATGTTACTTATTTCAGAACACATGAACATTAATAGATAAATGGACAACAAGATAGCTTATTGTTTATGAAAATCCTTCATTACTCACAGTGGAAATTTCATAGAATAAACTAGAGTGCATTCATAACAAGAACACAGGTTCAAAGATTTAGAACGATCTCACAGTTAATGGACATAAGCTGAAAATGAAATAGTTCACATTCAACAGATCCATAGAACAGCATTTGAAAAAATTCCACCAAGCTTTCTCCAACAGGAAACTTGTAATTCTTTATTGCAAAAGGAAATAGTTATTCTTACAACATACTCTCACAAATATATCTGGGGAAAAGTCCCTTCTTACATCTAACTCTCCTATATTTATACAAAACAGCAAAACCTTTGGGTTTCCCCCCCGGTGATCTTTGGGATCCCCCAACCGTCCAATCCCACAATTTTGTCTTTTAGTGAGTGCTCATGATTTATACAATACATTACATTTTAGATTAATATTTAAGAGCACTTTATAAATAGGAACCAGCTTGGTAACTGGTGAACTCTTTCCAAGCCTAGGCCTCTGCTACTATCGATTCTTCTCAGTAATCCGTTGGTCTTTTTGAGATCATGTTGATCTCAAGCATTCACTTTCTTCTTTTTGGAGCAACATCTTTGCTTCTTACTTTTCCTTTCTTCAGCCAACTCTCTTCTGCTTTGTCTTTTAGATATGTCTTCTTTGCAGCAGCAATCACCAAACCAGGTCTAAAAAATATTCTAATCCCCTCTATAGTTAAAACAAAAAACTCATCATTAATCCAGAATGCATTCAAGATCATCTAACTTTTCAATAAAACATAAACCACACTATCAATAAAACTAATCATCAAATGTGAGGCCATGTACTGTGTTCTCATCACGAAAACCCTAACTTGATAAAAAATCAGAAACCTCCGTCGCCCATGAAATAGGGTAAAGCTCACAAAAAACGGCGGGAAAAATACTAAGCCTCGAGCTAACAAACTCCTCATCATTGAATGGAACAACTATATGTCGGATGGTTAGTTCACTGAGGAGCCGCAATGGTGGAAGACATACGGACTATGGCTTCCGCAATCAAATGAAAACTTCGTCAAGATAGTTCACTACGCAGCCGCAACGATGGGAGACAGACTGACTACGGCTTCCATGACAATAGAAAATCATCAGTGATCAAAAGAACTAAGGACTACAGATTGGCAAGTTAAAGCTTAACGCTGTCGCCATGTCGGCAACACAAAGGACTAGCCCTCCGATCAAAGTCCAACATCATTCTGATAGCGATAAAGTCAAAAAGGATTTAAACAATAAAACCAGAAAGACCACGTAAAGCGCATCGCAAAAATAGGATTTTTCATCGACGACATAGAGAACTAATGCCCCGATTAGTTGTTCAACTGACTTTTGACAGCGATCATCGAAAAACTCAAAAAAAGACATTAAGTACTCAAAAGACTTTTGGCTGGGTAGCGAAAAAATTAGTTCATTTCACCTCTGAAATAGTGGCTACATAGAGAACTAAAGCTTCGATTCAAACTTCTACTACCCTTTGATAGCGATAAAACCAAACCATCAAAAAATCAAAGAAAAATTAAGTGTTCGAATAAAACTAAAGACGTTTGGCTAGGTGACGGTTATACTAGCTTGTTTAAACTTCGAAATAGCGGAAAGAAAAATAGTTAACGAATCATCTGACTTCCAATAGTGATAAAAAATTGACCTCAATTCAAACTCAATAACATCCAAATTTGTAGCAGAGGAAAGACAGAGTTCAAGAATCCAAACAATCCCAGGCAAGATAAAATTAAAAGGAGGGTCCAAAACAAAATTTAAATTTGGGAAAAAATTTGCAGCTGCAACAGGTACGATAAACCAAATTTGGTCTTAGTGGACGTTAATCATCATCATTATACAAACAAGGAAACATCATTTTCAAACCAAACATGTTAATCCCATCAAGGAGGGCACACTCATGGCTTAGGGACAGGATTGGCAAGTGGGTTACTTGCTCAACAGGTGAATGAATTGCTCAACAAGTAACTCAATCCTATAAAGTAAGTATTCCAACTCCCTTTTACAACATTTTATCATTAATATTTTGGTTTTGAGTGAAGCTAATATTCTCTACTAAGTGGTGTGCCTCAGTCCCCTTCGATGATGCGCCCCAAGTCTCCATTCCCTTCTCTTCTCTTCCCTTTCATTCTTCATTGTATATCACAAAGAGACAAGGAGTAGAAATATAAGATCCATATTTATCTCTAATAAAATCCATTCATCCATCCATATAATTTGAGCTCCGGTGTAGGAAGCTTCACTTATGCTCTCAAATCGGTGTCGGGAGCCAGTTCTAGGCCTCAAATGCTTAGTTTTGGACACCATTTGAGGAGATCATCTCGTCAAATGTTATTCAGATATTATCATATCCATAAGCATATTATTATCTCTGTTTTACAGTAATAACTCTGTCCAAGAAAGCTATCATGTTGAACTTTCATGAGAGAAGTACTTCAATGCCCATTTAATGGGTCTTTTTGTTAATTTTATGTACTAAATGTGATGTAATGGCTATAAAAAAGTATATATGAGTTATATTAGGATTAATATATGTCATATTAATCACTTATAAACATTATTTTCAGGTATTCTAAATTACATAACCGAAATTCCTTATTATTTTCATACCCTTGCTCTTTGACTAGTTAATTTTAACTAGGTTTACAGTTTGTAGTGATATGCATGATCTATAAAAAAAATTAGAATTTTGTAAGTTTATTTAGGTTTTAAATTCATCCCATAACCCAACCTAAGCCACATATTAAGAATTCGTTGGGGTCATATAGCATTTGTGTGGCATGCTCTGCGCAGGGTTTCCCTAGGCCAAAATCCTAGTTTTTGCCCAAACACTCCCAAACTCCCTCTAACTATTCCATATCTAGTTATGTATGATAAATATATGATTTATTTGGAACAAAATACTTCATTTCCATCATTATTGTATATAATATGTACAGTGCATGTTTGACCTGAGATGTAGACATTATGTTATTTGATATCTAGTATTTTGCATTCAATAAGGGTGTTGAAACAATTTTACCACATTTTGCATGCTTTAAAAATTTTCAAGGAAATGGATACAAATACCTCCTTATTTTATCTGGAAAAAATAGTCTTTAACAGAGTAGTTCTAATGATATGCATGATGATGCATTAATGTGTTTTCTATTATTGTTAGTGTATGGTCTTATTCCTAATTACGGTTGCAAGTTTCTAAATCTCAAAATTATAAATCAAATGACATAATACATATTTTTATTATCAACAAAAGAAAGGAAAAAGTGGAATTTGTATCTATAAACAGATAAGTAGGTTTTTTTTTTCTTAGAGGGTAGCTTAAAAATGAGAGATTTGGAAAATAAGCTATTTAGGAATTCATACACTATATTAAGGTTGTGGGTCTCGATAAAGCTCCACATTGTAATAATGGTTCTTGTGTTCCATAATCACTCCACAATGTAAAGTGTTCAATTCTATCAGTTTGTTGGTATGTCAAGATTTGGGTCCCCACATGTCCATTGGACCATTAAGGGATGGGATAAAAAGTGGAGTCCCCACTCACTCTAAATATAGTTAGTGTAGTTTTGTTTCACCATAACCTCTAGTTGTGAGTGACTCAATATTGCTTGTGAAATGTATAAATAAATCCCTCCTTTCCGCATTCATGCATTTGTTCATTTGAGGGTCTAGGAGTCGAGAGAGTCAAGCTCTGGTATGTGCTATTCTATTGCACTATCTTAGTAATCTGTAGAATCAAACGTTGAGTCTTCATAGCAAAAGATTCACCAAGACGTTACAAGTTTTTATAATTTAATGAAATATTTGTCAAGTTTTTACAATAGTTTTATAATTCAATGAAATATTCACCAAGATTTCACAATATCTTATAATTTATTGAAGGTTTGCCAAGATTTTACAAGATTCTATAATAAATGAAAGATTAACGACATAATTACACGTACATATTATATTATTGATAAATTATCCTTCAACGTTTCCTATATATTAGGGAGATTCTCCCATTTATTATACATATAAATTCTAGGGGTGTTCTTAAAATTATCCCTGGTATCCATTGGTGTTTTTCCACAATTAGTGATCTTTGGATTCAGTCCAAACTATGGAACTCGAACCACACCTAGTGGATTTGAATTTCATTATTTGTATCAAGGGTGTATTACATACCAATTAATGATAATGAGATTAATGTTATGCTAGCCAATTTTGTCTCTTGATTGTCCAATTTCCACCATGATTGTTTGATCATTGCACTAAATTTATTCTTCCTTATTCTAGCTTCTTTCAGAGCGAGGTTCAACCAAAAGCATGGAGATCCTAAGCTTTTCTAAATTAAACATGGTATCATAGCAGGTGATCAGGCCAACTTCAATCCTCGGAAAATTCCATTGATGCACGAGAAGCAATTGGGTTCCACATAATTCTTGGTATTTTTTCCTTGCTCCCTCTGGATTTTGTCTAGAGAATTCTAGTTGTGTGTCCAAATACAATAGAACCAGCATACAACATTTGTAGGTGTGATGCACCCAAAGAGTTTGCACATGTCGAAGTAGATAGTGATTGAATTGGTTTGCCTTCGAATTGAACTATTTTTTGCAGGTAATTGAAGAATTCAAAAGAATTGTGTTTCCTGTAAAGCTACAAGATCGAGAATTCAGCAGCCTTGACACCTAGGATCTCGACACACTTCAACTATCTTGATTGGATGGATGATATTAAGATTGTGTTTTGCAACAAAGGTTTGTACAGGGTCACTATGGGAAAGGAGGTCGAACCCCAACAACCTCTTGAGAAATCGAAGTATCTAAACAAGTTGGATGAATCATTTGGCTTCATGTGAATTCATATCTCCAAGGAGTTACTCTTCCATCCATATGGATTAAAAACTCCAAATTGGTAGAATTTCGAATCTCTGTTTGGAAAGCAGGCTGAGTTGAGAGGCCATATTCTAGAGAATGAGTTGATTGCTATTCAGCCCAGCAACTTCGAAATCATCCAGCAATTCTTCTCCAAATTCAAATATTTGGTCATGCAGTGCAAGTAGTGTGGGATTGACAAGAAGGATGAGCAATTGGTGCACTCTATTCTAAGAAAAATTGGCCCAGAATTCTCAGTGTTCATATCCACCTTTCACTCCAGGAGACTGACAACTCCAAATTGGAAAATGTCATCACTTGATTCCTTCACATAATCTCTTATTTGGGGATAAGATAAGATGATATAGATGGGAGCCCTCAAAGCCTCCAAAAATCAATATCTTTTGGTTGGGGAGACACTGAATGTGCAAGAAAAGAGGAAGCAGAAAGGAAAGGATAAGAGGAACACTGAATTGGAACCAAAGGAAGAGTTTGACCCATTAGAGGATCCTTTGGCTCTAAGAAGGACAAACATGAGAGGTTTGACAAGGGCAAGTGCTCCTACTATAAGAAAGGAAATCATAAAGAGAAAGGTTGTGTGAAAAAGACCATATAATAGATTTCAAGACTCCTTGAATAGCATAATATTTCCCTCCCTGAAGGCGGAAGGAAGGTTGATTATGGAGACAAGACTGAAGATCATGAGAGATTCCATGCATTGAAGGCTAGATTTTCAAAATATCATGCCTTCCTCATTGATTCACAAGCCTCCAATCACATGGTTTCAACCAAAGAATCATTCTCTTCATTAAAAATTACTGATGGTCCAAGTATTCGCATGGGAGATGACACTCAAATCCAAGATGAAGAGAAGGTTCAATCAAATTTTAGCATGAAGTGTTAAAGAATGTCCTCTATTTGCCCTCCTTAGCAACAAATTTGTTGTCTATATATCAGATGACTCATACAGGCTCACCAAAGCGAGTTGTATTTGATCCTGACTCAATGGAGATCTCATATATCTCTACTAGGAAGCAGATAGTGAAAGGTGTTGCAAACCATACCTCCAAGGCATATGAGTTCTCACATTTTTTCCATACTCAAATCTAGTGCAATATGAACTGCCATTTAAAAAGGGAAGGTAAATTCATTCTACCTAAACCTTTTGCATATGATGATGTTTACATTAATGTTTCAAATTCAGAATTTGAAGAAGAGGACCAGGTTTGTAATAACCCAAAAATTTGTAAAAATTTAAAATTTTTCAAGTGACATAAAATGTCTAAAGTCACAGCTAAGTACCTACTAAAGGTTAGCGGAAAAATGAAACAATTTATAAAAGCACAAGGGGTTGCTTCTTTATAAAAAATTGTAAACTAAAGGTGTAATCTTAAAAACTTGCATTAGGGTTGTTATTGACTTAGCAGTTGTAATTCTTTCAGAATAAAAGAACTTGTATTTGTTGTTGTTAGATATATTGATGTTTTTCTTTTGTCAAGTAGGAAAAGAATTCTTGTGTGTGATCGGGGCTTACTTAGATTTACGCTGACACAGATGGACTGTTGGTTCCTTATATGTTTAGTAGGTAAGCGTATGATCCAGTAGGGTGTTATTTAAATTCAAGTCGAGAAACTACTTCCCTAGCATGATTAAGATGCTAGTCTTAGAAAATGTTTTAATATGATGCTTGTCTTCAAGGAGGTAATGTTAATCTTTTTCTGTCGTTACAACTCCATAGCTTTTATTTATAACTAACTCCGTAATGACGTTTACCAACTACATAAACATGGGTTAAAAATTTGCAAGAACAAGTACTATCCAATGTTCTTTGATTCGACTGCATATTATAATTTAAAATTCTAAAGAACACTTTTGTTTTTGTTTACAACAATGGTTATTTAAAATTTCCATAGAGAGAATATAGCTTACAGCTTGGGGCGTAACTCCCTCCATGTTGTTTGGTGTCTCTCACAGCTACCTTCATTACAAGACTCTAAAAACAACCTTCTCTCAATAAATGACCATGTTACTTATACTTTTAATTAAAAAATTCACCATTAAGTTAATAGAAATTTATTGGGATTTCTTATAACGTTTTTGGTTTTCAGTTGACTGAACACTCCTTCAATTATAACACAAAGGCTAAGTTCAAAGAGTCCATAGCTCTTCTTTTTACTTTTCTTATAAGTTATAATATGTTCTTCTCACAAATTTTCACCAAACCTAGTTATTACACATAACTATCCAACTTGATTGATTAACAAAGAAAAGCTTCTAGAGTAAAAATTTATCCAAGTTATATCCTATAGTCGATCCCCTAAGTATCAACACTCCATGATTTTATCAAATTATTGGCAATCATATAGAGCATAGTTTATAATGACCGTTGGTTTGAACTGTAAATCATTGTGTTGCAGCGCTGACTATGGAACTCTACCCACGCTGGAGAAAATATTTCGAAGGACACGTGGGATGGTTTTATCCACACAAGGGTTGACTTATAACTCCAAAACCCTACTCATTTGTTTTTTAGAGCGAGGGTTCCTCCATCTTGTTTTCCAAGCTAGGAGCTCGCGGCCATTGGAGACCTGTAACCACCTTCAAGTTTGAAAGTTTGCTTCCATATTCAAATGCTGTGACTATATTGAGAGAGGTCGTGAGCGGTTTTTGGTCTTTAAAGGTTGAATTAGTTTACAGCGAGTGTAGATACTAGTTTTTCTTTAGGACTCGAGGACTGTGTTTGTCTTGAGAATGCAAACTGATTGACAAAGCTTGAACGGGAGTACTTCTACATCCGGTTGAGTTGTTTGCTCGTTTCCTTCAAGTTTGTGACTCAGCATCTTCTTGTATTTCGACACGGTGCCAACACGATCTAAGGTGGTTGTTTTACCTCAGCTTCATCCCGAAACTTAATAGGTAAAGACTTACACTCATTTCATTTTTCGGTTAGTTTTTATAAAAAGGGTTTTACAAATTTTAATAAAGATATGTAATGATAATATGGTTTGTAAACTTGCAGGTCCTTCTCCCGGCTCTGTAGGTGGAAAGGAGCTTACTCCTTCAACGTTCCACTTGAGCATTCATTTGGTAAGCCCCAGTTGCAAATGAGGGTTTTATCCTGCAATTTGTTGTGGTGGTTGGAAGTTAGGTTCTTTGCGGTTGAAAAGGCACAGCCTCAATTTACCTGCTAGCTTGGTGTTTCTTGCTTGCTTGCTTTTGTATAAGTTTCGAAACCCTTAGAGGGTATTTTTATGCAGGGAGGGTGAAGACTATTAGAGCCGTGATAAAATAGTTTTTAATTCTAAGCCTTTATGGCCTGAATAATGTAAACTTCTTTTACTGCTTTTGATAGAGCTCAGCTCTAAGCCCTGCGAGGCTGTCGACCTCTGTCTGGTTAATTTTTAGTTTTCAAAATAGATTTTTAAAGGAAACGAAAGACTGTTAATCAGGCAAGACTTGTAAATGGATTAAGGGATTTTACTTGTCAGTAATGTATGGTTACTATTCGATATATCTTACTTTGTATAGTTCAGTTTTTAACAGGTCGTAACCTTGACCTTAAATTTTAAAGACCATAAGCCATTGCTTCTTAATCGATTTTGTTTTCAACAAATTGTTCTTGTATTATTTTAGTTTATTTTCATGCAATTAAATTGATTTACAATGCAATGTAATTATGGGAATTTTTACTGTGTTAAGAGTACTATTATTACTCAGTTTTGGCTCATAAGGGTTGATATTTAAATATACCCTACAGTTCGATAATATAATAAATTTTACATGGTAATTTCTTGGCTCTGTTTTATAAATTTTCCTTCAATGTTTTTTACAGTTGTTACTATTTTTATAAAGGAAAGATTTAGGGTAAATAATAGGATTAAGTTTATCTTTCATGAACTTAGATAGCTGCCTTGAGGTTACAGTAGAAACTTTTGTTTTAATACAGAGACAAATATTGTCTGGAAATAAATTATTATAAGAATTTATTGAAAACTATCTAAATCTAAACCCTAAGTGATAGTTTGTTTACTATTCCTATGTTTATTTCTTTAACTATATCTATTGTGTTTATAAAGAATAATAGTATTAAAATAGTTCTATATGTATTATGATTACTAAATATCTTTATATACCTATGTTCAGTTCTTGTCTGAAGTAAAATACATTCAATAGATAAAGTATTTATTGTTTCTTTACAGAATAAATCATAAGCAAACTATAGCATAATTTAGTTATATTTTTCATTCAAGGTTAAATAAGAATCATCATATCTACCTAGACACCTAGTTGTACTAGAGTACTGCCTTAAGCCAGGCGTGGAAAAATACAGTATGGAAATCTATTTCTATTTATTTCCCATTTAGCATATTTACTACTATTTCTAACATAATCTGTCAATTACTAAGTCCATCAATACACAATTACTCTTTTCTTCATAAACCCTAATAAAATATTAACATGCCTGTATTTGAAAACTAGTAAACATTTTACTGAAAACAGTAAACAAATATAATAACATGAAACAAATAGAACATGTCAATGATGAGGTGACAACAGCTTAAGGAGGTTGTTCCTTCGAACCAACTCCTGGAGAAAACTTAAGACTGCTCTTCCTCAGGACCCCCGATCATGTTTCCTCATCCTCCTGGTAGAGTACTGGGTGAAGGATATGTCCTTAAGACCTTCTGTCACCTGACTGTTCAAATTACCTCAGTAATTCAAATCTGCTCACAGTAGTAAGAACTTCAACCCAATAGTTGCAATAAGTTCAGTCTCAGCAGTTAACCCCTCAAACTCACTTCAGTAATCCCCTCCATAGATTTTCTCATGAGCAAATTCATTCACTCTGAATGATCACTTCTCAGAATGAGCAGCCTCAGCTGTCTTCAATGGGAAATTTTATAGAAATGCCTAGGTATTCTAGGTCAGTTTTCACTTAATGAGCCACCTGCTCCAATTACCCTTTCTTGGGGAATCATGACCACAAATATATGGAAGTTGCCACCTACAACAGTTGGAAGTAGTTTGAGGATGCTCCCACTTGTCAGTGTACTCTCCACCGATTCTCCTCCACCAAATGACCAGTTAGCACTCTTTTAACAGCTTCCCTAAGTGGTTGTCTCATCATTTATTTATTTATAAATAAAATATTATGAATTACATTAATTATTCTTGACCCCACATGGTCATCAATTACAGACTTAGCATAAAATATAACACAAAGTTCCTCAAATAACATTAAATTGTTTTTGCAAATTGGGGCATGTGACATACACACCCCCTTAATTTATAACATCGTCCTCGATGTTATTTATTCCTCGTCCTCAGAGTTCCCCTGAAATAGAATTGGATATGCATCCCACATATGACTTTTCAATTCCTAGGTGGCTTCTTCTGGACTAAGGTGCTTCCATTGCACCTTCACCTAACCAATGGTGTGATTCCGAAGCGAGATCTCCCTCCATTCGAGGATAAAATCTGGTTCCACCAGAAAATCTCCTTTGGGTTCCACCTGCACATTATTCCAGTTAATAACATGAGTAGCATCATGTACATATCTTTTTAATACAGAAATGTGAAAAACATTGTGAACTCTTAGATTTGGTGGTAGAGCTAACTGATATGCTACCTGTCCTATCATGAACAATATTTCAAAAGGACCACAATATCGAGGTGCTAGCTTGGCATAGCTACCCAGCTTCAGAGAACTCTTTTTGGGTCTCACCTTAATAAAAACATGTTCACCTACCTGGAACTCCTTTGGAGTTTGTTTAAGGTATGCTTGAGTTTTATGTCGATCTTGCGCAATTTTCAAGTTACCTTGTACTTGTTTTATAACTAACTCCATCTCCTTCAATAATTCAGATCCTAATACTAACCTGTCCACGGGATTACTCCAAGAGATGGGAGTATTGCATTTCCTTCCATACAGAATTTCAAAAGGACTATACCTAGCTGAAGCTTGATAATGATTATTGTAAGCAAATTCTACCAGGTGTAAATAATCTTCCCATTTACTTGGCTGCTCCTTTACGTACATTTTGAGTACATCCTCCAATACCCAATTTACTCTTTTAGTTTGTCCATCAGTTTGAGGATGGAAAGAGGTACTAAAGTTTAACGTAGTAGTTAATCCTTTAAACAAAGATTTCCAAAAATTACCTGTAAATTTAGGGTCTCGGTCTGAAATTATCACCTTCGGTATTCCATGCAACCGAAAAAATTGTTTTAAGAAAATATCAGCAATATTTGCAGCTTTATAAGTAGTTTTTACAAGTATAAAATGGGCTGCTTTACTCAATTTTTCAACCACTACCATTATTGAGTCATTTAAGTTTTGATTTCTAGGTAATCCCGTAACAAAATCAACGCTAATTATCTCCCATTTCCAGCTAGGAATAGGCAATGGCTAAAGTAGCCCAGCTGGATGCTAATGTTCAGTTTTTACTTGCTGACGTTCGAAGCATCTAGCAATATATTCTGCCTGTTCATTTTTCATGTTTGGACAGAAATAATCCTTTCTTAGCATGGTTATAGTTTTCTGATAACCCGGATGCCCTAAATAAGGATTTTTATGAATTTCGTTTAAAATTAACAGCTTAATCTTATGTACATTAGGTATGTATAATATGTCTTTATACAGTAATAATCCTTTTTCATTCAAGTTGTCCCCTGTACTTAGACTTTCTATTAAATTCTCTTTTACTTTTGCTTGTAATTTTTCGGTAATTTTCATCTTGTTCTATTCCAGCTTCAAGTTGTTCTTCCAAGTCTGGTGTATAAGTGTTGATGGCTGTTGTAAAATTCAGCTTTGCATTTCTACTTAATGCATCAGCAACCTTATTCTTCTTTCCTTTAATGTGTTGAATTTCAAAATCGTATTCACTTAGAAAAGCTAGCCACCTAGCTTTCCTAGCATTCAAGTTAGGTTGATCTAACAGGTATTTCAATCCTTTATTATCTGTCATTAATATAAACTTCCTTCCAATTAAATGATGACGCCACATCTTTAAGGCATGTATGACAGCAGCTAATTCTAAGTCATAGGTCGCATAATTTTTCTCATGAATCTTCAGGTTCCTAGACTCATAGGCAATGACGTGGCCTTCCTGAGTTAATATTCCACCTAAACCGTCATTGCATGCGTCAGTACATACTATGAAATCTTTATTAGGGTCAGCAATTCTTAGAATTGGTGCGGTGGTTAATAATTTTTTTAACTTTGTAAAATTGTCTTCACACTTCTGATTCCAATCGAATTTCTTCCCCTTTTTCTGCAAAGAGGTTATAAGATTTGCAATTCTTCAAAACCCTTCGATGAATCTACGGTAATAACCAGTAATCTCCATGAATGATCGGACGTTAGTTACGTCTTTTGGGACTGGCCAATATTCAATTGCCTTTATCTTTTCAAGGTCAACAGAAATTCCTTCTTTAGTCACCACATGACCTAAATACTGGATTTTATCTTTAAAGAAGTCACATTTACTAATTTTTGCAAAAATTTGATGCTCTCGTAACTCTTGCAAGACAATTTTTAAGTGTTCTTTAGGTTCCTCTTCAGATTTTGAGTAAATTAAGATGTTGTCAATAAAAACGACCACAAATTTATCCAGATATTTGTGCATTACATTATTCAGCAGACACATAAAAACAGTTGGAGCATTAGTAAGCTCGACGGGCATAACGACAAACTCGTAATGTCCATATCGAGTTCTAAAGGTTGTTTTAAAGATGTATTCATCTTTGATTCGGACCTGGTGGTATCCAGACCGTAAATCAATCTTTGAAAACACCGTGGCTCCACATAGCTGATCAAACAGATAATTTATGCAAGGTAACGGGTATCTTTTCTTGATAGTCATTTTATTTAGTTGACGATAATCTATACATAGTCGTAGAGTTCCATCCTTCTTCTTAACAAAGATGAGAGGTGCCCCCCATGGAGACACACTGGGTCTAATGTAATTCTTATCAATAAGTTCTTTTAACTGTGACTTAAGTTCAATTAATTCTAGTATATCCATCCAATAAGGGGCTTTTGAACTGGGCATTGCACCAGGTACCAGCTCAATAGTAAAATCTAATTCCCATTTCGGAGGTAGTCCCAGAATTTCTTCCAGAAATACATCTGAATATTCCCTTAGAATTGGAATATCTTCCAATTTTAATTTATCTAAATTGTTACAGTTTTCTTCATCGTTTACTGTTATTGCATAATCCTTACAGCCTTTCCTAACATCTCTCTTATGCTGCAAAGCAGAAATCTGCCTTACGGTTGTTTTCCTAGGGATTCCCCTTACATTTATTAACTTTCCATCGTTATTTATACAAGTAAAGGTTTTATCAAAGCAATTCAAGACCACCCTATGTTGCTCTAACCAATCCATACCAATTAATATATCATATGAACTTAAAGGTAGCACATTGAGCTTAACAAAAGTTTCAAACTGATCCAAAGTTACTGCACAATTCTTAACAAATCTAGTTACCTTTCTCTTTGCACCAGTAGCTAGCTGAACTAACCAAGAACTTGCAAAATTTTCAACTGGAATCTTACACTTTTCTACTAAATTAGGAGAAATATAGCTTAAACTAGATCCTGCATCAATTAAAATAGATATAGGTATTTGATTTATCTTACCTTCCACTTCCACCATGGAAGTTTGATAATCTGCTTGTCGGTTCTCTAATGCTGCATTGAGCCTGGGCATTTTCCTCGCTAGATCACCAACAGTCATCTCCTCCAGTATTGTGTATGTTGCTAACAGTCTTCTTCCAATTGGGGCAGACTAATGCATAATGTGGACCATTGCATTCCCAACACTTTATGGGTTCCTTTCGTTCAAAGTTATTTGTATAGTTATTATGGTTGTTAGCAGATTCTTTATTCCTTTGATTATTCGGATTGGTCTATGAATTACTTTTGTTTCCTTGGAAATTTTTATTAGGAAAACTTCTGGTGTTATTATTCTTAAAATTTCAATTAGGCACAAACTCTTTCTTTTTCTATTCAAAGTTATTATTCCTTTTGGCCTTCCAGTTGGCCATACTCTCCTTCTTACAATTCTATTCATAACAGAAATTCGCTTTTCTCATTGCTTCTTCTAATGTTTTTGGATTGTCATACTCAATTATGTCCTTTATATGATAAGGTAAACAACTAAGAAACTGTTGTACCTTAGGTTTCTCGTCCACAATATATGGCACATACCTGAGCAAACTTAGAAATTTACTATTCAGTTCTTTCATATTCATTGTACCCAGTTTTAGCTCATAGAATTCCTTAGCCCTTTCCTCATAGTATTGTTCAAATAAAAATTTATTTTTGAAATATTTCTTAAATGTACTCCAATTTATTTTTTTCTCCCTTATACCTTTTACTCTTTTTAAGTCCTGCCACCATATATCAGCTTTTCTCGTAAGATTATAAATAACTATCCTGGCCTTCAGTTGATTAGAGTAGTTATAAATTTGGAAGTATTTCTTCATCCCGGACAGCCAGCATTCTGCTTCTTCCCCCTTCTCAGTTTCTCCATTAAAGTTTGGCGGCTTGATCTTCTTGAACTCCCCAGAGATTTGTTCATAAGGTTTAAATTTTCTCTTCCTAGTATGGTGGTTATCTTCACTACTGTCACTAGTATAATGAAAGTCATTGTTTATGTAAATCACCATATACTTCAGAAGATGAGCTACTTTCATTTTTAACTTGTTTATCCTTTTAATCTGTATGTTGATAACCTATGTCTTCAGACTCAGGTCTTTTACCTTTTCCCTTAGTATGAAATCTTTCTATTAAAATCTTATTTAACTCCTATTGAGCTCTCAGAATCCTCTCATTTTCTTTCTTAACCGATTCCATCTCTAATTTTAATTCCTTAACTGTTGTAGTAGTTCGAAAGAATTATTAGTTATCTCTTCATGTATAGGTTCTTTTTGAAGAATATTTCGTTCAATGTAAGGAGATTCCTCATCCACATATTCTTCTAATCTATCCATACCTGTCATTAACTCAGAAACAAAATTCTCTGGGTGTATCATTCAAAGAAAATAACATCAGCATATTTATTTAAATTTATTGTTCCACATAAGCAAGTTGAGCTACATTTAGGCCTAGTGTTTGAACCTTGTGCTCTAATACCACATGTAATAACCCAAAAATTTGTAAAAATTTAAATATTTTCAAGTGACATAAAATGTCTAAAGTCATAGCTAAGTACCTATTAAAGGTTAGCAGAAAAATGAAACAGTTTATAAAAGAACAAGGGGTTGCTTCTTTATAAAAACCTGTAAACTAAAGGTGTAATCTTAAAAACTTGCATTAGGGTTTTTAATGACTTAGCAGTTGTAATTCTTTCAGAATAAAAGAACTTGTATTTGTTACTCCTAGATATACTGATGTTTTTCTTTTGTCAAGTAGGGAAAGAATTCTTGTGTGTGATCGGGGCTTACTTAGCTTTACGCTAACACAGATGGACTGTTGGTCCCTTACAGGTTGTCTTCAAGGAGGTAATGTTAATCTTTTTATGTCGTTAAAACTCCATAGCTTGTATTTATAACTAACTCCATAATGACGTTTACCAACTACATAAACATGGGTTAAAACTTTGCAAGAACAAGTACTATCCAATGTTCTTCTAATCAACTGAATATTATAATTTAAAATTCTAAAGAACACTTTTGTTTTTGTTTATCGCAATGGTTATTTAAAATTTCCATAGAGAGAATATAGCTCACAGCTTGGGCGTAACTCCCTCCATACTATTTGGTGTCTCTCGCAGCTACCTTCATTACAAAACTCTAAAAACAACCTTCTCTCAATAAATGACCATGTTACTTATACTTTTAATTAAAAAAATCACCATTAAGTTATTAGAAATTTATTGGGATTTCTTATAACGTTTTTGGTTTTTAGTTGACCAGACACTCCTTCAATTATAACACAAAGGCTAAGTTCCAAGAGTCCGTAGCTACTCTTTTTACTATGGTTATAAGTTATAATATGTTCTTCTCACAAATTTTCACCAAACCTAGTTATTACACATAACTATCCAGCTTGATTGATTAACAAAGAAAAACTTCTAGAGTAAAAATTTATCCAATTTATATCCTATAGTCGATCCCCTAAGTATCGA
This sequence comes from Pseudotsuga menziesii, assembly GCA_001517045.1. NCBI lineage: Eukaryota > Viridiplantae > Streptophyta > Pinopsida > Pinales > Pinaceae > Pseudotsuga > Pseudotsuga menziesii. The sequence goes on from LPNX010999199.1 coordinate 192,490, forward strand.
GACTCCATGATTTTATCAAATTATTGGCAATCATATAGAGCATATTTTATAATGATCGTTGGTTTGAGTTGTAAATCATTCTGTTGTAGCGTTGACTATGGAACTCTACCCACGCTGGAGAAAATATTTCGAAGGACATGTGGGATGGTTTTATCCACACAAGGGTTGACTTATAACTCCAAAACCCTACTCATTTGTTTTTCAGAGTGAGGGTTCCTCTGTCTTATTGGTCGAGCTGGGAGCTCGCGGCCATTGGAGACCTGTAACCACCTTCAAGTTTAACAGCTTGCTTCCATATTCAAACGCTGTGACTATCTTAAGAGAGGTCATGAGTGGTTTTTGGTCTTTAAAGGTTGAAGTAGTTTACAACGAGTGTAGATACTGGTTTTTCTTCAGGACTCAAGGAATTTGTTTGTCTTGAGCTTGCAAACTGATTGACAGAGCTCGAACGGGAGTACTTCTTCATCCGGCTGAGTTTTTTTCTCGTTTCCTTCCAGGCTGTGACTCAGCGTCTTCTTGTCTTCCGGCACGGTGCCAAAACGATCTAAGGTGGTCATTTTACCTTAGCTTCATCCCGAAACTTAACAGGTAAAAACTTACACTCGTTTTGTTTTTAGGTTAGTTTTTATAAAAAGGGTTTTACAAATTTTAAGAAAGATTTGTAATGATAATATGGTTTGTAAACTTGCAGGTCCTTCTCCCGGCTCTGTACGTGGAAACGAGCTTACTTCTTCAACGTTCCACTTGAGCATTCATTTGGTAAGCCCCGGTTGCAAACGAGGGTTTGTTCCTACAATTTGTTGTGGTGGTTGGAAGTTAGGTTCTTTGCGGTTGAAAAGGCACACCCTCGGTTTACCTACTAGCTTGTTGTTTCTTTCTTGCTTGTTTTTGTATGAGTTTCGAAACCCTTAGAGGGTATTTTTATGCAGGGAGGATGAAGGCTATTGGAGCCGTGATAATATAGTTTTTAAGTCTAAGCCTTTATGGCCTGAACAATGTAAACTTCTTTTACTGCTTTTGATAGAGCTCGACTCTAAGCCCTACGAGGCTGTCGACCTCTGTCTGGTTAATTTTTAGTTTTCAAAATAGATTTTTAAAGGAAAAGAAAGATTGTTAATTAGTCAAGACTTGTAAATGGATTAAGGGTTTTTACCTGTCAGTAATGTATGGTTACTGTTGGATATATATTACTTTGTATAGTTCAGTTTTTAACAAGTCGGAGCCTCGACCTTAAATTTTAAAGGCCATAAGCCATTGCTTCTTGATCAATTTTGTTTTCAACAAATTGTTGTTGTATTATTTTAGTTTATTTTCATGCAATTAAAATGATTTACAGTGCAATGTAATTATGGGAATTTTACTGTGTTAAGAGTACTATTATTACTCAGTTTTGGCTCATAAAGGTTGATATTTATATATACCCTACAATTTGATAATAGAATAAATTTTACATGGTAATTTCTTAGCTCTGTTTTATAAATTTTCCTTCAATGATTTTTACAGTTGTTACTATTTTTATAAAGGAAAGATTTAGGGTAAATACTAGGATTAAGTTTATCTTTCATGAACTTAGATAGCTGCCTTGAGGTTACAGTAGAAATTTTTGTTTTAATACAGAGACAAATGTTGTCTGGAAATAAATTATTATAAGATATGATTGAAAACTATCTAAATCTAAACCCTAAGTGATAGTTTGTTTACTATTTCTATGTTTATTTGTTTAACTGTATCTATTGTGTTTATAAAGAATAATAGTATTAAAATATTTTTATATGTAGTATGATTACTAAATGTCTTTATATACCTATGTTCAGTAGGCTTGTCTGAAGTAAAATACATTCAATAGATAAAGTATTTATTGTTTCTTTACAGAATAAATCATAAGAAAACTATAGCAGAATTTAGTTATATTTTTCATTTAGGGTTAAATAAGAATCATCATATCTACCTAAACACCCAGCTGTACTAGAGTATTGCCTAAGCCAGGCATGGAAAAATATAGAATGGAAATCTATTTCTATTTATTTCCCATCTAGCATATTTACTACTATTTCTAACATAATCTGTCAATTACTAAGTCCATCAATACACAGTTACTCTTTTCTTCATAAACCCTAATAAAATATTAACATGCCTATATTTGAAAACTTGTAAACATTTTATTGAAAACAATAAATAAATACAATAACATGAAACAAATAGAACCTGTCAATGATGAGGTGACAACATCTTAAGGAGGCTGTTCCTCCCAACCAACTCCTGGAGAAAGCTTAGACTGCTCTTCCTCAGGACCCTCGAGCTTGTTTTCTGGTCCTCCTGGTAGAGTACTAGGTTAAGGATATGTCCTTAATACCTTCTGCTACCTGACTGGTCAAATTACCTCAGTAATCCAAATCTACTCACAGCAGTAAGAACTTCAACCTAATAGCTGCAATAAGTTTAGTCTCGATAGTTAACCCCTCAAACTCACTTCATTAATCCCCTGCATCGAATTTCTCATGAGCAAATTCATTCACTTTGAATGATCACTTCTCAGAATGAGCAGCCTCAGTTGTCTTCAATGGGAATTTTATAGAAATGCCTATGTCTTCTGGGTCAGTTTTCACTTAATGAGCCACCTGCTCCAATTCCCCTTTCTTGGGGAATCATGACCACAAATATAGGGAAGTTTCCACCTGCAACAGTTGGAAGTAGTTTGAGGATGCTGCCACATGTCAGTGTACTCTCCACCTAGTCTCCTCCACCAAGTGACCAATTAACACTCTTTTAATAGCTTCCCTAAGTTGTTGTCTCATCATTTATTTATTTATAAATAAAATATTATGAATTACATTAATTATTCTTAACCCCAATTGGTCATCAATTACAAACTTAGCATAAAATATAACACAATGTTCCTTAAATAACATTAAATTGTTTTTGTAAATTGGGGCATGTGACAAGGTTGAATCAGTTTTTTGAATTGAAGATGGAGTTCAATCAGATTCGTATCTTGATCTAGTCCCTACTCCCAATACTAGGACTAAATGGGCTCAAAAAGTCATTGAGGTTGTTGGGAACATGGCTGGAGATTCATCTAACAAGAGGAGAACAAGATCTTAGTTTCAATATGAGAGCCTTGTGCTATGCCATGCAAATCAACTTCTCCTAGAGAGCTTTTATAAACTCCCAAAGATGTGTTACATGATGGTGAGGTCTAATCAATAGTTCTTCTCACTGAAGAACAATGAGACATTGGATCATGTCTCTCTTCCTCCAAAAGGAAGAGATAAAAGTAACTTTCTACATGGTAAATTGGAAGAATATATCTACATGGAAAAGCCTAATGGGTACACTAATGATTATCTCTTAAAATTCAAGCTGAGGAATCCATTGTATGGGCTCAAGCAAGGCCCCAGGTCATGGCATCCCAAGTTCAACTCTTCCATATTGTCATAGAGGTTCGAAAGATGTGAGGTTGGAAGCAAAAGCAAAAACATTTATTTTCCTATCTGGCATCGGATTGGGAGAAGGTGGAGAGGTTCACATGCACTATACTGAGGAACTAGTGCACACAAGGACTATCACACTGCATTACTGTTCTACATAGGTGCGGAATTCTAAAAAAATTCACAAATTTTTTTACTCGAGAAATTTTTTTTTTGTTTGTGTAAAATATTGATCCAGGTCCCTACTGTTCATTTTTTAGGTGGGGATTTCCCATGAGGTTTTCCCCATTTCCTTGGTTTATTGAGAAAATACTTTTTTGCATTAGATTATATGACTGACCTTTGGTCTTAGTTGTCAAGGTCCAGGTTCTCCAAGTTTGGATTAAGGGGTGGTGTTAAGATTAATTAATAATCCTCCCTTAACCACCATAGTTTAAATGTCATTTCCTAGCTTAGGATTATGTTTCCACTTCATTAGTGCCACGGGGAACTCATTTGGGTCCCACCTACCACCTGATGTGCCATTTTGCATGAGTTTAGGAGCTTTAGAGGCCAATCCTTATAATTTAGGAACCCACATTGAGTCCTGGGAACCAGTTAGTTTGTGTTGAATTATCATTGAGTCCTCCGATGGGAATCAGTTAGTTCATCTTTAGTTAGACTAGTGCCACATTTTCTTTATGTAAGGGATTTAGGCGCCTTTTCTCACCTACCTTGCTCAGTCAACTGATTGTGAACTGATTCAGTTGTTTGGAGTTGCACTAGCAAGTCTACATTGGTGTTTTTCCAAAATTAGTGATATCTGGAGTCAGTCCAAGTTATGGAATTCAAATCACACCTAATGGATTCAAATTTACTTATTTGTATCATGGATGCATTACATACCAATTAAAGATAAGGAGAATAATGTTATGTTGACCAATTTTGTCTCTGGACTGTTCAATTTCCACCATGATTGTTTGATCATTATACTAAATTTATTCTTCCTTCTTCTAACTTATTTCACAGTAAGGTTCAACCAGAATTCTGGAGATCCTAATCTTTGATAAATTAAACATGGTATCAGAGAAGGTGATCAAGGCAACTTCAATCCTTAGAAACTTTTATTAATGCACCAGCAGCTATTGGGTTCCACATAATTCCTGGTATTTTTGCCTTGCTCCCTCTAGATTTTGTCCATATAAGTCTAGCCAGGTCTGATGGAACTAGAGAATGTGCACATGTTGAAGTAGAGAGTGATTGAATTGTTTTTTTGTAGGTAGTTGAAGAATTCTGAAGAATTGAGTTGCCCCTGAAGCTACAAGATGGATAATTCAACATCCTTGACACCCAGGATCCTCACACACTTCAAATATCTTGATTGGAGGGTTGATATGCATATTGTGTTGCACAACAAAGGTTTGTATAGGGTCACTATTGGAAAGGTGTTATCGGATAAATCTACTCAATCGGAATCAAGCCAGATCTCCCTAGTCCAAGTGGATCTAGAACAAATCAAGTACATAATACAATCTACTTTCCAAGATCAAATGGAAATGCAAAGTAAGAGATAGATCACTTACCTGTAATATGCAAATCCTCTTCTCTCTTTGTTGATCCAAGCTCTAGAATCTTTAGATCTTTGGCTACAAAACCCTGTCAAGCAAGTGGAAACAAGCAAATAGTATATCCGTATCCAAACATATAATTTATCTAAGCTAACAGTTAAGAAAGAAATCTCTAAACATTATTAACACAATAACATTTATGGAAAGAGATTTTTATTAATGTAATCAAGGAGAAACATAGAATTACAATGAGAAGGAACATCACAACCTAGCCTTAATGCTACAATCTTCCATCCAACAATCCAAGCCAAAGCCAAGACTCCAAAGAATGATAGGGATCACCTAGAAATTCCAACAGCATAATAGTACCATAGTCCTTCCTCACTCTCATCATGAAGGCTTCATTTATAGTCCTAGAACTCAAGAGATGACTTGGAAAAAGGATAGAATGAGATTCCTATAGGTGAGGAAGGTGAATGCCACCTCTCCCAAGCATATAGGAACTAACCCCATGGATGTTTCTGCATGGAAGATTCTAGAAACATATTTTTTTCTCATTTACTAACCACCGACGCTCTTAGCAAAACTATTAGAAGCGTCGATTTAGGGTTTTTTCCAAAGGAAGGAGAAAACGATGCTTATTGATCAACTGTAACAGGCGTCACTGACACTCTGTGCAAAAAACATAAAGGCACCGCCCCTTCTGGGTCTGGGAAAAAAATGACCAAGGTGACTCAAGCCAGGATTTCTAGGAGGTTGAAAGGCAGAGTGAAATTCTCATGGAGGCTGATAAGCAAGGTGAGATTTCCAGGTGCAACAAAATGCCCCACAAAGTATGAAGCTAGAAGGAAGTGATAGGTGAAATAGTTTGCAAGTTTTCTTTCTGATATAAAGACAAAGAGAGACAAACTCATACAGGACTAGTAACTGACCTCATCCAAACCAATCATAGCTACGGACCAATACACTGCATATCTATGATGATGACCACTTCATGGCTACCAATAATACACTGTAGATCCATGAATAACTGATATGAGAATTAGGACATAGCTACGGAATATACAAAGTAGATCCATGTCTCTCAACCTCAATATGGGACACAACCACCAAACATACAATGTGGATATGTGTCATGACTCTAAATGATCTCCAAAAGCAACCTGAGCATAGGCAATGATGATGGGAAATCCTAACCACTCAGGGTCTTCATTCTGATCCCAAATGATATGAATCCAACCATGTGATTACAATGTCTTGACGTCAAACATGGTAGAAACCACTTGATTACCAATCAATGATGTAAACTATTAACAAGTGCGAGGGAAATCACCATTGATGTCAATGATTGCCAAGGTATCTCAGTACATACCATCGAATGTGAATAAAGGACTTGGAGTCGAACACCCGATGAGATTTTTCATTCAAAATCCAATGATGTAAACTCGTGTTGAAAGCAAGGCAACCTACCATCGAGACATAGTTGTAACCCCTGTAAGCATCCTCAAATCCTCAGGCTCAAGCCTAGTAATGGTTGCTTGTGGTCTCATGTGAGGTACCCACTGTAAGATAAAGGACACTACCACTGCTCTGTAGCCAAATTGCTTCAGCGTTCCTCTTTTGCACTTGTTTAATTAACTCTTCAGACACACCAGAATGCCTTCACACCAATTGAATACAGTGGGCTCCATGCACTGCAAAGCATATAGCATATGTGATCTGCTGGTAAGGTGGGAAGCCCTAGTTCCAACCACCTTGCTAATAGTATACACCATTGTCCTCAAGGGAAGATCTACTAGAGACTTGATATGTAGCTTCCCCGATTGGGACTCTATACCTAGTGAGCAATGTTGATCAATAATATCATCCAAAGAGCCTTTCCCTCCTCGTGCTCCAGATAGCACTACTAGGCTTCCCCTCATAGATAAATTGGTCAGAAAATAAATATCCTCAACCTCTACGGATAGGATATGGAATCCCACCACAAAATTCTCCTGGTCAAGATCCCACATGTCTATGATGTACTCTAGCAATCGGACATGTGCTTTCATACTGGGTATCCAAAAATACTTTATAAGCCCGCAGTTTTGTAGAGCCTCAATGGCGGCTGGATCATTAGCAGCCTAGTTATCTGGGACTTCGTGTTCCCTTTCCTTCCAAATCACCATGATGTACCTGTTACATGCAACATTGTAATTAGAAAAATATATCATGGCTAAAAGGAAGAAAAACAAATGAAATGACAAATTGCAAAGCAAGAAGAAAACATGAAAATTTGTTTTTCGTAGGTTAGGGTTTTTGGTTTTTTCCTTTTCCCTATAGAGGCGTTGCTCCCTTTTTCCCACAGAGGATAGCAGTGTTGCTTCCTGTGGCTCGCAAAGCGTTTGGCACTTGTTTGCTGTGGACAGAGCGTCATCAAGAGCTCTACCCGACGGCCAAAAACCCTATGGGGAAGAAAAATTTTCCTACTAATACGGCCATAAACCCCTATTGGGAGGGTTAATCCCCTACCCCACCATTTAAAAGATAAATCTACCTTCTATATTGTTTTTAAACTATAAAAAACCATTTTAGGAACATGAATTTAAACAATGAAAACAAGTTAAATGACATTTGTTAAGCATAGAAGGCGAAAGAATCAAGTGCTTACCTCTTCCAAGGATAATGAAGAACAATGTGTTGAAGCACCCTTGCAAAATCACCGGAGGGAACTCTTGCTATCAAATCCAACTACCAAAACTCACCAATGGTAAAAAACAAATGGTAAAATATATTACCTACCCTTTCTATTTATAGAATATTTGGAGTTTTCAAAAATGCATTGTAATTTATTTATTTTTGAAGTCCAAATTACTTTATTAAAAGTGATTTTTTTTCACTTTCTATAGTTTTGGGAAAATGGCTTTTAATGGTGTTTTTTTTTCAGGAAAATATTGGGTAATGGTTATGATGGAAGCTATTTTTGTCTTTTCGAGCTTAGAGCAAAACTGAAAAAGTACTGAGCGTCATTTTACACTTTTTACATGCTCATTAAAAAATTCCAATAGAAAGGTGTCGAGTATACTTTTTCATTTTTTCAGACTCGTTAAAAGTAGATCATGAAAAAGGAACCTATTTTGGGAGTTATATTTAAGCTCTTTTCAGTCTCCTCAAAACACAAAAAGATTGCCAAGCGAACTTGTTGCGTTCATGCTTGTAAAAGAATCAGAACGCTCGACTAGTCCAGGGTAGGTTATCTCTTTTTTGGACCGACTGGCCTTATTTACGACAAAAGGAACTTTTGGAGTCTTCTTAGTCATTTCAGACTCTCTAAATATGAAATGACAAATGAGTTTACTTTCATCGGACTCGTAAAATCAAATGATGAAAGACCCTCTTTTGGGAATGAACCCCTCATTTCTCGGGTTCATGAAAAATATGAGAATGGACTCGTCATTTGATGAGCTTTAATGAGTGTTTGTTACCCTCTTTGAACTCATAAGAATGAAAAGAGGCACTCACCTTCTGGAGGACCCCCTCCCTTGGGTGGCCCACCTCCTCATGGAAATTCAGGAAATCAACAACATTTTCAACAAGCTTCGGGGGCATCATCCATACCCATCTATCAATCTGCATTTGGTCCTATTGTTCAGCAAATTCCAAACCAGTACTACCAATATCCACAACCAAATCAACAACTGCCATTTCTAGCAACTTTAGATCTGCCATAATTGTCCAGATTGATAAATGACCCTATCCATCACGACCCCGCTTGGCCTGCCATTCCTATAAAGTTGCCTTCCGATATACCCAAGTTTTATGGTAAACTCGGTGAAGATCCAAAAAACCATGTGATGACATTTCACTTATGGTATTCATCCAATTCTTTGATGGATGGCCCAATTCGTCTACGGCTTTTTCAAAGAACCCTCACTGGTATTTCCACAAAGTAGTACATCGAGTTACCATAGCACTCTTTTTGGGACTTCAATGCCTTAACAATGGTGTTTTTAACACGCATTCAATTGCCAATCTGATATGAAACAAGTACAGACCTTTTGACTTCGCTTTGACAAAACACATCAACTCACATCTCCAATCATATCCATGAATGGAGACAAAGACGAAGGTTAATTAAGGCCCCTATTCCTTATCAGTTGCTCGTCGATTGGTTTACAAAGTCATTACTTCCACCTATTGCTAGAGATGTTTCCATGGGAGGTGTTGTTACTGAGGAGCAAGCTATTAGCTGCACTCAGTACCTAGACTTGGTTTATTCCCAGTCAGGTACTGTCTATGATCTGATTCACCATGCTCCTTGGCCCACAACAGATCCATCAAGACGTGCAACTAAACCACCTACTGATGGCATACTTGGTTCAGTTCAAACATATACAGTGGAAAAATCTTCTAAGAAACAAAATCAAACTGCCACTCTGTCAAATCAACCAGCAGAGTTGCCAATTTTGTTATCATGAATTCTCAACCAATGCAGACACTGCTTGTTCCTCTGCAATGTAAGTCACAACTACAGAACAAAAAGACACAACAACATATCCTTCCCTTGAATAATCAAATCAACTAACATGAGAGACAATTTACCTAAACCTTGGATCCACTTTTCCTCTTCCCAAAAGTCCTTGCAATGGTTGAGTACCTGCAAGATAGATCACAAGACAAACAAAAGGGATGACAGCATCATGATAAATGATTATTCATATTGGTGATCAAGGAATCCAATAATATCTAATTACAATCAATACAATAAAATATAGAAAAGGGAAATGTCTTTGTATTAATATATGGATGAGAAAGAAGTACAACCAAAAATCCTTGATGTCGATGGCTTCGATCTCAACAAGAATGTCTACAATCTCCTAACTATGAAGACCTCTCCAACCATAAGCTAACTCTACGTTGCCTCTGATTCAGACTTCAAACTAACAACATAAGGATGCTTTTTCTAGCCCTCCAGGAGGTGGTGGTGGTGGTCCTCCAGGTGGTGGTTGTCGATAAACTTGATTAGCCGTAGGTGGCTAAGTTCCTGGACAAGTATATCCCCAAGAAGCTGGATTATTGATAGGTTGCACCCCTAGGGTTGGCCTGAACTAGATGGCAGGAGGACAACATTGGTATTGGTAAGAGGGATAACTACTACAGGTTGTGCTACAGGTGCAACTTGTCATGAACTAGCAATAATTCCACTAACAGATGACGTAACTCACATCGAGGGTTGTCCCCCAGCATTAGAATTTGCTAACATTACTTGATTTGTGGATTTCCCCACAACCATGATTGGTATGGAAGGCCTGGTAATGGGGTCAGGATGTGAAACTGTAGGATTTTCATTTGGACCTGGATTACCTTGAAATGGAACTTCTTCAATAGGACCTAACGCTTGAGCTAGTGAACAATATCCTTCAGGCCATGGGTTGCAAGAATTCTCACCATAGGTTGGATGACTTTCAGAAGAAGGTTTAATTTTAGATAAAGGCCAAGGGTCTGTATTATAGGGTAAACGAGCCCACATAGTTTCATAATGAGACATGGGTGGAGGAATGATTCTTTCTACTCTCTCTGAAAATTTATGATCTCGATCGAGAGATTCATTAATTCTTCTATGTTGCTCTTCTCCTAAAGGAGGGTTCCCTGGTGGAGGTCTAATAAACCCAAATTCAGAAATAGCTTGGCCCATAGAAGTCCTCCAAAAAGGAGCATCTGGGCCATAATCTGGTGGAATAGGAGTATCAACATGGCCTTCCAATGGCGAATGCACATAAGCATTGGCTGCAGGAGGAATTTGAACCAAAGGATTTGTATAAACAGCAAAATCATCTCTGGTTTCACTAGCTAAGGTAGTTCCTATGGGAACATTAGCAGAAGCTAGTTGTTCCATGGTTACCCCTTCTTTTCCTTCCATGGTAGGAGGAGAGTCAGGAGGTAAACCCTGTAATCTACGAGAATGATGTCTCCCAAGTTGCTCAGCCATGGTGGTGGTCGAAGTTGTCTAATCTAGGTCAAAAAAAAAGAAAAGCATGCAAACAAAACCTACACAGAGCTAAAGGTCACAAGCAGACTTAAGTGATAGGACAGGTTCAAAATAGTCGGTCTCTCACCAGGATTGTTAAGTAGGTGCAACTCACGATATACCTCAGGGGTACGTGCGTAGTAATCTTCCCGAATGTTGTTTTCGGTGTATTGCTCCACACAATATGGCAAAAGATTTTTTCTCATATGGCTAAGGTATCTTAGTGGGGTCTTTCGATATACGCAAAATACATGGGAGCTCAAATTGGTAGTGGTGTTGTCTAATTCACAACCGTTCACAAGGGGCCTTCCGATATACAATCAAGTACGTGAAGTACCTTTCTATATATCTCAAGGATATGTGAAAGGTCGTTCGATATACCGACGGTATGTGGAAGAACCACGTGAGTCCCGGGTTGTAGTGCAGACAAGTAACGACAGCTCCTACATTTTACGACACCCGAACACGTCACTAACCTATCACTCAAATTTCTATACAATTTTAGACCTAGAGCTACCGTTAATTTTATCTGGACGATTAGGTGAATGTTTGTGAGGTGTTGTCTCCATTGATACAGATTAATCTACATGTAAAATGTGCTTTTTGACTTCGATGAGAACTAGCTAGGTGTTGGAAGCGCTAGTCGATGAGCCGACTAGTCGAATAACCGACTAATCAGAGATTAGGTCGGCCGCGTAAGTCATGTTGGTTGAACGATCTGACAGGCAGTTACTTGTAACCGTTTGTAATCATATATATTAGGTTGTTGAGCCAGATGAGAACTTGGTTCAGTTTCTGTATATGTATGGATCCTCATGTAATGCTATAATATAATCTATTACTTCATTACCTATTCTTGTCTCTTGTGTCTATTATGATTATATGTTTCTATGTGTATTATTGGTAACCTTATGTGATCTGTGAGATTACAACATTGGTTCTGTTGCCGGTAGTACATATACGGACATAATGACCATAAGCAGATGATATCAGAGCAAGAGATTAAGAATTGGTGGGAGCATAAGATAGCAAATTATTTGCAAAACTACGCAAGAAGAAATAGATTGACCATTGCTCAGGCCAAGGATAAATTCTTCACTGAAACACATGAGAAATTTGTAGAGTCAGTACCTCAGCTTTTGAAAAAACTTCTAGATGAAAAATCCAAAAGCAACTAAAGATCAAGAATTACTGGAGAAACTGATTCGAGGCGGACGAACAAACTTGTCGGAGTGGTTTGAAAATATCACAGATGAATTCTATGAAGAACTAGCCATGGAGGAAAGAGTTTCAGTCGAAATCATTGAGAAAAGGTTTTATACATACCTCACTGAGTAGTTCCTTTGCTCCTTACCGACCCTTTTGTTCAAATTCATAATTGAGAAGGGAGTGGGCCATATCATAAAGCCTCATCCATCACTACGCGAACCGCCACCAAATTCTAATTGGGAGGAGAAATAGAAGAAGTGGGAAAAATTCATCGCCAAAAGGGAGTGGGAGTACTTCCTAAGCAAATAAACATAACTATCTAAGCTTTCTAAAGCATCGGGTAGGCTATGGGGGGGTAGCTGGTCATGTGTTGGGGTAGAGTAAAAAGGATTCTAGTCGACTGAAGAAAATACTATCACCAGAAATGAAAAATCGACCTAAGAAGGAAATCGAATGAACAGTGACACAAAAAAGTACGTCATACTTGCAAAATCTAGAAAGAGAGAAGAGGCAGAAAAGAAGGGAAGAGAGAAGAGAGCAATCTAGAGCGTCGCAAAGACGAATGGCCACCAGGCTGACAGAACAAGGAAATCTGCTAGAGTTGGATCATGACCGACAGGAAGAAGGCATAGAGGAAGAATCATCACCCATGGAAGAATATTTTTGGATAGAGAAGAGAGAAGCTCTCCAACTAGAAATTCCCCAGGAGGTAAGACCTCTGTCTCCAACGAATCCAAGTACCTGAATTCAGGCCATTATCGAAGAAGACCTGTGACTAAGAGCTAGTGAGTTCGATATATGGATCTGACTAGACGACGAAGTAAATGATGATAATAATTTAGTATCCATTGACCAGAGGAAAGAAATTGGGTAACACTCCAGGCATACCCGTCCAACCGAAGTATGCACTTTCTCTACCTGACACATGAAGGAGCACCCCCCTGCCAAACACAGCTTTACAAGAAACAGAATAGTCGAACTTGCAAGCACATCAATGCAGCTGGACATCGACAGAATAATTCAACCCAAACCAGCTACTAGCAGGAGAAGAAACAACAAACAAAACTACCAACGGGAACGGAAGTTCCATCGACAACAGCTGTGAACAACAAGGTACGCCGAATATCCCACTACCCCCACCACCACCCCTCCCATCACCACTTCCTGGAGGAGACAACAACACCGACATGGGTCACGGATTAGCACATATCCCCCTCTACGAGGGTGATGAAGACCCTAGATGACACTGGTTCGTCTACAAGTCAATATGGGAGGCAAATCAAGTTACAGTCGAAGAACGAACGATGGCACAGTTCGTTGGTACTTTACGAAAAAGAGCATTGACTTGGTATATGACTTATATCAAGAGAACTCCCCAAGCATCCAAAGCTGACATTAAGGCACAATTCTTATATTTCTTTAAAACACTAGATGCAAAACATCTGGCAACCAAAAAGCTAAAAACAACATCTCAGAAACTAACAGAGTCCGTTCGGGAATATGATAAGCGATGGAAAGACCTCCTTAGCGAACTAGACTATGTAATTGACGAACAATTATTAATTCGATGGTTTCTTGCAGGTCTATCACACAAAATATGACAACACATAAGCTTGGAGATGTTTAAAACATATGAGGACGCACTTACCAAAGCTCTGCAAGTAGAGATGGATGAAGATTTCCCAGCATATCCCGTTGATACCAGGCTGGAAGAACAACTAGAAATCATGTAGAAATCGTTGAAAGAGCTGAACCTCAGGAATCAGGATGTCTGGTGCACAAAATGCTCCACGGCCAGACCCACTAAGGATAACTGTCAACAAGACATAAGTTGACATGACATTCATTTTGTCCAAACAAAATGCTTCTGCAACATTTGCCAAGAACATGGACACCATACAATGAAAGATTGGCCATATAACATGAAGAATGAAAAATCATCTTGGTGCGCAATTTGTGAGGTAAAAAGTCACGCAACTACCAACTACCACTTAAAATTGAAGAATCAACAAAACTATCAAGCAGTCTACCAAATGAATGTAGTCGCACAAAACAATGATAGCGTATCAACGAACAATGAAAAAAATAAACCAAATAATCAAAGATATAAAGGCTGTCAACATGAGCGTTGGTTCGACAACCATTGTGGAGCGTTTGGAGGTCAAGGACGATTTTCTGGAAATCGCAACAATCGACCACGACGACCCATCCAGTGCTTTACATGATACAAATTAGAAGGACACCGCTATGCAGACTGTCCATACAAGGATAGAACTGATCTAAAGTTTTGTACTAGCTGCGGCGTAGGAGATCACTCACTAGAGGATTGTCCCACCATGCTCGACAAGATTAATAAAAAGAAAAATGTTAATGTCTTATCATGTGTTCAAAAACATGATATAATGAATACAAAGAACCTGCACATAGTAACCCAACAAGGGACAAAAATTGGAAATGATAATCCACGTATAAGTAAAATCAAAGAAAAGAATGATTATCCTAACCTGAAAAAACAAAAACAACTATATAACAACGCATCAAACATGTTTAAAGAATTTGCTAGGCAGAAAGCATTCGATGATAGTCGACAAAACACAATTAAAGAATTAATACGTTTAGTACAGAACAATAAATCGGTGTCTCAATTCATTGACTTGTTGTATAATATGAAGCACAGTGATAATACAAAAAAACAAACCAAAAATATATGCAGTCTGAACCAAAAAGACAAGAGCGATGCCGACCCACTTGTCAATCTAGAAATTGAAGGATACCACGTTCGACAAGTTGTACTCGACTTCGGTTCACAAGTAAATATTATGACTCAAGATACATGGGAACAATTGGGTAGACCTCGACTATATGAGTCAAGTATATACCTCAAGTTATCCGACCAGGGGCTGATCGAACCCATTGGGTTTTGGAGAAATGTCGATACGACAATAAAAGGAATATCGACTAAAGTTGACTTTGAAATCATCAACCCTAAATAAGGATCCAGTTCCTTCCCAGCCTTGGTAGGTCGACCATGGGGAAGAAAAATGAAAGCATCAATATCTTTAGACAAAGAAAGAATAAAATTAAAAGGAAATGGATATAAATTTATTGTCCCTATTCATCCTTCCCAAGGCAAACCTTGGACTGAACCCATCGATGAAGAAGTTGACATTCAACAATTATATCAAATTCAAAATAAGGAAGACTACATTGAACCCAATATCTATGGTGAGCTTCACTTAGGAAACAAAGACTCAGTAGGATATAATTAGGATGCAAAATTATATGATTGGGAAGTCGAAAACTACGAGACTCAAGCAAAGGGTTGTTGGACCATTCAGGCTATACAGAAGAGACCAACCCGTCAATGCTTCTCAGTCTCCATCATCCCAAAAATGTTCGAAAGGAAAACTAGGGAATACCCCACCTTAACCCCAAAAAATATAAGTATCAAACAAAACCCCAAGGTATAAAGAAAGAGAGTCCCCAATTCTGCATATAGAACAAGTCTCTAAGAACCTAGGTGAACATGGCCAACTACAAAGCCTAGTAGAAACCTTTACAGGACAAGCTGCTCGATGGTGGGAAACCCATCAGTTGAGACTACAGACTTGGACAACAACTTCAACTTACTTCGTAGAAATATTTAGAGCAAGTAAGCTAACTAAACAGGCACAAATACCTGTCTTCATCCCAGGGCAAGACCCAAACGAGCACATAAGAACATGCAAAAGAGAATGGAGAATACTTGGTTATAAAGATGAACATACAAGACCACACTTATTTCTCTCGACGCTAGATGACTTACCAAATAAATGGTATAAAATGGAAGAAGCACGAGGCGAAACATTCCAATGGAATGAACTTAGAGAAAACTTCATCAAGGACTTCAGTTTTATACTGCAAAATGAAAATCTAGTCGAAACTGCAAAGCAGATAAAAGCTTTCATAGAACTGACAAGAAACAATAGTCTGATACCAAACCATGATCGACTGAAAATATCATGCAATAACATTCAAACCAACATAATACCATAGTCGACAAGATTGCAAATGGAAAATGAAAATACAGAAGGAGAAATCTTTCGATAGAAATCGTATCACTTAGAAACAACAAAACCAATTCGAATAGGACTTAACATCGACACAACTGAAAAAGAAGACACCGACCAAATGACCGCAGCAGACTTCCCTGCTACATTCTCACAGTTCAAAGAAGGGATTCGACCGATCAATGAAGCCAAGGCACCAGAATGGATGGATGTCAAAGTTAAAACTGAGTTTGACATATCAAATGATGAACGACAAAAAATGGCAAGAATTGGTGATTACTGGAGTGAAGAACAAACGACTGAAATAATAAACCTATTAAAAGAATTCCAAGATGTTTTAGCTCGACACTATAAAGATCTCAAATGGCTAGTCCATGAAATGGTCGAAATGAAGATCAACATCAAACCCAATGCCAAACCTGTAAAGAAAAGGCCATACAAATTAGCTCATAAATATAAAGAGATAGTCAAGAAAGAGATCGACAATATGCTCCTAGTAGGAATTATCTACCCTATCGACCAGTCGGAATGGGTAAGTCCAATGGTCATCCAACCGAAGAAACATGACCCAACAAAATTGAGGATTTGTGTCGATTTCAGAGAACTAAACAAAGTCAATCTAACAAACCCATTCCCAACGCCATACGCAAACAAAATCTTAAATGAAGTTGCAAGACATGAATGCTACTCATCTACAGATGGATTCTCAGGGTATAACCAAGTACCAATAGCCAAAGAGGATCAGAAAAAGACCACATTCGTATGTGAATTTGGCTCATTCGCCTACAAATTTATGCCTTTTGGTCTCAAAAATGCACCTGCAATATTTTCGAGAATTGTTGTCAAAACATTTCAAGAATATATCTACAAAGCAATGGCAGTATATTTCGACGATTGGACAATCTACTCCATGTTGAAAGATCATTGAAAATGGCTAAGGCTCATGCTGGAAGGATGTCGACAAATCCAGTTATCTCTCAATATAAAGAAATGCATCTTCCTAACCCTTATAGGAATACTACTAGGGCACATTGTATGCAAAGAAGGCATCAAGGTCGACTTTGCAAAAATAAATATTATCCTCAACTTGAAACCACCGGTGAATCCAAAACATGTCAGGGTATTGCTGGGACATACTAGATACTACAGAAAATTTATTAGACGCTATCCAGATATGACCTATCCATTGGAAGAACTATTGAGAGAAGATTAGGATTTCGATTGGACAGAGGAATGTAATATATCATTCGATACATTAAAAAGGAAACTAGTCGAGGCACATATCCTCAGATTCCTGAATTGGTCGATCAAATTTCATGTGCATATCGATGCATCAGACATAGAAATAGGTGGGATTTTAACGTAGCCAGGGGATGATGGAATGGACTATCTAATAGTATACAGCAACAGAAAAATAAACAAAGCATAACGAAACTATTCAACAATAGAGAGGGAAGCATTAGGTATGGTCTTCGCGCTACAAAAGTACCAACATTACCTACTAGCCATTCCCTTCATATTCTACACAGATCATCAAGCGTTAAAATACCTTGTAAATAAACCTTTGCATCATGGAAGAATTTGTCAATGGTTATTACTATTCCAGGAATTTGAATTCGAAGTCATCGTTAGACCAGGAAAACTAAATGTCGGACCGACTTATCGAGAATCGACATGGGGGAGGAGCCGAAAGGAATCGAGGATGACCTATCGGATGCACACTTATTCCGAATAGAAGTTGTCCCAATAGAATTAGAGGAAATAACACAATTTATAGAGAATGGCCAAGCACCAGAGGGCATGAGCACGAAAAAGAAACAGATCTTAGCTGTAAAGGTTGCACCATACAACCTTATAAGTGGATTTTTATATAAAATGGGATTAGATGACATCCTCCGGTGATGTGTATCAGAACACGAAAGAGAAAATATTATGCACAAAGCACACTATGGACCGGTGGGAGGACTTTTCCAAGCAGATACAACTGCTAAGAAAATCCAACAGTCGGTACTATGGTGGCCGACACGATACAAGGATTGCAAAAAATTTGTTAGCCAATGCGACCGATGCCAACGACTGGGTCAACCTCTGCCTAATACAGAAATGCCCTTGATATTAGTTAACCCAAGTTTGAAATTTGAAATTTGGATCATCAACTTCAAGGACCATTCTCAATACCAGCAAAAGAATAGGTGCAAGGTATATAATAAGTGCAGTAGAATATGTAACCAAATGGGCAAAGGCAGAACCTATAGAAACCTATTCGAGTGAGGTAGCTACTAAGTTCATCTATGAAAACATAATTACTATATTTGGATGCCCACTAACTTTAATCAGTGACCAAGGGTCACACTTCATTAACAAAACCATCAAAGCACTGACAGAACAATTCAAAATTGGCCACCAATGAAGTACATCTTATCACCCTCTGTCGAACGGAGCAATAGAGGCATTTAACAGAACACTAACAAGGGGTTTAACAAAAATCTACAATACCGATGAGGATGATTGGGATGATAAAATCCATGAAGTGCTACGGGCATACAGGAAAGTATACAAATGGTCGACCGACCAAACACCATTTCGACTAGTCTTCGGCCAAGAAGCAATCCTTCCCCTACATTTTTGACAACAAACACCTGTGATAGGAGATATCCTACACATCGATGTCGAAGAAGGCAAGAAGGACTGACTAATACAACTAGGAAAACTAGAAGAACACCGACTGCTCGCTATACAACATCAAGAAATTCAGAAACAACATCAGAAGGCTTGGCATGATCGAAACATTAAAAACAAAAATTTATCGGTCGGATATCTTGCTCTGTTGTATAATAGTCGAGTAAAAGGAAAACCTAAAAAGTTGCACATAGAATGGATGGGACCTTACATTGTCGAAGAAATTCATGCCAACGGGTCAGTCCGACTAAGAACATTACAAGGCATAGTATTTCGGAAACTTATTAATCGTGCCCAACTAAAACAGTGCCAAAACTAAGTAATTAAAAAAAAATGACCATAACTATTCATAAAAACCTATAAAAATCTAAAAATCCCAAAAACAACAAAAAAAGCCAACAGTCATAAGCCAAAATGACAGGAAATTTTGAAAGACATAGCAGACCGCAGTTCGACAACCAACATCCCTACCATCAACATGCCTTCATCGACCAACCTCATGATTAACATCGACCGACGACTCCAAAGGTCAAATCACGCCTTCATGACTACAGTCAGAAGGAGCACCAAAACCAAAATGCATTAACCATGCCCTCAATAGACCATCCTAGACCATCATTTCCACCATTAATACCTTCATTGACAAAACCGACATCCAACCCACTATAAATACTACGTCAGAGAAAGATTTCTTACCACGTTTTGAAGAAATAGAGCAACCAAGTATTCATAAACCCTATGAAGAAAGCCGACCAAGAGACCGACAAAATGGCTCCAAAGCAAACCAGAGCCGCAGCTTCCAAAACAAAAGAGCTAGAATCTCTCGAAACCCCACTCGTAAGAAGATTAAGAAATATTAAAAACGCAAAGGTACAGGAAACTTCATGGGCAAAGATCTGGGCAAAAATCAAAGAATGGGCCTATATAGATAAGAAAATGACACATGAAGCAGAGAAAATAAGCCACAGTACCATTATGAGTTACATGAATACACCTTTCATGGTGAGTTTCAGTGAGACAAAATAAACCGTTGTAAAATTTATCATCATCTGGTACCACAATGGCAAATTCTACTTTGACAAACCAATAGAAATTTTCGGCGAGATCATATACAACGTTACCGGACTTTCAAATCAGGGCGACCCTGTTCCTATCGGCATAAAAGATGGATTAGTAGAACAACTAACAGGGACACCATCAGGAAAGAAGTCAAAAGGGCTAATGATCAATCAAATACAAGCCCGTACACCGCAAATAGTTTCCAAAATCATCGCGACATCACTCACCCCTACAGGCCGAGTGAGTGATTTGAAGATAGAAATGTTGGAAGTAGTTGACACAATAGCAGAATCAAGGAAAATTTACTGTTGGGATCAGTATGTCGTCGAAATGTTGAAGTCCATATGTGAAAAATGTCAGGAGTCGGCTGGAATTATCAGGTTCCCATTACTGATAATTTGGATAGCCATGTACCATTTATGTCCAGTCAGAGATAAGCAGTTCCTCGAACCATGCAAATATCACATGTGGCGTTTCAAACCATTTTCACATAATGGAACTCTAAAAGAACTAGCAAATGGCAAAGTAATGTTGGAAAATTGGTTTCAGATTCTAAAAGTCCAAACAACCAAATGGAGTATGCCTCAGAACATCTGAAGAAGTCTACCAAAAACAGCACACATTCAATTAGAGCTCAACCACACTGCAATCTGGTACATGCAGGGGGTGAAAGCAAAAGCAAAACCTCTCGACTATTATCCTTTAGTCGATGAGATTTTCAAGGAGCTAGCTCGACAATCCAATACCAAGCTGTCGATACCAGCAAGGGCCAAAGCAGCAAATCATCCTGTTGAGGAACCCTTGACCAACCAAGATAAAGAGGAGGATTATGAACTCTATCTATATATCAGTACCTTCATGTCGAAGGATACACCGACAGAGGATACCAGCAAGCTCCAACGGATGACTATTCCACAACCCCTCCAAATTGAAAGTGCACGGAATGAACATCAGGCGGTCATACCGATAGAACAAAGTATCATCCTGACTCATCAACAAGGGGGAGAAGAGAATATAGAAGAAGATATTGAATCAAATAATACAAAGTATGCTATTCTAAGAGAAAATTTAAGAAAAATAGCAAAAGAAATAGCAACCTCAAGGAAAAAGAAAGCAAATCGGGAAAAAGGGAAGGGGAAGCATAAACTTATCCTATCAGAGTCAGAATATGAAGAAGAATTGTTGGCTACTGCTATCAACATCATAGAAGATGCTGCAGCAAATAAAATATCAGTCGAAACACAGTTCAAGTGGTTCGTCGACTCAGGAGCAAAACAAGGTAGACCGAAAAAAGTAAAAACTACAAACCCTTCAGACAATGAGAATATTGTTGATTTAGTTTCCACCCCCCCACTCCCATCCCCAACCTAGATCACACAAGAAGATATCACAGATCCAACCACCATCGGTCCTGTAGACATCTGTAAAAATGCTATGCCGAAGATGTTAAAAGAATGATTCGACCACGATGGTGACTTCCAGGCATTTATTGAAAAAATCCCAGAATTATTCACATCTGCGTAGAAAATTACCACCAAACACACGTTAACAGAGTCTAGCTCAGCACGCCAGACCCTCTCACAGCAAATCGGCCAAATACCTCAAAAACCAAGAATTGTTGGAAGTATCAGATCTACATTCTTAAGGAACCCCGACAAAACCTCTCAAGTTGTCGCAAGCCGCATTTCATCCTTTACCCCATCAAGTATTAATGATCTGCCACTAGCCAATGAACAGTATGAGACTTGGAAGAGAATGACCAAGAAGATACATTAGTAATCAATCAGGAGATCGACAACATATTCTCTGTCGACTCTAAAGACCTAGCCAACTCACCACTAGAAGTCGAAAATCCCCCGTCAACAGAAAACATCCCAACCATGCCACTTACACCAGACCACTCACTATCTCCATCACCACATCCGAATCCAGAACCTTTGCCAAACCTTGAACAACCTGTTTCAACCCCTCCAGATACACACCGAGCTGCAAGCCCTACCTAAGAGGCTCAAGCAGAAATTCCCCAAAATAATGAAGTTCAGCCCAACGAAGATCAGTAGCTGGGAAATCAGTTGCTTGAAAATCAACCACTTGCAGAACCACAGGAAAAACAACAGGTCGACCAACATAGACACAAAAGGAAGAGAAAGGATAAAAAGAAAAAGGAACACCACAAAGAACAAATACCAACATTGATACACCTCAGCCAACTAGGATCGACTTCTGCAATTGACACGGTGAAATTGCGAGATTGAGAGTTGGATCAACTCTTAGGAACCCTCGCCACAGAAGAAGCAACAAGAAGCAAGACCAGACAAGAATAGCTCGACAGCATTAAGAAAGAGAAAATTGAATTTCTGTCAAACTGCAGAATTTTAATTCAAATAGTCATACCAGGACCAATAGAGGCTGACACTAAAAAGCCACTGGAGAAAGCATATCAGCTATTTGAAAATGTGGTGTCTACCCTACAAACACAACTACAAATTACAAAAGAAGATCAAAAAGATGAAACATATAGATTACTAAGTTAGCAGTACACAACATTCTCTGAAGCTCATAAGGTACTGTAGGACCACTTAGAAGAATCCATCATTACAGAAGAAGTACTCCATAATTGGCACACCTACTATGGCCAAGTATTTCAGCAGACATGCCAGACTCGTAAGCAAATCCAAGCACTAGAAAAGAGGCGAGGTCTTGAACAAGCAATGAGGAGTATAATACAAGACCAGATTGTATTGGAAACAACAAAATTAGAGAAACTAGAGAAACAAGCACATCATTGGGTACATTAAGCACTACCAGCCTCGACAAACTAGACACAATCTGCCCATAGATGAAGAGACTATTGGATACAGCAGATGAAAAGGCTCAATTTATGGGGCCCAACATGGAAAGCATCACAGACCTTTCCATTTGGGAGAAAATGTCAACTCTATCAAGCATTACAACTTTGACTATCGACATCCAAAAAGTTCTACAAAATTGGTCAGAGTTTCAGCACCAACTTGCCATTACAACAAAAGCCATTGTGAAAGTATGTATGCAGAAACTACCAACCATCCGACTACACAGTCCATGAAGCCAAACCAAAGTAAAAGTAACTATCTCAGACAGTACAATTTTTGAGTACCTCCCTTGTTTCTTCGGGGTGAAGAAAGATTTTGTTTTTGGGGGAGATATTGGAGGCGCTGGTCAATGAGCTGACTAGTCGAGTAGCCGACTAATCGAATATTAGGTTGGCCGCGTAAGTCATGTTGGTTGAATGAACCGACAAGTAGTTACTTGTAACCATTTGTAATCATATATATTATGTTGTTGAGCCAGATGAGAACTTGGTTCAGTTTTTGTATGTGTATGGACCCTCATGTAATGCTATAATGTAATCTATTACTTCATTACCTATCCTTGTCTCTTGTGTCCATTATGATTATATGTTTCTATGTGTATTATTGGTAACCTTATGTGATCTATGATATTACAACACTAGGGTAAGGAAGAAACCTTTTTCTTTTATTTTCAACAATATACTAACAGAAAGTTCTTTTCAAACACAAAAATATCTTTCAAGCAAGCACTCTAAAGTCTCTGAAAATGTGAGAAAGAAAACTAAGCCTCTAACGTGCATGTAGAACTAACTTCTGCTACAATGTCAAAAATGTTGATGTATATGTAACTTCAGAATGTATTCTTCTATGTATCTTATGTATTGTAACCCGATGTTTATTCCGGGATGTTTCTATTATGTATTTGAGTCATGTGGTCATGCCCCGATGTTCCGATCGGGAGGATTAATAATGTAAACAAGTCATGTCAAGTCATTAGGTAAGTCCCCATAGTTTTGGGGCACTCGAGTTATTATACACTAATTAAGGTGTAGGCTCGGGTAAGTAATGTTAGGTCTAGCCTACGTGTGAAAATGAAATTCAAGTGAACGGAAGAATATAAATAGAGAGTGAGACTCTCTATTTATCACACACATCATTCACTCTCTTAAGTGAGGCGCACTTGTGGAGGAGGAAATATACTGGGACAAGAAGGCCACTACTGTTGGGAGATATCTTACTGTTTTGGTGCTGATTTTATCTCTAAGGAAGTTGTGGGGTTTTCTCCTTTATGGTTTCCCCGAGGAAAACTCTTTGTGTCTCCTGTCTCTTGTGATGTGCTTATGTTTATTGCTGTGCTTGTTATTCTCTCAGTGAAAAGATCCTAAGATCATAATGCTAGCTTAATTGTTGAAAAACTAACATGGTATCAGAGCTAACCTGAGAAGAAGACATTGTGCAGCTACATGAACTAGGGCTTCCTATTTTTTGGATCTTCCTCTACAAATTTTCAGCAAAAGTATGCTAGGATGACTCTCCATTGAAGGGTGCATCTTTCTGTCGATGCGGAATTCAATTTCAAGCATTTTTAGTTTTGATGTGGAAATTAGGGCTTTCTACAGAAGAGGAATTTTTGAGTGAGACCAGCATAGGATTGTTCTCCTACCGAATTTTAGAGACCTGGATCAAGAAATTTGGTTGGGTGAAACTCCGGGAAAGTCAAACCCTAGTTTGACCCTGAGCTAGGAGAAACCCTAAATACTAAAACTGCTAAGTTTTGGTACAGTCGCTATATTTCGAGATTGGCGAAGTCTCATAAGCTGAAAATTGCAAGGACCGAATATAAAATCCTAATGAAAACTGTATCCAAAAATCAGCCTCAGATTCGCTATATTCTGGGAGATAAGAGCTCTCAAAGTTAGGGTTCCGGCCTCTTCCAGAAATCATCCATAAACAGGACACCTAGAGAGAATTGCAATATCTTGGGCTACAGAGGTCCAAATGGAATTTCTAAAGATATTACAGAAAGGGCACGGACTGTACTTTCGGTGGTCCAAATATCAGACTCAGAAGATGAACCAGTGACACGTGGCATGCCGTACAACTTCATTGTTCTGAACAGTTCTGTAACAGGTCACCTTGGGAAAAGGATAGTAAATCCCAAATGGTGAAACCAATTCTGATGAAACCTATGGTGTTGGATCAGGGACATGCAAGGTTACCTCAGTGAGAAATTTCAAACACATAGGATCAGTAAGTTCGGAGATACCATAGAAACGGTAACAGGCATTTCTGCAGAAGAAATTGGAAATCTAGGGCTTCCTGTTCCGGGAGCTTCCCTCCACTGTTTTCAAAAAAGGAGTACATTGGACATATCCATTTGAAGAGATCTATCTTTCTATCCAATTAGTTTTGAAATATTCCAAGTTTTGAAAATTAGGGTTTCTGTGACAAACCCTAGATCAGCGAACTCCGGGACAAGGACAGACACCTCAAATCGGTAAGATCTAATCCTTTGCTATTTCCATTTGAGGTTCTCATTTCAATATGATATATCACATCCGCTTGATGATAAGCTTGGTGAAGTTGACAACTTCCAAGCCTGGAAGTATTTGATCTCTCTAAAGAAAATGGATTGAACACCTACATGAATATAGAGGTTCCAGTTTCAGAGGGAGACAAGGTTAAAAGCCTTTCACAGGAAGAACTTGGTCAAGGCCAAAGAAGACATCATGCTCATGCTGCAGAGGATGATGAACCATCCAGAAAGAGATCCAGATATGAAAGTGAAGATTATTCAAGTGAGG
>LPNX010999199.1:221691-231847 GCA_001517045.1 Pseudotsuga menziesii
AGATGATAGAAGGTGTGTCCTATCATGCTGGTGGTTGTAAGTGCTGAGCCATTTCACAGATGATAGTAGGTGTGTCCTATCATGCTGGTGAATGTGAGTGTTGGGCCTTTCTGATGTGATTGTAGTTTACTACATGATCAGATGTGAGTGTTGGGCGTGCCTTTCTGATGAGCAGGTCAGATGTAAGTGCTGGGCGAAGACCTACATGAGGGTAGGCCTACAACCAGCATGAAAAAGGGCTGGCTCTGTAGAAATTCCTATGACAAGAAGAATCATGAGATAGCACCAGTGTTGATCCAGATCGAGTGATGATCCAGATCCAGTAATGATGATCCAGCAGTGATGATCCAGATCGAGTGATGATCCAGATCCAGTCCAGTGATGTTGATCCAGATCGAGAGATGATCCAGATCCAGTGATGATGTTCTATATTGATCCAGATCGAGAGATGATCCAGATCCAGTGATGATGTTCTATATTGATCCAGATCGAGTGACGATCCAGATCCAGTAATGATGATCCAGCAGTGATGATCCAGATTGAGAGATGATCTAGATCCAGTCCAGTGATGTTGATCTAGATCGAGAGATGATCCAAATCCAGTGATGATGTTCTATATTGATCCAGATCGAGAGATGATCCAGATCCAGTGATGATGTTCTATATTGATCCAGATCGAGAGATGATCCAAATCCAGTGATGATGTTCTATGTTGATCCAGATCGAGAGATGATCCAGATCCAGTGAAGATGACTTGAAGACGAAGATGACTTGAAGATGAGATGATCCAGCTGATACAGAGAAGAAGACCAATGCTGAAAATTGTGTCGAAAGAATACCTTCCTAGTTAAGAGGGAGTGTTGATGTATATGTAACTTCAGAATGTATTCTTCTATGTATCTTATTTATTGTAACCCGCTGTTTATTCTGGGATGTTTCTATTATGTATTTGAGTCATGTGGTCATGCCCCGATGTTCCAATCGGGAGGATTAATAATGTAAACAAGTCATGTCAAGTCATTAGGTAAGTCCCCACGGTTTTGGGGCACTCGAGTTATTATACACTAATTAAGGTGTAGGCTCAGGTAAGTAATGTTAGGTCGAGCCTACGTGTGAAAATGCAATTCAAGTGAACGGAAGAATATAAATAGAGAGTGAGACTCTCTATTTATCACACACATCATTCACTCTCTTAAGTGAGGCGCACTTGTGGAGGAGGAAATATACTGGGACAAGAAGGCCACTGCTGTTGGGAGATCTCTTACTGTTTTGGTGTTGATTTTATCTCTAAGGAAGTTGCGGGGTTTTCTCCTTTATGGTTTCCCCGAGGAAAACTCTTTGTGTCTCCTGTCTCTTGTGATGTGCTTATGTTTATTGCTGTGCTTGTTATTCTCTCAGTGAAAAGATCCTAAGATCATAATGCTAGCTTAATTGTTGAAAAACTAACAAAAAAGACTTATCCTTCTAAATCACTCATGCAAATGAAAAACAAACACTTTTCGCAAGCATAAACAAGAGGAAAGTAATATGATTCCTTTTGTATTTTTCTAGAAAATATGAGGCACACAAAGCAGTCTTTTCTAAAAAGAAACTAATCTTCTAGGAATAGGCAGGCTTTCTTTTCAAAAGAATATTTTCCAAATACTTCACTAAGAAACCAAAACTAAACTACATTCCCACTTTCGTTTATGACAATGAAGAAGATTAAAAAAATGGATCTAAGCTCAAACAAAGAATCAGACTCACAAAAACCAGTGAATCAGATAGTAAGCAAGCAAGCAAACCACATTGAAAAACTCCAAAGAACAGGACAGTTTAAAAGTTTGAACAAAAAAATTCTTGAACAGGCATTTTTGAAGGACTACCTCGGTGCACTGAAAGGAACTGCACCAGGGCGTCCTAGGCTAAATCGATGCTCCTATCCTTCCTCACATAGGCGTCGATGCTCTATCAGTCGAAGGAGAAAGCAGTGTCGGCGCTCTATACAAAACTAGAAAATGCGCCCTGGGACAAACTGATGCTCTGTCAACCAAAGGGAAAGGCGTCGCTCGAACAGTGAACTGAAAGGCTAAAGGCCTGCAAGAGAAACCAGAAAAACTGAGCTATACTGAAAAGAGTAAAACTACTCAGAACAGAGGCAAATAATTAGAAACATAAGATAGATAGCTTACCTTGTTAACTGAAACAACTAAAAGGAGAGAGAATAAACTTCATAGATGGAATGGTTACCGAAGTTTGTAGATCTGACTAGATCTGCACCAAATATGACTGGATTTTCCCCAGATCTGACTGGATTAAGATTCCCTAGCAGAGTCACCAATTTTGTTATCGGATAAATATACTCAATCGGAATCAAGCCAGATCTCCCTAGTCCAAGTGGATCTAGAACAAATCAAATACATAATACAATCTACTTTCCTAGATCAAATGGAAATACAAAGTAACAAATATATCACTTACCTATAATATGCAAATCCTCTTCTCTCTTTGTTGATGCAAGCTCCAGAATCTTCAAATCTTCAGCTGCAAAACCCTGTCAAGCAAGTGGAAACAAGCAAATAGTATATGTGTATCCAAACATATAATTGATCTAAGCTAACAGTTAAGAAGGCTTCATTTATAGGCCTAGAACTCAAGAGATGGCTTGGAAAAAGGATAGGATGAGATCCCTATAGGTGAGGAAGGCAAATGCCACCTCTCCCAAGCATATAGGAACTAACCCCATGGAGGTTTTCGCATGGAAGCTTCTAGAAACATCTTTTTTTTCTCATTTACTGACCACTGGCACTCTTAGAAAAACTATCAGAAGCATCGATCTAGGGTTTTTTCAAAAGGAAGGAGAAAATGGCGCTTATTGGTCAACTGTGACAGGCGTCACCAACGCTCTATGCAAAAAGCATAAAGGTTCCGCCCCTTCTAGGTCTGGGAAAAAAGTGACCAAAGTGACTCAAGCTAGGTTTTCTGGGAGGCTGAAAGGTAGAGTAAAATTCTCATGGAGGCTGATAAGCAAGGTGAGATTTCTAGGTGCAACAAAAAGAGGTCAAACCGCAGTAGCCTCTTAATAAATCGAAGTATATAAATAAGCCAGATGAATCATTTGGCTTCAAGTTCATTCATATCTCTAGGGAGTTACTCTTCCATCTTGATGGATTAAAAACTCCAAAGTAAGTATGGAAAAAGCTCGAATCTCTGTTTGGAAAGAAAGATAAGATGAGACGCCATATTCTATATCATGAGTTGATTTTTCTTTAGCCCTGGAAAGGGGTAAAATGGCGAAGATTTGGGGGGGGGGGGGCAGCTATATTAGAACGAGTGCTTATGATGAACTAAGGATCCTTCACCTTTGCTCTGGAAGAGAAGTCCCAAGCTGAGTCAACACCAGACCGTTGGAGGTGCTTTGAAAAGTCATTTTCAACCAGATGCCACGTTTCCACTTTTATCCGGCATGCCTATGATTCCTTATTTCTGGTTTTATATGTAAATCATAGCTAATATTCCATGTTAGAGTTTGTTAGGATTCAACATGATGGATCAGGTTAATCCCATGTTTTGTAACCATTTCTGATACCCTGTCTCGGGACGTATCCGAGGGGTAATTCACATTATAAATAGAGCCTCCTCAGAGGATGATAGGGGTTGGACTGATTTTCATTTTGAGGCATCAACGCCGGTTTTGTAGCTCTGTAAACATTTTTGGGAGCATTAATGAAAATGGCTCTTGACGGTTATGAGATTCATCATTGTGTTGGTGTTTTTTCTGTGTTCTCTATTTGCCACTTTCATATGTGTTATTTTCTACTAATACATTTCTAGATTAGTATGCTGGAATTCGCTCTCAGTGAAGGGATCCTGCATCAGAAATCATGTTTGTAATGTGTCTATAATAGCTTTGACATAATTCATCCATCGATAGGTGCTCTGTTTCCGTTGTTTCCCTTTGTTATTTTCTGCTAAAAGTGTGCTCAAAGATTCATCCTTGATAGATGCCTCTGTTCTTCACTGGGCTCTTTCCTTATTTCTATCTGCCATCACTTTAAATATATTTGACTAAACATTGCGCTTACTTTACCTCATAATACATAAGAGAAACCCATTTTCATTGTATGTTGTAATTTCCTTAAACGTATCAGACTGTGACTCCGTCGCCCAATGGTTTTATTTGTGTTTGTCCTTCAACCCTTTATTTTGTAACTATCCTGTTACTAGCATAAATCTAGTCTTCTACATGCATGTTTAAAGATAAACATGTATGTGAAGGTTATAGTGACAAGAGAGAGCCCTCTCTAATTGCCTTGGCTAGAAGGTAGTCTGAAGCTGGTTTCAAATGGTTACCCTTGTGACTTCCTATAACAACCATAGGAAAACTACAGGGTGCTAATAGTCTTCTTGATTTCAAAGGCTAACATTCCTTCCCTTTTTGCAGGTTTGATGCTATTTACTACTTGACTCCCTCTACTCTGGAATGATTTCATCATCTTCCATGGACGTCTACAATCTTCCCAGATGCTCTCGAATTTCTAAATTTTCCTTGTTGGGAGGGAAATATGAAGCTTTCATGTAGGATTTTAGCTTAGATTTCACTAATCTGATCATTGATTTCCATACGTAGGAGGGTGAATCTTGGATCCTTGTTCACCATGTTCTCTGAATTATTTCCAATGTTGATTCCTTTTGAAACCAAAGAGGGTTGAATCAAAAGGGATTGGACCCAAGTTTTTTTAGGGTTTGAAATGCAAGCGTAAACTATATAAGGGTCTATCCTCTCATTCATTTGCATGGTTGGATTTTTGGAGCTCTCTCTTTCTTAAGCTTAATTGATACATCTTTTCATGGAGCAAATCTTGTTGTAAGGGTTCTCTTCTTCTTCATGTGTGGCACTTTGATCCTACTAGGAGTGTCATGGTTGTGAGTTGTACTGGTTTTTTACATTGTCATTTCTAGGCTTTTGCTTGGGCCATTGAAAGGGTATTACTACCTCATTGGAGAAAGGGGTTTTAAGTTGATGCCTATTTCATCCTTTTTTTGCATCTTTATTTATATAGTGCAACCACAAGAGATTGAAAGGAAGGAGTTTCTTCATTTTACTTTTTCCCTTGTAAACCCCAGTTCACCTAGTAGGGTTTGATTCTTGGCATCTAGAATTGTGTTGAAATGTCTGTGGAGTGTTATAGCTTGAACTGGCATGTGTTTAAAGCCTGAAAGAACAAGTCTAGCTCAACTATAACGGAGATTTGTTACCCAATGTCACCTTAGTAACTACCTCCCTACAATTTAGGGTGGCTCTTCAACCAAGGGGAGATTCCCTAATAGTAGGATTGCTAAGGCTTTGAGTGAAGAGAATGCTTAGAAAAATGGGTTTTTGTTGTGGTATGAAAAATAAAAAGGGTTTATGGAAGGACCAAGAGATTAGAGCCAATTCAATAATGGCAAACGGATTCAATCCAACAAGGGAAAAAAGGAGTCAAGGAGTTAGTCCAGACTCCAAAGAGGTCAAGTTCTACTATGAATTTCAGGGCTAAGAATTCCACTGAAGCATGATGTAAATAACAATTGAAAATCTGAAGGTTTAGGGAAAGGAGGACAGCCAAGTGTGACACAAGGACCCTTAAAACGTTGCTGAAAAATTATTACAGAAATTAACTAGGATCCCAAGATTGACGCCACATCAAAACATAGCTAAACTAAGGTGTGATTTATGCAATGAAATATTAGAAAGCAATGCTCTTAAAGATGATCGAAGTAATAATAATACAAACAATGCATAGATTAGCAAAGGATTGGAGGAGATTTTCACTCACATAAATTAGCAAAGGATTGGAGGAGTTTTTCACTCACAACCCTTCCAATGAGATAATTTTGTCAATCTATGGCCCTAATTAACAAGTCTAGTAATTCTACAAATCATGAACTACAATTGAAGGACAATGAATAGTATAGTTACACATGACGAGGGAAGATACCTTATACTTCAATTTACGCCGAGGAAGATATGTCCATTAAGCTTTCGGAGAAATAACTCCTTACAATCTAACCATACCAAATGAGGGAGAAGGCAAAGCCTTATATAGCTTGTAGCTCAACTATCTCCTACAATAAAGTAATAAATCCTAGATCTAGCCTTGGGTTGAGTAAACAATGAATATTTTCTCCGCTCCCACCTAACCAACTCTAACAAACATCATGATAAGAGGTGGTCAATGCTACATGTACAATGTCAAGACTCAAGATACACAAGGCCCAAGAAGAAGTGTGCATACATCGTGAGAGAGAAGATACAAGGAAGTCCATGTGTTAGCCTCCAAAGGCTCTCCAAGAGAAGGCACACCAAATAAGTGATCAATATGTGATGATTGAGACCTTACCACCTCCTCAAATCATGCAAGATCAACTCCAAAGTCAACAACCTCAACAACCTACCTCAAAAGAGTGGGATGCTCCTCAAAAAATGGGCTCAAGAAGGTGAAATCCATAAAGTAACCCCTCAAAAATGAAATAGAGGATACCCAAGTGATGAAAACAACTCTAAAAGGTGAAAAAATGGCCTGAAAGATGACCAATTGTTCCAATGACTTTAGGAATCTGGTTGAGTGTTTTGCACCATTGGAAAGGTATTGGAAAAAAAATTCCATCCATATATGGCAAACACTCAACAAAGCTAGGGCGCTTGAGAACGACCCTCTTGAGAAGGCTTGCAATATATATATATGGTGTAGCCATAAAGGTAATAAAAACAATGTAAGTTCAATTTGAGCACTTCATGTTTATTCTATGAATAAAATGTTTTTTTCAGCATATTACACTGTATTCATACATGAACTTGTTCTTAATTCTACCTTATTTGCTCCATTACACAAATCTACAATTTTCAAAACATAATCCTATGAGTCTTATATCATTGTAAAATATTTTGTGACTTGATCATTACTATTTTTCTCCACTTCAATAACCCCTGGTTGAATCGTTAATGCCATTTTGGAAAGGGTGAGTGCAAGCCAATGAGGGCCACTTTTGGCACGTTCGATGCAATAGAAAATTGAAAAATCAGGGATCCCTCAATTTAATTGTATTTTTTTAGATACTTACACAAAATATCTTGCTTCGAGTAAAAAATATTAAATGTAGGAAATTGAATCAAGTTTCCGAATATATAAGGTTTATGTATTGAAATTTTTTATAACTATGTCAAGTTTCATTTTTTCTAACAGTCACTTTTTATTTTTTAGGCAAATGATAAGGTATATGTGTTTGTGGGTGCAGCCTTTGAGGGCCTAAATGATGCTTTCGAGATACAAAAATTTGCAGGCATGTAGAGAACATATAGAACTAGTGCAGCGCTATTTTTCGAAAATAAAATTAGTAATTTTTAATTGCTTTTATAATTATCTAAGTGATCATTCCTCGAAAATGGTACGTCTTTTGTGGGTGCAGCCTTTGAAGGTCTTAATGAAATAATCATGAAATGGGTTTTTTAAAGAATGTAGAGGCCAAAGTCTTCTAGTGCACCACCTAATTTATTTTTAAAACAATTAAGAATTGAAAAAGTTATGGAAAAAACACTAACAACATGTTTTTTTGACTCAAGGAGTTAGGGCACAATAGAAATTGAAAAGAAATAGGAAAATATAATATTTTTGAATAAAAATTACATATTTAAAATCTGCAGAAAAAATGTTATTTATGTTTAAGATTTCGTCAAAAATGATTGTGTAGCATACTGTAACGAGTGCGTAACCATCGACTTCTTTAGAAACTGGAAGAAATGCCCAATTAGCTATGGTTTATCATATACCATAGCAAAGGTTTGGTATTATCGAAGCAAATTCCAAACCATACACATAAGACTATTGGTGACATGCGAGCAGGTGAATTGGCATGTTTAAATTCAAATTACACTTCCCGCCCTTATAGAATTGGAAAATGTGTGCGCGTTATAGAACTAAAAAACATGCACGCGTTATAGAACTACAAAACGCGTGTGCATTATAGAACTACAAAACGCGCACGCGTTTTGTAGAGCTAAAAATATAGCACTATATGCAATATATCAAATGTATGGATAATAGTTTAGAGGGGGTGTGGAAGGGTTAAGGGCCTAGGAGGATGTTGGAAGTTCAGGTGGGGAAGGGTTAAGGGCCTAGGAAGATGTTGGAAGTTCAAGTGGGGATGGTTAATAGTTGAGAGGGGGTGGATAAGGGTCAAGGGCCTATGAGGATGTTGTAAGTTCGAGTGAGTATGGTTAATAGTTGAGAGGGGGTGAGGAAGGGTCAAGATCCTAGGATGATGTTGTAAATTCAAGTGGAGAAAGATGAATGGAATGAGAACATTATGGGTTACAAGGGTGAAGGGGAGTGGGGATTGAGAGAATTATTAGGAGCAGAAGAGGTGTTGAAGACGTATAGGGTTAGAAGAATTACATGAGACTTGAGTGACAAAGGGGGATAAGGTGGATGGGAGGAAGTGGGTGATGGTTTAATGAGAGAGAGGAATGATGAATGGAAAAGTGGATATGGAGTATTAGAGGAGGAATAGGATGTGTTGGAGGAGAGAGGCGAAGCAAGGGGAAATTGAAGAGATGGGGATGAGATGTGATAAAACAAAGAATGTGGGTCATAATGAGGTAGGGGTTTAAGGAGAAGGGATAAGTTGAAAACATAGAGAAAGAAAGTATAAGAGAGAGAGAGAGAGAGAGAATGTTGTGGAGAGAGTGTGTGAGAGAATAAGATGGAGAGGGAGGAGAGGGTGTGAGGGAAGGATGGACATAGAGTGAAGGAAAGAGATAGCGAGGGAGTGATAGAAGTTGTGTGTGTGAGAGGTAGGGGTGGGGGGATAGACACAAGGAGAGAAAGGGGGCAAGTTCACACATAGAGAGAGAGAGAGAAAGAGAGAGAGAGAGAGATGGTGTCCAAGACAAAGGGTAGAGGGTTGGGAGATGGAGAGAGAAGGAGGTTGTGAAAGAGAGAAACATGGAGAGGGAGAGTGAAAAGAGATAGGTAGGGAGGGATACAAGTTGAAAGAGTGAGAGAGAGAGAGGATATGTAGATGAATAATGCCACAGAGGTCTGGTAGTTAAGGGAGAAGGGAGGGAGATACTGATAAAGGGAGGTAAATAGAAGGTGGAGAGAGAGGGAGAGACATAGGGAGTTTGTGAGAGAAGGGGACACACACACAAAGATTATGTGGGAGAGAGGGGGATGGGTGAGCGATAAAGGGAGGGGGGGAAGGGTGAGAAATAGAGAAAGAGAGTGATGGAGGAAAGAATAGTGAGAGAGGTATATAGAAGGTGGAGATAGATTATGAGATATGGGAAGTGAGGGAGGGACAGAGAGAGATAGATAGATAGAGATAGAGAAAGAGGGAGATTGTGTGGGAGAGAGGGAGGGAAGGGTGAGCGATAAAGAGGAAGGGGTGGTGAATGATAGAGAGATTGATATGGAGGGAGGGATAGTGAGGGAGGTATATAGAAGGTGGAGAGAGCCTATGAGAGAGGGGGGTGAGGGAGTGACACAGACACAAAGATATAGAGAGAGAGAAGGGGGAGGGACACACACACACACGGGGTAGGGAGGGATAGTGAGGGAGGTATAAATAAGGTGGAGAGAGGTTTTTGAGAGATGGGGAGTGAGGGAGGGACACACACATGCATAGAGATAGAGATAGAGAGAGATGGAGGTTGTTAGAGAGATAAGGGAGAAAGACACACACACATACACATAGAGATAGAAAGAGATGGAAATACAAAGGTAGGGAGGGCCAGTGAGTAAGGCATATAGGGATAGTGAGTATGAAACATGTGTAGCCATAAATGCTATTTCCTCCCTTGACCATGTTGAGGCCTTAATACCCATATCTAATGCTCAAAACCTGTTAAAGGCATGTGCATATTTTCTTGGAGACTAAGCATACCTTGAGTAGGTCATATGTGGTGCTTCAAGGAAATGTTCATTAACATGGGTGCCTAAAATATTCCATTATGGCATAAGGAATGAGCCTATTCCCTCAAACATGTCTCAGAGGTCCCATACATGCTGCTCAAAACCACCTAATTCTACTGACATCCATATTCATAGTCCAAATATACCTATGAGATGGCATGTGTGATTTTTTAAGGCATCCTTCCTATCCCTGGATGCATAGAAGCTTTAGTTAGGGCCTAAGG
>LPNX010999199.1:232099-247741 GCA_001517045.1 Pseudotsuga menziesii
AAGGACTAGGTTTCCTCCCTTATTATGTCTAAGGTCCTAAGACACATACATAGTATTAGAAACCCCTAATGGTTCCCATATCCCCATTCATTAAAAAACCATCAACATGAGAGGTCATCTATGGTGATTCAAGGTGTCGTTCATGGACCTTGAGCCCTAAAAGTTAGTTTACAACCTAAAATTAAAGCGTTATGTGCCAACCATGATTAACACCTTATCCTCCATATCTAATGCTAAAAAAATCCTAATCATGGCCATATCCCACTTAAAGGTTATGGATACCCTTAAGATATCATGTGTGTTTGTTTGGGGTGTTGTTCTTGGCCCAATATGTCTAAAGGATTCCTTTAGGGCCTAAGGACTAGGTTTCCTCCATCAGCCATGTCTACGACTATGTTTCTAGTGCTAAGAGAATTGTAATGTCCTACATATTCTCTCTTAGATGCAAAATATCACATGTGAAAGTCCTATGTGCAGGTTCGATGCCTTGTTCATGGACCTCAAGCCTTAAAAGCTACCTTTAGGACATAAGTCTTAAGTTTCCTCCCTCAAGCATGGTCAAGGGACTATGACCCATACTTAGTTCTTAAAACCTCCTAATGGTGTCCATATTACAACACAAAGAAAAATTATGCTATTGGAAGGTTAGGCATGGTTGTTTGAGATGTTGTTCTTGATGATGCTAAAGTAGTACTATAGGTCCTAATTCTTGATGATGCAAACTATTGTTTTTATTCATTTCCCTAGCCATGCACTAAAACCATTTTTTGTGGTTATCCATAATGGGCGCACGTTTTGCTTCTCTAAAACGCGTGCGTGTTTTGCTTCTCCAAAATGCGTGTGTGTTTTTCTTCTCCATAACGTGTATGTGTTTTTATTCTCCATAACGTGTACGCGTTTTGTAACTATAAAACGCGTGCGCATTTTGCTTAGCCTAACCTACATGTCATATTACATGTCAGGCTCGAGCTTAACCAAACCAAGAATTACATAGCGCGAGCGCGTTGTGTTTTTATACATCATGAATGTGTTTCCTAAAAGTAGCATTGCATCTAAAAGGTCCCTCAACTTCTTGCACACACCCGAAAGCATATCTGCTTTAGTATTTCGTTCTCTGTAAATGTGTGATAAGGATACCGATTCAAAGGAAGATATCAATGACTAAATTTCAACTAACATATATTGTAGATGATGAGTTCTAATTTAATTTTTCCCTTTCACCTAATCTATCACCATTTTTGAGTCCCCAAACAATGGTATCCTTAAAAATTCCTTGCTCTATGTGATCTTGAGGACTTCCCATAATGTCGCTAACTCTGCTCTGTTGTTAGTAGCTCACTCAGGTGCAAATTTAATACACAAATTTGTGGTTTATGACATGTAAAGAATGCCTCCCGGCCCCCTAGTGATGGTTCACCTTGGCTTGCTCTGTCAAAGAATGCCCAAGGGAATCTCGTTTTAGTGTCTGGGGCGACTATCTCACACTTCTTGCTTGGCTTAGGGGAAATTTTATGCTCGTGCACTTTTTGCACTAACAAAGAAGATGTAATATCTGAGGGAACCGATCTGCTCTGGAAAATTACTTTATTTCAGGATTCCCATATGCTGTACACAAAGAGAGTAGGGAATGCGTCATAGCAACGTACCCATGTATTTTGCCACCATTCCTGAGTACATTGTTCCAGCATTGCATCACTTCTCTCAAATATCCTATCATTTGAAAGGTTCTTTGTGGTTGAATCCCATATGTCTCTTGCATAAGGACAAGAAATGAACAAATGAGAGGATTGTTCTTCATGTGATTTGCACAAAACACATACACCTGGTCCTTGATATCCTCTCTTTTTTTTCCAGATTTTCCCATCTTAGCAATTTGTCACTTAAATCCAACCACAAAGTTATAATGGTTCTCAATGGAATTTGGACTCTCCATACTTTGTGCTACCACCTTCTTTTATATCCTTCAAATAATCCAAAACTTGCTACTTCATAGCCTATTTTTGCCGAGAATTCCCCATTCGACGCTTTCTTAGTCCATATTAGTTTATCTCGCTCCTCCTCTTCCAAATGGACAAAACTAGATACTAGTTTTCTCACATTTCTATTCCATTCCCCTGCTTCTTCTCCAACTAGTCCAAGGTCTTGGGAGGTTTTCTAACCAGTTCTTCCCCTTTGTTGAGGTTTTTGTGCTTGTGCATCAACTAATACATGAACCCTTTGGGCTCTCAACTAAGCATTTAAGTTTTCCAACAACCTAAATTCTTCTCCTACTCCTTCCCAAGGATCCTCGCCAATTCTTACCTTTTTTCCATCTCCAATTTTCCAAGCGGACCAATTTCCTACCAAAGGGAAGGCCAATACCAAGGCTTTCCATCCTATTGACCCATTTTTTTGATATTTTATGGGGTTCTTGAACCATTCAATTATTGTGGAATTAGAGAAATACTTAGAGCTCATTATCCTTCCCCATGACGAATTTAGACTCTATGTTAATCTCCATAGCATTTTTTGTGCCAATTCTCTACAAAATAAGGTTGGATTTTTTTATCACCAAGCCTCCCAGTTCTTTTGGATGAGTTAAAGTTAACCATTTCACCATAGGAATTCCTTATAATTGTCTGTTGGTTGTCCATAGAAAATAAAAGTACTTATTTATTATCTTTTTTAGTATTCCTTTGGGGATATAGGCAATAGAGGCTCAATACACCGGAATACTTTATAGAAATGCTTCGAGTAGAACTAATCTACCCCCTCTAGAGAGGAATTTGTTTGTCCATAAAGATATATGTGCTTCAACTTTCTTGTATTGCCATATCTAATATTAAAAGGAATAGCAGTTTGGATCTAATAAGAATCCCAAGTATTTAAAGCCTTATGTAAATGAGACTGTACGAAAAGGAATTACCTCTTTTGCACTCTGTATTAATTCTTCGGAAAATTCATTATGTGCAAAACTTGATTTCTCCATGTTTATTACCATTCATGTTGCCTTCTTATAAGTCTCTAGTAAAGAGGCATAAGACACGAGATTCATAAAAAATTACATCTTTGCTAATGACAATTTTGTGGGCAGTAGGATCCCACAATCTATATCCTTTCATTACATCATCATACCCAACAAAGATGCACTTCTTGTTAAACTAGCAGCAACAAGGAAGGTGTTCCTGCATGCAAAAGACTTAAATTATGAAACCAATTGTATTTAATTTACTTATCATAAGTTTAGTTTGGAAAATAAATTACAGTGATCCAAATTAACTTTAGTGAAACACTAGTTAAAGTGAAAGTGAAATTAGGGTTTTCGCTTTACCACTAGTTAAAGTGAAAGTGAAATTAGGGTTTTCACTTTACCACTAGTTAAAGTGAAAGTGAAATTAGGGTTTTCACTTTACCTAACGTTATAAAAGAGACATCAATTAGTGGAGAGGACACACACACTTGCATGACAGAGACAGGATACAGATAGGGAGAGAAAGTCAGATAGAGGATTTAACTAGGAAGACAGAGGAGCGAGCAGCAGGATCACCGAGCTTTGTACACTTGGGTCATACACTCACACATGAGGGTGTTGAGGCTTAGCTGGGATTTTCCCAGTGCTTTTTTCGAGTACTACATTCACCAAGTTTAGGTGAATTTGCAGTAATTGTAAAAGTTCCATATTTTCTCATAATAAAATCTATATCTGACTGTTGCACTGGTTTTCCCATCTTGGGTTTTTCCGGGGGTTTCCATACCCAAAATAATAGTGTCAATATTGTGATGTGATGTTGTGATTTATTTCTTAGTTTTATATTTTGTTTCATACTGTAAAATATATTCATGTGTGGTTATTAGTAGAGATATTGCATGCACTATTAGCCCTAGTTTAAATATTAAAGGAAAATTTACATGGTATCAAAGCTCTGGTGAGCTAAAGCTGAGAGATTTGTAGCAATAGTGATAGATCGGGGGCATATCTATAGGAAGACACAAACCTAGACTTACAGATCTAGGGTTTGACAGGTACACTTCACTATGGTCATTCATTTGAGAGTTGAGGATCGACTCTAGGGTGCTCAAAACTTTTCTACATGAAAAGAAAGGATCACAAGGATCCTAGATGTCAGTGATGAGGAGGAGCAAATTGGCTCCACGAAGGTTGCACCCATATATCCAGCAAATCTAGGACCTTGGAAGAATATTGATTCCAGAGCCATGCTGATTATCATGGATGGATTGAAGGACCATATAGTCCCTCACCTTTCTGGTAAGAAGAGCGCAATAGAGATGTGGACAACTTTGGAGATCAGTCTGTACCAAAACAAGAACAAGAACCGGAAGATGGTGTTGCAAGAGAGGATGCACAACAACAAGATGGCCAAGGGAGAAGGAGTGGTTTCTTATCTCACGAGGCTCACACAGATCAGGGATGAGCTTGGAGCTATTGGCTTTGAGACAGTGGATGAGGAGATAGTTCGGATAGCCCTCAATGGCTTCTCTAAGCCATGTGAAACCTTTATCAAAGGTGTTGTTTCTAGGGAGAAGCTCCCTGATTGGCAGAGACTATCGGATGACTTTGTGCAGGAGGAAACCCGCATGGGTCAAGGATCAAGCTCAACCAGTAGTGCCCCATAGATTGTGGATGAGGAGGCTCTAGCCCTTACAAGGAAGAGCAAGGAGAATGCAAAGAGGAAGAAGGATGGTAAGAAGAACCTTGACATGTCAAAAGTCAAGTGTTTTATCTGCCACAAGCATAGACACTTTTCTTCCCAGTTCCCAGACAACAAGAAGAAGAGTAACACTCAGATGGTTGGATTTGTAGAGGTGGATGAGTTCTGCAGGAACTTCGATGACGAGTTTTGCTTGATAGGTTGCATGGAAAACACCGCAAGGAACAACATATGGTACATTGATAGGGGATCATCTAGTCACATGATTGGATAGAAGAGATTCTTTAGAGACTTGCAGGAGGGTGGAACAGGGATCCACGTTGAGATGGGTGATGATGTGTGGTATCAGGCGTAGGGAGTTGGCACTGTTTCATTTCAAAGGGAGTCTGGAAAACCCCTCATTTTTGTTGATGTGTTATATGTTCCAGGATTGACGAAGAACCTTATATCAATCTCCACTCTGGAGGACAAGGGATATCAGGTGAAGTTCCATGACCATAGAGTGTATATCAGGCCCAAGGGGTCAGATAAGAGTTTGGATCGTGTGATTGGCAGAAGGAGAGGGAAAGTGTACAAATTACACTTTGAGCCTACAAAGGCTCTAGTTAGTAGCAGCAACAATATTCGGGGTGAGTTGTGGCATAGGAGGATGGCACACTTACAACATGGAGCACTGAAGCATTTCAGACAGACAGTCATTGGAGTTCCTCAGGTATAGGAAGAAAAACATAACCACTGAAAGGGTTGTGCTTTGGGGAAGAACATCAGGAAGCATTTCCCACATAGTGAGCACAAGTCTAAGAAGCCCTTGGACTTGGTGCATTCAGATGTATGAAGACATATGAGTGTCCATTCGTTTAGTGGTTACAATTACTACGTAACCTTCATTAATGACTACTATTCCAGGAAAACCTGGATCTATTTCCTGAAAGCCAAGCCAGAGGTCTTTAAGAGGTTCCAAGAGTTCAAGACGGTCACATGCCCCAATTTTGTAAAAGCAATATTATTTTATTTTATTTTATTTAAAGACAATATGTTAAATTTTATGCTAAGTTGTAATTGATGACTCAGCAGAGTCAAGGATATTTAATGTAATTCTAAATAATTTAATTATAAATAAATAAAGGTGGAGACAACAACTTAGGAGAGCTGTTAAAAGAGTGTTTACTGGTCAAATTGGTGGAGGAGACTAGGTGGGGAGAAAACAGACATGTGGCGGCATCCTCAAACCACTTCCAACTATTGAAGGTGGCAACCTCCCTACATTTGGGGTCATGATCCCCCAAGAAAGTGGGATCATAGCATGTGGCTCAATTAATGACAACTGACCCAAAAGACCTAGGCAATCTTTATAAAAATGCCCATTGAAGAGAGCTGAGGCTGCTCATTCTAGAGAAGTGATCATTCAGGTGAATGTACTTCAAAGAAATTCAATGGCAAGGGAATTTGTGGAAAGAGTTTGAGGGGTTAACTGCTAAGTGATCTAGTGCATCTTTTCATTTGAAGGATCTTACTGTTGAGTGCAGAGTGTTTTTTGAGTCATGGGACTAGTCTATTGTTTGCATGCTCCACCAGTTCTCAGCCAAGAAGACCAAGAATAGGCTCGAGGGTTTTGAGGAAGCGTTGTTTGAGCGCTCTCCAGGAGTTGGTAGGGAGGAACGACCTCCTAACGTTGTTGTTGTCCATCCTAATCAGGTTCTACATTCTTTGTTTTGTTGTGTTAGATAGTTAAATGTGAATCTGACTGTTGAATGAATGTTAAATATTTAGTTGTAAAATGTTAGAGTTAGTAATCTTTTAGATTATAGAAGGAATGATTATGAAATAGATGGAAAATAATTCTAATCTGTGTTTTTCCACATCTGGAAGGACCAGACCGTACTCCAACACAGACAGTGTATTTAAAGTAGATGAAGGAAATCATAAAAGACTGAAATGAATAGATGTTTTATGCATTTCATAAGAGTAGAGTAATTTATTGCAATATATAGGTTACTATTAGAAGAACAATAATCTATTTATCTATGTTTATTGTTTAACCAGCTTATTTATGTAAATATATTGGAAACGAAATAGCAATAACCCAGAACAGGAAGAAGGATTATTATATTAAGAAAGTACCTTGGTAGATAAGATGTTATGCTTATACACAGTACATTATCTTTTTTATTGAAATTAAAATATGCAGGAGGGTAAACTGTGTTATGTTATATATATTTTTTCTTTGTGTTTATTTATTAACCAGTTGCATATGCAGTAGAAGAAACACAGTTAAACTACTTTGTTTACATTCAGTTCAATAAAGGTATAAACTATTAATTATATAGTTTATTTACTAATAATAATAAACCAAGACTAACAGTTACTATTAACTAAGGAGAGTATTATGAAAAATATTTATTTTATCAAGAAGAAACTTATTTAAAAATCTATGTTTATCTTTCAAATTCTTTTTATCATTTCAGTAGATAAAAACAACAAGAATACGATACTAACTAGTATGAAAATAAATATATATTTAGGTAAAGAACTGTTCCATAACAGGTTTATACCTGCACAAGTAACTATAGGGTTGAAACCCTATATTAAATTTATTGTTTAAAATAAAAACTTTTAAGCTATAATCCTATTATTTGGACCATTATTCAAGAAACAATAAAACTATCAAAGACGGGTTACAGTCCTTATTGCCACATATGTACAAATGCAATTAAAAGATATTCAATACACATCTGTAATAACATTAACTTAAAACAAAATTAAAACAAGTATCAAAACCAGTTTAATTAAATTAAAAGAATTTGGTAAACAAGGGTTTCATTTAGGAAACCCTAGCTCTTATTTCTGAGCAAACACAGAGTTATTACAAATTACTCTACAAAGGAGTTAGAGTTACAGCTTAAAATAAAAACATTATATCGCAAAACACAATAAATAGTAAATTTATTTATTCACAATCGAATAGGGTAAAAACCCTATTTACACAGTCACCAAACAGTATATTGCAAAAATGAGTCTAATCTCGAAGACAAACTGTCTTAAAATCCATTGCATTACATTAACAAGCCAGAAGGATGAACTTTAAAACCAAATACAACACCCAGCTCACGGCCAGGGCTACCCATCGACAAAGCGAGGGTTTGTAAACAGTATAAAAACCAACATTAACTTATAAAAAGAAACTGCATAGACAATGGCGAAGCTGGACAAGTTTCCAAGCTCAGAAGTTTTCCCAATCGACTACCCTGTTACAAGTAAGGGAAGAACCCGTTCATTGAAAACCAAGGATTACCAGTTTCAGAGCTAAGAGCCACGAAGACAGTTAGCATCATCTTCATCACTTTTCGCAAAGAGTGGTCACATGTTCTTGCAAGTGCATATCACGGTGTGTTAGTTTTGAAATTCTTTTTCTAATAAAAACCTACTGTAAACACGAATTTAATATGGGTAATATATATACTCGAATAAAGAAAATAAGTAGTTAGTATTGAGACTGTCACCAACAGCAAGGCATGAACATGAAGCTACAAACCCTACGACGATGGCGAAGGAACACACTAACAACAGCAAAGCCACAGCTTCGCACAGAAGTGACAGGCCACGAAAGAAAGGAAAAATGAAGTCACAGACAGACCACACGCAAGTGCAAAGCAACAACCAACAAACCCTTACAGAGTAAAGACCCACAGTACAAAGAAAGGGCAATAAGACCAAGTACTGAAGGCTGAAGCAACATTAATCAAGACTCAGAGCAAACTAGAACCAGAAGGGTCTCACGACCGCCATGAAAGTCTTGCAGAGCACCTGAAGGCCCGCGTGAACTGCGGAGGGAAAATGACGATGGGATAGGGTTGCAATGAACTTATATCTCCAGTGCATGGTCAGGAGAAGTCCACGTGCCCACTAGAAAATCAAACCATGCATGGGTCGAGCTCTATAGTCACCTGCATTCCAATAATTTCCAATTATTTATACAATGATTTATTAACAAGCGATGCAGGAACTATAATATATATTCATATATATAACTCAACGTTAACATAACACATATATATCATCATGTTGATTAGCGTTGATTTGGCATTGGATAAAGAATGATTTTCAGGACGTTGACCTAACGAAGGTTTGGTAATCATATAGTCATTATACAACCCGAAATCTTTGCTTAAAACTCTTCGAAACTATTATAGTTGTTTATGCTTGTAAAGCATTGTGAATATGCTTGGTATATAAAACAAACCTTTCACTCTTAAACCAATCAACTTGGGATGGATGTAATTCATCAAATTATATCGTAATGTCGATATTACAATGTGAGTGTTTTGTTAACCATATTTTATCAATGTTAACCCTAG
This sequence comes from Pseudotsuga menziesii, assembly GCA_001517045.1. Lineage (NCBI taxonomy): Eukaryota > Viridiplantae > Streptophyta > Pinopsida > Pinales > Pinaceae > Pseudotsuga > Pseudotsuga menziesii. The sequence continues at coordinate 241,104 of LPNX010999199.1, forward strand.
CAAAGTATAATAACCATTTGTTATATGAAAAAGTCCAAGTTTAATTGTTTAAAACCATCGAACAACTATAGATTTCTATGTTTATATACATTATGGTCTATGCATGGTTATACTCCTTTAAACCCACAACTCAAGTGGTGATAATTATAAAGTTGGATAGCATAGTAAAGAGTAGAATCATGAATCCTTTACAAGTTCAATTTTGTTTTAGACTTGTTTAGAACCTTCGAACAAATTACAGAATTGTATGTTTATAAACATAATAGTTTATTTATGTTTATAACCCTTATAAAACCAACGTTTCGATTGGAAATAAACTATAAAGTTGGCTAGTATGGTAGAAGAATATGTATTGAATTCTTTTACATAGTTCAAATTGGGATTAGACTTTAATAGTCAATAGTTGTTTTTCAACTTGGCTTTCGTTAGTAATTTACCATGATTATTTATTGGTAGGATGATTTTATGATTATAAAAGATAACTGGTGCTTAGCATAAGGTGGAAGGTTGATCATTATAGAAAACATCTACCTTAAAAGTTGTTATAGACAGTAACTTAATATAAGAAAAGCATTATAGAAATAATAAGAATTGCAATTGAATAATCCTACTCGAGTCTATAATCAATAGAACCACATGGATTGACTTAGATTTATGAAGTAAAGGCAAACAGTGTTTCATGTGAAAAGACGCTATTGTTTTTACACTAATCAAACTTATAATGTCAAAAAGTTCTACAGGCTGTAAGTTTCCTTACAGAAGGTAAATATCAATCGGCTTGATATTCAAGTAAGTGGGGTGATAATGTGTAATAACCAATAGTACAATTAGTAGAACGTTGCAAGATAGGCATATCAAAGTAGATGTTACTATGCAACTAAGATTACAAGTTTAGAGCCACAGTAAGTATCCTTACTGTCGCTACGTTTGATAAAGTAAGGAACTCATTTATTTAAACTTCGTTTACAAGAAAAACTGAAGAAAGCAAACTATGTTACCTCACGGAAGTTGCTTGGAAATTTATCAGCTTATCTACTAAGCATATTATTTGCAAATAGAAACACTTCTTAATACTTTATGAATTTAAAACGTTTACTTGTTTGACCATACCTGTAAACCTGTAAGAACCAGTAATCTTTCTGCGTTAGCATAAATGCTAAGTAAGCCCAAGATTCAAAGTTAGATTCCACCTACTTGCCATAAAGAAGACTCATTAGTAAACTGAAATAAAAACAAAGCGCAAGTAAACCTTATTATGTTACGAAAAGGAAACTGCTTTAGTTATCATAATTTGAAATTATGTAATACTAATCATTGGACTGTTTCTTTTTCTTCTAACCATTAGCTGTTAGTAAACCGCAGATTTAGCATTTCATGTTATCTCAAAATTTTAAATTTTTGTGAAAATTTGAGGTTTTGATAAAGACTCTTGTGGAGAACCAAACAGGAAAGAAGATTCGGGTATTAAGAACAAACAATGGGGGTGAGTACATCTCCGATGAGTTCATGGAGTATTGTTCGGTAGAGGGGATCAAGAAGGAGCACACTGTGCCCCATACCCCACAATAGAATGGAGTTGCAGAGCGAAAGAACTTGACGATGGTTGGAGCATCGAAGACCATGCTATTTGATAAGGAATTACCACTATTCCTCTGGGTCGAGGCATACATGACTGCAGTATACATTCAGAACAGGTTTCCCCACACAACTTTGGGGAGGAAGACACCAAAGGAGGTCTTCATAGGCACCAAGCCAGATGTGAGTCACATTCACATATTCAGTAGTGTCTGCTATTGTCGTGTTCATGTTGACAATAGGAAGAAGCTGGACCCTTATGGAGAGAAGGGGTTACTTGTTGGTTACAGTGATATTTCGAAGGCATATAGAGTTTACATTCCTGCTCGCAAGAGGATCATTGTGAGCAGGGATTTCCAATTCAATGAGGACAGGGCCTTGCGGAGATCTCTAGACTTACCAACAAAGTAGCAGCTAACACAGGAGTCGGGAGTCAAGTTGGAGGAGCCAGATGTACATGTACAGGTACAGAAACAGAACACAGGTTCTGGTGGTCAGAGGGAGTCAAGTGGATAGGATCCTACAGTCATTGAGGATGAGCTGCAGTAGGAGATAAATATCCAGCAGCCGCAACAGGTTGACACTAGGCCGAGGCCTAAGTGGTTTAGGTCCACAGTGCAAGATTCTAGGCAGGTAGATCCTCCACAGACATCTTTTAGACAAGTGTACCACCAGAGAGGATTAGTTACATGGCATTGATGACAGAGTTGATTAACTCTTAACCTTCCAGCTTCGGGGAGGATGCATAACATGATGTGTGGCAGGAGGCTATGGTTGAGGAGTATGACTCCATTATGAAAAACCAAGTATGGGAGGTTGTGCCGAGGCCATAAGCGAAAAAGGTGGTGGGATCCATATGGATCTAGAAGGTGAATCATGCAATAGATGGAAGCGTGGAGAAGTACAAGGAACGCTTTGTGGAAAAGGGGGTTTTACAGAAGGATGGCATTGATTCTGAGAAGACCTTTCGCTCCTGTTGCTAGGTATTCTTCCATTCAAACCATTATCTCACTAGAATATGAGATGGGTTGGCGTGTCCATCAGATGGACATCAAGACTGCCTTCCTCAAATAAGTGATAGAGGAGGAGGTGTATATTGAGCATCCAGAGGGGTTTGATGTGGAGAACAGGGAGACGCATGTATGCAGACTGCATCGAGCTCTTTACGAGCTCAAGCAGGCACCTCGAGCATTGTACTCGAGGATTGACAACTATCTATGGGAGATGGGATTTTAGCAGAGTGAGGCTGACCACAACCTATACTTATTGACAGGTGAGGTGCCTCTCATACTGGTCTTATATGTGGATGATCTCTTTCTGACAGGAGATGAGAGGATGATTGGAGGCTGCAAGTCCAACTTTGCAATGGAGCTTGAGATGAAAGACCTTGGGTTGATGCATTACTTTTTGGGCTTGGAGGTTTGGTAGAGAGATGGGTGCTTCTTCATTGGACATGGGAAGTATGTAGTAGAGATATTGAAGAGATCCATGATGGAGGACTGTAAGCGTATGGCCATACCTCTAGTTTCCAATTGGAGGAAGATTGATGCATCGGGGTCATACATATTTGATCCTACCTTGTATAGTCAACTTATCGGATCACTTATGTATCTGGTCAACACTAAACCAAACATCAACTTTGCAGTCAACTCTTTGAGTCAGTTCATGGTGGACCGTCGAAGAGTGCATTGGATGGCTGCGAAGCACATACTTCGCTACATCAGAGGTATAATGGAGTATGGATTGGTTTATGAGCACAGGGGGAGTGTACAACTAGCAGTTTTCATAGATGCTAACTGGGATGGATGTGTAGAGGAACAAAAGAGTAATTCAGGTTGTTGTTTCAACATTGGATCAGGAGTTGTCTCTTGGTCCAACAGGAAGCAAAAGTCTGTTGCATTGAGCTTGGCAGAGGCTAAGTACATGGCAACTAGCATGGCTGCTTATGAGGGTATGTGGCTGGGGAAGTTACTTGCAGGGTTGTTCGAGTGTGATCTAGAGGCTACAGTAGTTCACTGTGATAATTAGAGTGGCATCAGGCTATCTAAGAATCTAGTGTTCCATGACCAGAGCAAACACATAGACATCGAGTACCACTTCTTGAGAGACTGTGTTTACAGGGGAACGGTTCGGTTGGAGTACATACAGACATATGAGCAGGTGGCAGACATCTTCACCAAGGAACTTTGCAGACAGAGCTCTGTAAGTTCAAAGATAAGTTGGGGTTGCTACCGAATCCCTTCCTCGTTGAGAGGGAGTGTTAAACTAGTAGCAACAAGGAAGGTCTTCCTGCATGCAGAAGACTTAAATTAGGAAACCAGTTGTATTTAATTTACTTTTCCTAAGTTTACTTTGGAAAATAAATTAAAGTGATATAAATTAACTTTAGTGAAACACTAGTTAAAGTGAAAGTGAAATTAGGGTTTTTCGCTTTACCACTAGTTAAAGTGAAAGTGAAATTAATGTTTTCGCTTTACCTAAAGTTATAAAAGAGAGATCAATTGGTGGAGAGGACACACACACTTGTATTCAGACAGAGAGGATACTGACAAGGAGTGAAAGTCAGACAGAGGATTTAGCTGGGAAGATGGGGGAGAGAGAAACAGGATTACCGAGCTTCATACAGTTGGGTCATACACTCACACAGGAGGGTGTTGAGGTTTAGCTGGGATCTTCCCTTTGATTCTGCTAGGTACTACATTCTCCGGGTTTGGGTGAATTTGTAGTAATTGTAAACGTTCCATATTTTCTCATAATAAAATCTATATCTGATTGTTGCACTGGTTTTCCCATCTTGGGTTTTTCCGGGGGTTTCCATACCCAAAATAATAGTGTCAATATTGTGATGTGATGTTGTGATTTATTTCTCAATTTTATATTTCGTTGCATACTGTAAAAGATATTCATGTGTGGTTATCAGTAGAGATCTTGCATGCATTGTTAGCCCTAGTTTGAATATTAAAGTAAAATTCACACTTCTTTGATCTAGGGTCTAACTTAGAACGCTGATTTTTAGGAGTATGCGCATAAGCTTCACAACCAAAGATTTTCAAATTCGAATAATCATAGGAATGACCAATCCATACATATTCCGGAATTTTACAATCTATTTTCCATTGAAGGTGATCGATTTATTAGATAGCAAGCAGTAGAATCTGCTTTTTCCCACAACTCTTGCCCCAAATTAGCATTACTGAGCATGCTCCTTGCTCTTTCTAGAAGAGTCTTGTTCATGCATTCTGTAACGCCATTTTGTTAAAGAGTGTATACATTTGTTTTGTGTTTTACAATCCGTTCATCTTTGCAATATTTTTCAAACTCTAAAGAAGTAAATTCACCTCCATTATCCGTTCTTAAACATTTGATTGTCTTGCGAGTTCTTTTTTCCACCATAAATCTAAATTGTTTAAATGTATTAAACACATCAACTTTTATTTTTAGGACATAGACCCAAATCTTTCTAGAAAATTCATCTACAAATAATAAATAATATTTTTCTCCCCCGTTGGAAATGGTAGGAGATAGACCCCACAAATAAGAATGAATGTACAGTCAATAACACCTTTACTAGCATGACTACCTACTTTAAATTTTTTTCTACATTGCTTTCCATATATACAATGTTTACAAAACATCAAATATGGATTTTTCAAACTTGGAAGCAATTTACGATTCATTAATACCTGAAGTCCTTTTTCACTCATATGACCAAGACGTTGATGCCATAGCTGAGTGGATCTTGAATCTTCTTCAGATACTAATGCAGTACCATCAACTTGAGTTCTTCCAACCGGTGGTTTCATGTCGTCTATGCCTTCATGACCACTAAAGCACCCTTGGAAACTTTTAGAGTTCTATCAAAACCTGTAAACTTATGACCACAAGAATCCAATACTCTCAAAGAAATTAAATTTTTCTTTAACTCATGTACATGTCTAACATCTGTAAGTGTTCTTATTACTCCATAAAACATTTTAATTTTAACACTTCTAACCCCAACAGTTTTACATGAATTATTGTCTCCTAAAAGAACTATTCCATCATTAATTGTTTCATAGGAAGCAAACCAATCTTTATGAGGAAAGATATGGTGCGAAGCACCAGAATCTAATAGCCATTCCTCGTTATATTCAGAAATATTACAAACAGACAATACCTCATCAATCATACCTTAATTTTCCTCTGACTTGGAGTCATCCTTCATGGATTCTTGTCTCTTCCAACAATCCTTCTTAAGATGACCAATCTTGTTATAGTACCAACATTTTAATTTTCTCTTTCCACCCTTCGATTTAGACCTGGAAGTACCTCTTGACTTTTCTCCTTTCTCCTTGGATCGAACTCTAACAACCAAAACTTATGGTGAAGAGGTTTCAAGACTGGTTTTCTTCCTTAATTCCTCAGACATGCTCCAACCACGTTTTCAAATTCTAAAGTCTCAGTTGTACTAAGGCTAATGGAAGAAACTACTTGACCTCAAGTCTCAGGTAAAGTACATAAGAGATTGATTGATTTATCGTCATCATCAATTTTAACATCCATACTACTCAACTGACAAATAAGAGTATTAAAAATATTCAAATGATCGACTATCTTCATACCTTCTTTTATTCTCATACTGTACAGTTGTTGATTCAAGTAAATTCTATTTGTCACTGATTTGGTCATACACATACTTTCTAATTTGTTCCACATGCTTGCTGCTGATGTTTCTCCAATAATGTTGAACAACACATCATCTGCAAGACATAAATAGATTGTGCTTAGCACTTTGGCATGTAAATCCTCCCATTCATCCTCTGTCATGGTGAGAGGTTTTTTCTTTTTTCCGTCTAAAACTCTCTATAACTCCTGCTAAACTAATCATCCTACATCTTTAATTTCCAAAGTTCAAATTATTTTTACCATTAAATTTTTCAATCTCAAACTTTGTGCTAGACATTGTTGATTTTTTTTTCGAACAAAAAATTCTCCGCAATATACTCCGGAATATAAACAACGTTATATTTTCCCGTACTACCAATATAAATAGTCTTGGCTTGACTCTTGTAATATATATATAT
>LPNX010999199.1:247809-332275 GCA_001517045.1 Pseudotsuga menziesii
TTGGGAAACTACCCCTGAGAGGGCCAATCATGATAAACGACTCACTAGCCTAATATTTCATTACATGCAAGGGCTCCCAAGGAGCAAATGTCTCAGACGAGATTTGAACTCGGGTGGGGAGTGCAACAACCAAATCTCCTAACTACCCAAGCTACGCCCTATGGACAATATATATATCCAGACTTCCAATAAAAAAATAGCACGGTTTTTATATTCCTTTATGCGGCTCCACAAAAAATACCTCCACGATACTTTTCTTCCACTAGCATGTTCATCCAAAAAACTTAGCAGCCAACAGCAGCAGGCTTTCAGACACGCTTCCTCACCTTTCTTCTATGCATAGGATGATATGCCCTCGCTCCACACAGACTCTTAAGACGCATATTCTCCCTCTCCTTCATGCTGATTGAGTTGAAGACCTCTCCTTCACGCTGAAGAAATATCCTTGATGTTGAAGAACTCCCTCTCCTTCACGCCGAAGAACTGTCACTCTCCTTCACCCTGAAGAACTCTCGCAGATTCTCCCAATGAGCAGCAAGCATCGAATCTTCTCTTCTAGCGTAGGTTAGCTTCACGGTCTCACGGTCTCACAACTCTTCTCCACAGTGTGCAAATGACACATCCAACAACCCGTCTCACAGATTCTTCTTTTTCAAAGCTCTGACACCACTTGTTAATGACTCAAAGACACATTAGCCAATTACATAATGAACATCATCATACATAACACCAGAATTTCATGTGGTAAAACCCCAGAGGGGAAACATCCACGTAGGCAAAGTTTTGAAGCTCATTAATGAGAAAGGAGAGATTACAAGACTATTCTCAGCTTCACAGACAACTCATAACGTTACGTATCCCAACCATGCACTACATACTTAATGAAAGAAGTTACATGAGTAAACCGTTGTTGGTTATTCCCATTATGAGAAACTTCTCGTAAACACTAGTAATGAGAAACCTCCCATAAACACATTAGTTTAGTTGTCATATATCATATTGGACCACCTCATCTCTGATCCAATTAAATTAAACAGCTTCCACTAAATGCAAACAAGCAACATGTTTGGACTAGTCCACCGAAGCAGAGACGCTTGTGGCTCCCTGTTTTAATGTGACAAATCTCCGTACCACATGAGCACCTACATATGAGGTTGAATTAGAATTTTGGTTTGTTGTAAAAATTAGAAATATGGAAGGCTTCATCCAAAATCGTTGAGATGGATGGAAAAGAATCACACCAATTTTAATGAAAGGAATTTACATTGGTAAAAACAAAGACAATCAAATCCATAAACCAAAATGAGGTCACACCCATAATTTGCCAATATATTGCTAGTAAAATGTTTCTTTTTAAAGGTGGCAACCATTGTTGATTATGGGCGTTGACATAATCTTGGTTGCGTAGGTGATTTGCAAGTTTTCCATGGAAGCACCATGTGTTTTAGGGATTTTTTAAATTGCTTGAATGCACATATAAATATTTAATAAGCATAACTAATGCTTGGAGTATGTATTTGTTATGATGGTTGGGAAAAATGTTCATTGCAAAGACATGGATTATTGTGTCAAAGTTTGAACATTTATTTGTTGACAATAAGACTAGAGGAGGCTCTTGTGTTCCAAGATTAATGTAGCCTGTTCCAAGATTGGTGTAGCATTGTGAATGTTTGTCAATAAATTCCAAAAACAAAGTTTCAGTGGCCGAAACAAAGTTACAAAGTTTTAGTGCCCAATGTCAGGCCTAAGCCTCATAATTTTTAGCACGTTGGACTAGAGTTCACACTTTTGGTGGTCGCGACTAGGGTTGGAATTTCATTTTATATTTACCTTTCAGACCAATTTTTTTTGACATTTTGATCTTTTATCTTCCCCGTCCTACAACATTTTGATGAAAAAGCAACCTTTCATCCATGAAGTTTTATTAAGAAAAATAAGCTTTCAGAAATGAAGCTTTATTAAAAAATAAGCACACTACAAGGCTGAGTTTGCATTTTTTCTTCCAACAATGTGCCTGGTCCAATAGTCTTCCAGTCGAAAAGAGAGACCACATTCATTTGCCTTTTCCTCATGTCCTCCATAGTAAGCTACTGAGGTAAGCCATCTCCAACCGATGACGACCCATCCTATTAGAATGAATATGACTTGCAGAATCGTTATGATGAATTTCAACCAAAATGCAAGATAACGTTGCAACTTTACCTTGGGACCTAGGACAATCCATCCTACAATTGAACTTAAAATGCAAATTGTAACTACCAGTGCAGTTGATGAGGCTAATACTGACCTGGCTATTGTTGATTGAGGATAGCATGCATGCTCCACGATCCACGATTCCAGTACTTGATCTTTTACTCCTTTCCATTAACTGTTCTCTGCAGGTTCTCCAAGAATCATGGGAATTTTTTGAGTAGTGACATTCCGAATGCTTTTACTGGCCATAGCTGCAGAGATGAGGAGGAGAATAAGCCATATGTGTGTTATTGAGATTATTGCACCAGAGATGAAGAACGAAAGCTCGTTAACTTGCAGGCTTTTTGCCAAGACCACTCTAGACTTAACAAGACTGTTATGTACACTGTTAAGCTTGTAGAAAATGTCAATGAAGACAGTTAATCCTATAGCTTCTATTTTGGTACATTTCTCCTGAGAGTCAGTACGGGCCATTCATGGCAGGAAAAACTCTACCAACACACATAACATTACCTTGCAAGTGTGTATCATAAACAAGTTATTCTTAACTATCTCATTATCAACTGGCCTTGAACTTTCAAAGAACTTATCTACTAAACCACTCTGGTTTTCGACAGTTTATAATCTGGATAGTGAGAGCACTTAGGACGAGAGCTCTTCCCGTAACCCAATGAGCTCCTTTTTTATATGTCTTTCGCAGGTCTACAGCAAGAAGCATAATGAAGGAAAGTGCTACTAATAAAAAGCCCATTAGTTTGGCATAATCTTCAACGGCGAGGCACAGGAGTGTTGCCCCGGCCTTGAGATATGCCACACGTTACAGGAAGTCTGATGGCCTTGAAAGACAATGGCGGTCTGAGTTTATGGTCGAGACTCACACCACTACCAGAGTATAAATTGGGTTATGGATCTAAATCGTAGGATGTAGCTGCAACCCGCTAGCATATTGTTATTAGTGATCACCGTGATTCAGCACATACTGATACACCAAATACAAAAAAAGTGTCGAATTCAGTGTTCACACAGCCATATTCACTACCATTAACCAATGGGCCATGGCAAATTGCAATGGGCATTTAATATTTCAGGTGGATGGTGCACCCTGCCAGCATACCAGGTGGCCCTTACGGATGACCTAGATTTGGTTTAGAAGTTAAAATTTAGAGATATAATAAGGTTTTTTTTTTAAATTAAACTGTTTTTTGACGTTTTACCAAAAACTTCAACCGTTTAACAAAACCGTTTTGGCAAATTTTTACTCGTATTTGAAGGAAAAAATGTTCAAAAACAGGTAAATGCCCATCAAATTCGAACTCTGATAAGGACTATAAAAGTGCCAACCCTATTTCAAACCTCTTACAAAGTGTGGGTGCCTGGGTTTTGGGTTTTTTGGATCGTTTGATTTCATTTCTATGCTTGAAATCACACCACAAAGAACAGAAAGATAGGTTATATTGATCATTATAACGCCAGCAATGATTACGGCCAGAGTGACTCTATCTATGGCTCCAACAACGATTAAAAGACTGAATCTGGCTCTGGTTCCAACACCAACTTTGATTACTAGACAAGCTCTGATTATCAGCGTAGCTCTAGTTATAACGACGGCAATGATTACCGGACTGGATCTGCCCATAACGCTGTCAAAGATTACCAGACTGGATCTACCTATAACGCCGGCAAAGATTATCAGAAAGACTATGACGCTGGCAAAGATTATCAGAAAGACTATGACGCTGGCAAAGATCAACAGAAAGGCTATAACGTCGGCGGCTCTGATTATGAGCAAAACCAAACAGGTGATAATTATGAGAGACCCGACAGGCAGGAGGAGTTGGGTACTATATTTCTTTGTGCATCTTTAAAAAATAAAAATAAAAACATACATTAATACATTCATAAAATCAGAAACTGATAACTTCCTTCTAAAAGATTTCATGAATATCAACACATCTGAGTCGATTAGCTGCTTACAATTAGAGCAATTGAAGAACTCCACAAAATGCATTTGGAAAAAAGAAAATAGTTACCAAGAAGATATGTGGAATGACAAATATGGTCTAGGTAGTAAATTTCAAGTGATGTGTAATCACTAAAACTCAAATCATCATGACCATTAATTACCTTCCAACGATTTGTGACCACATTCTTCATAAATAATTCATTTTCATAGGCCAGTTTCGAGGCCATAATGCAAACATCTGCACAATATTTTCTCCCTATTTTAAATTATTTGTCCGACCATTACAATCTCCATTTAGTACAAGATTAGTCAGAGAGTCTAATTCTCTTTTGTCCAAATCTAGGCGAGGGTCCAAATACTGAATGGCACTTCTGAACGTTTCGATATCCCTGTGGGGGATGATTATGCCTCTTCCTCAACAAAACAAGGATCTAGTCAACAATAATTAACGAAGCATCAAAAGGGTTTGTCTGTCAGATGAAATGATAAACAAACTAGCTGATACGATATTTGGACCTCTGGAGATCAGTCCAAGGAGCCCTTCGTTATGTGAGAACATATTTAAAATAAACTCGATACAGATTCTGACCCAGTACATGGGTTTCTCTACCAAGTGGAGAAATTTTATTAGGAGGATCAAAACCCTGATGATCCAGGGATATAAATCCTGATGAAACCATTTTGGGGCCTGCTATTCTGTAAATCCCTCCTAAACAAGCTAGCTTGGGATTTGAACGGTTGTATCTACTATTACATTTAAACACTATCGTTCACTTCACATGGTTAAAGAGAGATGCTGAACCTTCAAAGTGAAGATAAGGTTAGAGTGACCCGAGTTAATGGAGTCTGTGGTCTCGAAAGGTAGTCGCGAGTCCTTATCTTTGGGATGAAGTGACCAGGATGGTAATCACTTACCATTTCATTTTAATGACAGGTGAGATCTTTGACAGATAACAAAAAAGCATAGAGCTTGGGCTGAAGGTTTTTTAAATAAAGCTTTAATAATGTTGAATTCATTTTTATATTAAAAATATTAATTTCAGTAAATATTACTTATAATGAAAAACAAGATATAAATTTAAATAATAAAAAATAATTTTTATATTAATAATATTAATTTCATTAATTTAAAATTACATTTCAATGAATATTACTGATACTGAAAACAAAATATAAATTTAAATAATGGAAAACAAAATAATTTTATCATATTTTTATATCACCATTTTGTAATTTAATTGTTTTTTGAAAAACATAAATTAATTAAAAGTCAATTAAAATTAACTACAAATAATTGACTTAGTTAGAGAGTCAAATACATTTACAATTTATAGTATTTGGAACCCATGGTATTTGCTGGCCCATGATAATCCTTGTGAAGAAGCCTATTTAAATGTTTGCACTAGAAATCTTCTTTGTCATTACATATATGTTCTTGATTTATGTTTATTATAAGCTTACCTTATAACACTATTTATAATGGATTTAATTAAAAATAAAGTTTGGAAAAAATATTGCAAAATTACACTTTTTTTTGTATATTTAAATTATTTATATATGGATAAGTTTGATTTCATTGGCAGATTCATGTTAGATTGTTTGTTAAATTTTTGAGATTGAATTAATTTTACTAATAAAAATGAAGCTTGAAGAAAGTATGCAAGGTTGCAAATTTCATGTTTTTGTATCGTTTAGTCTTTGACAAATTCATGATAAATCATTAACTTAGATGAATGTTTGTTAAATTTATGAGATTAGATTTATAATAGTTTTATTAAATGTCAATATTTGGTTGAGATCAACTTACATGTTAATATTTATTTCCATATTATAATGATGGTCCTGATTAATACCTTACCATATTTTTTATGAACAGTGAGAATGTTTATGTAAGCATCAAATTAGTCTAAGAAAATGATCATTCAAGCCTTGACCTTGGTATACTTGGCTTTATCACCACTTGAATTAACTATTACTTCACTTGAACAACTATATTGATCCTACATGCTACAAATACAATAATTCATAGCAATTGTTGTTAGTGGATGTGTTATTCAAAAGAAGTGAACTGCAAACTTTTGCTCCATATCTTACAAGAAATATAAAAAATAAGGAGATTTTAGTTAAATCTTTTTATGGGCACTTTTCTTCTCTCGATGTCTATGCACTCATGGTGTATATATACTTATTGATAGCGATCTAGATTTTCTTAACATCAATTCAAAAATCTTTACCCAATTTAACCTTTAATATTGCTCTACATACTTTTTAAGCATCTTTCCCCAATTTAATCTTTAGTATTCGTCTATATACAAATTGAATGCGGATATTCAAGTACACTAACTATAAAAATTCAATATTTTATATTATTATTATAATTACTATTTATAAAAATTATTATTAGTCCCTGCCCTCGCCAGCAGGGACTATATGAATCGCTTTGCCGTTTTTTCTATTAAACTGGACACAAATCAAAATAATTTATCCAAAATTTGCATTCGAACATTTTTAGTCCACGAATCATTTTTGCTATACAATACATCGAAAACCTTGACCTCAGATTTCAAATTTCGCCCCTGATTGGCCTTGCATAGTCCCTCTCCCAAGTCCCATTGCCTTGAGAAAGTTAAAATCCTATGGATTATCATCCAGTTGGCAACAAAACCCACGGCCTATGGCCCGCTTTGTAGAACGGATGAGGTAAGTGCTGCTACCGGATAGAATGACAACTATGTGTTGGAGATGGTTGCAAAACAGGGATCGAAAGGAAGAAACTGAAACAAAGCAGTGTTGATTCATTAGCATGGCCAAAGTTGGCTAGCGGAGTGCACCTCTATTCATAAAACAAGGTTGGAGCTACCTGGCTCTAATTGTTATCAAATAATTATCAAGTCATGGGTAGTGCAATGCCCTCTGCTGCTCTCCCCCATTTCTCCAATGCGAATGCCCGTGTCATCAGATTTGATATGGTAAATTCACTCTCTGTCAGTTTGCATTCAACTACTGGTTCTCCTATAAAGAGGCTACTGAGAACACCCAATTCAAATGGGTTTTGCAGGAAATGGAGAATCATGGCGGATAACGATGCGGTAGCAGATGAGAGCACTGCATCTGTTGACGAAAAGACGCAAGAGAAAGCCGCCTCGTCTAAACAGTCAAGTGGCAGAGGATTTGGGCCACTGCCATCTTCAAGGAGGAAGGAAGGCAGTGGGGCTAAGGGCTCCAACGACAGAGGAAACAGCCCCATAATTCGCAGAGCCCCTCCAGGAAGGCCTCTGATAGCTCCTGAGGGAGACCCACAGGTCCAACAGTATGAAGGTGCTTTTCTTCTTTTATGGGCTGGCCTTGGAGTCCTCATTCTTGTAGAGGGTATTCTTTTGGCTGCATCAGGTTAGCGCTGTCCAAATCCTTTATTTTTATTTTATTTCAACAGAAACGAGTAGGATTTGTATTGATATATAAAAAGCCGTGGCCAAACCGTTCACAAAGCGTAAAATAATCTTAAACATTGCAGTATATGATCCAAAATTTTCATCATCTATCGAAAAGTAACTGACAGAATGATCATCATAGCTCTATCTACTTGTATTCTATAATATCTGAAGCTGTAAAGCCTTACAAACTGTGCACACAATGAAATAACCTGATATATAAAACCCTGAGTAAATTAGGTGAAATCATGCCCACTGTCCACTTAGCTTCTTCATTCTGCTAGTACCTAGGTTCATGCTGACTGTTGCTTCTTCTGCATGATCTTCTTTAGCCTGTTGAATTGTAATTTCCTCAAGCAATTCATACTTGACTGAGCCGATAGACTCAGGGGTTCGGTCTCTATACAACATATTGGGAATTGCGTGCAAACCCAAGGATAATATGGTTTTGTGCATATCCAAATCTAGTGCTATTTGTCTAGCCTCTGGCTCTGGGCCACTTCCAACTCTGCATTTTTGACCAATTGAGCCTTCATTTGCATGCCTATGCTTTGATTTAAATGAGATATTGCACTTTGCAGAGTATCCATCTGACGGGCAAAAGTCCTTAATAGTAAATACCTCATAGGTCCAAGACATCACAATAAGCGCACTTTCCAGGATGACTACGTTCAGGCATGGTGGCCTCTGAAAGTCCAGGACTGCTAATGTTGCCTTTGTGAAGACCACCACAAGCCAAACTTCCACCTGCCAACAATCCCGACAATGCTAGAATTGCCACTACAAATTTCGAGCCCTTCAGTTGACAAACCTGACTAATGAGCCATGTCTCCCGGGATACCCGCTTTTTGGGGTTCCTAGGTTGAAATCTGGTGACGGCCCAGCCTTTTAAACAACAGTGCAAATTTTCACTATAAAGAAAATATGCAGACAACAGTGAAAACGAAATATCCCACCTGCACTATGAATCTCCATCTTATCAGCGTTAATACTCTTACTGCGACAGCCTGGAGTGAAGTGTGAGATGGGTATGGGGAGGAGGGGTGGGCTCGTCCCTCGATCCTTTCCAAATGACATTTGTCAATACTGTTGCCTTGCACATTGATCCTGAAGTTGTTAGTAATGGCATTAAATATATAATGGGGTCTCCCCCAGTTTTTATTAAAACCCCTCGTCCAAATGTACCGCCTTATTTATCATGTCATCCGCTTGTGTATTGCAAGACCAGAGAATATGGAGGAATTTGATTGTTTTAAGTGAGGGATGAGCCTTTTGACCCTTGCAGTCATTCTGGAGAAGGATGAGCAACATCCAGAGTTTGCCTTTCTTATTTGACTGATGGAGTGATGAATCACCAAAAATCAAAACATTCTTGATTTCCAAAGCCCAGAGAGATCAATCCTTCGGTATAGGACAAGAACCTCATCTTGATTATTTGTTTCCATCACTAATCCCCATGCAAATGCTACTTCTCATTTTCCTTTGGGGTTATAAAATTTAAATCACTCTCGTGGCACCTGCCACCCCTGGGTTTCCTTTGGAAGCTCCATTGAAAAAGAGAAGATGTTTTTTCTGTGTGACTGTCCATTTCTGAAATTCTGGAGTGTCTAACCTGATCTTCCAAGACTGATCTTGTCGTGGCTTCTTAAATATGACCTTGGACTGAAGGGTGTCCCTTGCAAGAGTATCTTTCAACCATATTTTCTCCTTTACTTAAAGTGATATGACTGCATTATCAAGGTTCCGTTTTGATAGAAGTACTTCATTCAGAAGGACCCTTTCCTGATCTGCAACTTGCCTGGGTGAGGTTTGTTCTAAACAAAAGATACCTTTATTTCCGGCAAGCCAAAATTTCCAGCACAAATATTTGGGAAATGCCATCCAAACTATTTTAAGCATAGGATTTCAGAGTAAAGATCCCGGATAACAATACATCCAGTCAACAAACATGTCTTTCTGGTTTTGTGGATGCATTACTGGAGTTCCCAATTCAGCCAAGGAAACCTGCCATATATGGTTAGCGGATTTGCAATCCAGAAACAATGAGAAGATGATTGCTCTTCTGAAAGACAGGGGACATCTTGATGGCCCCTATGATTCCTCACTTTTATAAATTATTTCATTTTTGTTGTTAGCAATTTCCCATGTACAAGAGTGTAGCAAAAAATGTCAACTTTTGGTAATCCATTTGAGTGCTAGATATATTTCCACATTGATGATCTAGGCAGTTGATGGAGGCTTCTGAGTTGAATTCGATATCCTTTTTTGACTGAATAAGAGCCAGCAATTGGTCACCATCGCATGCTATCCTTGGTCGCTAAATTGATAGATGTTGCTCCTTGCAGAGTGGGGAACATCTGATGGACTTGAGCTGTAATCTGAGCAGGCGGAGACAACTGTTTCCATCCTTGCCATATTCCTAAAGTATCCCAATCCGACATGTCAGAAAAGGTGTTTATATCACAGCCAATGAGCCATTCTTTTACATTGGATAAAGCAGGTAAAGAAGATAATGTATCTCTTCCCATAATTCTGTCCTCCATATATAATGGATTGACCGTTACCTGGTACCCATGATAAATGATCTTGAATTAGATATGCCAATGCTTCCACAAATTCCAAAGTGAGGATCCCTTACTGTTCATGTTTAGGCGATATAGACATTGTTCCCTGACTACTCCATGATATTTTTTGTGCAAAATTGATCTCCACCACTCTTTATGTTAAGTGATTAGTCTCTAGAGAATTTTGGCTCCTAGAGCAAGATTCATCAGTTTGGGACCTTTAATCCCAAGGCCACCATTGTTTTGGAATGCTCTCACAATTTCCCATTTGACCCAATGATATTTCTTGTTATTGGACTTCCCCTCCCCACCATAAAATTTTTCATATTTCCCTTCCAGTCTGATTCATTATGCCAGTAGGTGCTAGCATGGCAGAGCCTTAATAGATTGGCAAAACATATAGCACTGATTTGGTTAAGATCACTTGACCAACCATTGAAATTTGAGATCCCCAATCTTCCCGTGCGTGAGCGCTCCCCCCTCACTTGATTCCACTCCCGAAGCTTGCTCTTAAAACGCTCCCAGTTTTGGGAGCATGCTCCACGTGTTAGAAAACAGCAACAAGGAAGGTCTTCCTGCATGCATGTGTCCTTGCATGCAGAAGACTCAAATAAGGAAGGCAATTGTATTTAATTTACTTTTCTTAAGTTTACTTTGAAAAATAAATTAAATGATCTAATTATTGATTGACTTTATGAAACACTTTTTATAAAGTGTTAGTGAAAATATTTAAGTGATGGCCAGATCTAATCTTGGCCATCTGATCTCACCGGAGGATCTCATCCATAGATCTATAGTGAGATTAGGGTTTTTGCTTAGCATTGAGTTTTAAAAGAAAGATCAATTGGTGGAGAGGACAATTGCATTTCGACAGTGACGGAGGAAAAGAAGTGTGAGAGAGAGAGAGTTTTTGTGAAGAAGATGAAGGAGCAACAATCTAGAGAAGGTAGCTCGAATTTGCAAAGGAGACAGACCGAGAGGATTCGACAGAGGCAAACCGTACAGCTGCAGGCTGTACGTTCGTACAACAGACAATCCATACGGATTTTGTACAGGTCGTACAACTGCTTTGGGAACCGTGCCACCCTACAGGTTTTTCTCAGTAGATTTGTGTGATTCGATTTTGCCATCTTGGGCATAAATGGATTTTCTGATATTGTAAAAGCTTCATATTTTCTTAATAAAGTATCCTCTCATACCACTGCATCGGTTTTCCCATCTTGGGTTTTGTTTGGGGGTTTATACCCAAAATAATAGTGTCTTTATTGTGATGTGATGTTGTGAATGTTTTTCAACTATTTATATTCCGCAGCATACTAGTAAAGAAGTTCATATGTGGTTATTTCAGTAAACAATTTAAATATATTGTTTTAGCCCTATTTTGAGCTTAGAAGGAAAATTTTACATGGTATCAGAGCTTTGGTGAGCTAAATCTGAGAGATTTGCAACAGTAGTGATAGATCAGGGGTAAATCTATTTGAAGACACAAACCTGGGTTGCAGATCTAGGGTTTGACAGGTACACTTCAGTATGGTCGTGCACTTGAGAGTTGAGGATGGACTCCAAGGGGCTTAGAACTTTCTTACATGGAAATAAAGGATCTCAAGGATCTTGGATGTCAGTGATGCAGTAGAGCACATTGACTCCACGAAGGCTGTGTCCACAGATTCGGTAGAGTTGGTATCTTGGAAGAAGATTGATTCCAAAGCCATGTTGATTATCTTGGATGGAGTGAAGGACCACATAGTCCCTCATCTTTTCGGGAAGAAGAACGCATTTGAAATGTGGAAGGCTTTGGAAAGTCTGTACCAGAGCAAGAACGAGAATCAAAAGATGGTGCTGCAAGAGAGGATGCGCTGCACCAAGATGGCCAAGGGAGGAGTGGTGCCTTATCTCACAAGGCTCACTCAAATCAGGGACGAGCTTGGAGCTGCTGGCTCTAAGACAAATGATGAGGAGCTAGTTCGTATAGCCCTCAATGGCTTCTCTAAACTATGGGACACCTTTGTCAAAGGTGTTGTGGCTAGGGAGAAGCTCCCTGATTGGCAGAGGTTGTGGAATGATTTTGTGCAGGAGGAGACCCGCATGGGTCAAGGATCAGGCTCATCCAACAGTGCCCCACAGATTGTGTGTGAGGAGGCTCTAGCCCTTACAGGGAAGAGCAAGGGTAAGGAAAAGAGGAAAAAGGGTGGTAAGAAAAACCTTGACATGTCAAAGGTCAAGTGTTTTATCTGCCACAAGCAATGACACTTTGCCTTCCAGTGCCTAGACAGGAAGAAGAAGAGCAACACTCAGATGGCTGGATCTGCAGAGATGGAGGAGTTCACTAGGATGGAGCAACACTTAGATGGCCTCTGGAATTGTGCTGAAATGTCTGTGGAGTGTTATAGCTTGAACTGGCACATGTTTAAAGCCTGAAAGAACAAGGCTAGCTCAACTATAACGTAGAGTTGTTACCCAATGTCACCTCAGTAACTACCTCCCTACACTTTAGGGTGGCTCTTCAACCAAGGGGAGATTCCCTAATAGTAGGATTGCTAAGGCTTTGAGTGAAGAGCAAGGTGAAGAGAATGCTTAGCAAAATGGGTTTTTGTTGTGGTATGAAAAATAAAAAGGGTTGATGGAAGGACCAAGAGATTAGAGCCAATTCAATAATGGCAAATGGAGTCAATCCAACAAGGGCAAAAAGGAGTCAAGGAGTTAGTCCAGACTCCAAAGAGGTCGAGTTCTACTATGAATTTCAGGGCCAAGAATTCCACTGAAGCATGATGTAAATAACGGTTGAAAATCTGAAGGTTTAGGGAAAGGAGGACAGCCAAGTGTGACACAAGGACCCTTAAAACGTTGCTGAAAAATGATTACAGAAATTAACTAGGATCCCAAGATTGATGCCACATCAAAACATAGCTAAACTAAGGTGTGATTTATGCAATAAAGTATTAGAAAGCAACGCTCTTAAAGATGATAGAAGCAATAATAATACAAACAATGCATAGATTAGCAAAGGATTGGAGGAGATTTTCTACTCACATAAATTAGCAAAGGATTGGAGGAGTTTTTCACTCACAACCCTTCCAATGAAATAATTTTGTCAATCTATGGCCCTAATTAACAAGTCTAGTAATTCTACAAATCATGAACTACAATTGAAGGACAATGAACAGTATGGCTAGACATGACGGGGGGGAAGATACCTTATACTTCAATTTACGCCGAGGAAGATATGTCCATTAAGATTTTGGAGAAAGAACTCCTTACAATCTAACCATACCAAATGAGGGAGAAGGCAAAGCCTTGTATAGCTTTTAGCTCAACTATCTCCTACAATAAAGTAATAAATCCTAGATCTAGCCTAGGGTTGAGTAAACAAACAAACATCATGATAAGAGGTGGTCAATGCTACATGTACAATGTCAAGACTCAAGATACACAAGGCCCAAGAAGAAGTGTGCATACATCATGAGAGAGAAGATACAAGGAAGTCCATGTGTTAGCCTCCAAAGGCTCTCCAATAGAAGGCACACCAAAGAAGTGATCAATATGTGATGATTGAGACCTTACCACCTCCTCAAATCATGCAAGATCAGCTCCAAAGTCAACAACCTCAACAACCAACCTCAAAAGAGTGGGACGCTCCTCAAAAAATGGGCTCAAGAAGGTGAAATCCATAAAGTAACCCATCAAAAATGAAATAGAGGATATCCAAGTGATGAAAACAACTCTAAAAGGTGAAAAAATGGCCTGAAAGATGACCCATTGTTCCAATGACTTTAGGAATCTGGTTGAGTGTTTTGCACCATTGGAAAGGTATTGGAAAAAACTTTCCATCCATATATGGCAAACACTCAACAAAGCTAGGGCGCTTGAGAACGACCCTCATGAAGACAAGGTTACCAAAATGCTAAAAAATGGCCAAAAAACGAGAAAGAATGCTCAGAAGGAATGTTTTATGTCTCTTTATTTTTCTGTGGTCAATGCTCCCCTCAATTAATTTTCCGTCTGTTGCAACTTGCTACAGCCCATGAACGATCACATGCCAAAGTTGACAACAACCCAGTCATTCCTTAGGCTTTGGAAACTTGATTTTGCCTTGACGCAGATGGATTAAAATGGCCTTCGGATAGAGTTCAGTGGACAGCCGACGAAAAAGTGAACTATTGCTCGGGACAGCACGATGATTTTTTCTGTTCCCTTTTTTAAAACCCACAACCTCGTTTCCATAGATCCCATTGCTCGTATGCCCAAAATAACTGACGACCTTCTACAGATTTATTACACAGTGGTTGGCTCCTGGCTGACGCCATTTTAAGGGTTTTACTATTGCTGTGTTTCGTCCAGAGTTTCTAAAACGCTGCAAATAGATGGCTTGTGCTTTAAGATCAATTAAAATGTCTTAAATTTAAATCTGGGATGCCTCTTTACAAAAAACTGAGCCTCATTATTGGTGCATAGTGGCGCAAGTCAATTCCAAACAATAGCACCATCTACTGAAAAGTCTCACAATCAGCCAAAGGTTTTCTGAATAATCCAAGTATGAACCATCAATATTAGCTGCAAGCAATCAACCCTCTGGAATGCACAGACTCTGCTCATACGTAGCTGTTACTAATGAAAACTGATGAATGTTTTGATCCAGCTGAATCAAGAGAAAAACCCTAAGGATCTCTGAATAATCAACAACATTTAATTTGTAAAGCCATGTCTTACATAAACCATCTAATCTTTAGATATTAGCAGCAAAATGGTTCTCCATTTAGGGGAATAACAACTTGCAAACCTTCTTTCTTTGCCTCCATTCAAATGGCATTTACATCAGTACTGTAGTCTTGGACAAACTGCCTTACAGGAAATCACTTCACTGAGATTGTGTCTTTACTCCTGAGTTTTGACTGGCTGGAAATGCATACTGATAAGGCACTGCAGGTCTGGAAAGAAATGAAACTGTTTACACAGATATCCCAGCCTAGAGATGCCAAGGTGCTCTGTTTTGCTTGCCTCTTAACATGCATCCTAAAATTTATATAGTCTTTAGAAAGATTTGATCTACCCCATGAAGCAAACATGAAGGATCCAGGTTGTTCATGGATCCACAGACCTCTCACCCTCATTGAAATCATGACAAATTTTTTCCTTTGGACACCCATGGAAAATGGAGCGTAACACACCGTAAGGGAGCTCCTAGCAATTCTCACTATTATGATGCAGCATGTTAGGGTTTATTGGTAGGTACCGCAAGGATCTAATTCTCCTTGACCTCTTCAAGAACTTGTTCCCCCTTTCATTGGTTTTGTTCCCTTGACTCTTTTTCCCTGGGATTGGCACTATTTTTGAAACCCTTCGATCACCTATACTACCACGAAAACCTCATGTTTTGCTAGGGCTAACTCTTCAAATCACCTTTGTGCCCTCATTTCAATAGACTAGCAATCCTATTTAAGGAAGCCCCCCTCAAGTTGGAGAAGAGCCAACCAAAAGTGCAGGGAGGTAGTTACCAAGGTGACTTCTCTACTTGACTGGGTCGACTTCACTTAGGAAAGATTAAGTAATGCTTATTTAATATTTCTTCTAGATTCTTCTGGGCTGACTTTACAAGTAGGGTTTACATTTATTCTTTTAGGGTTTTTACATGCTCAATTACAATATGAATATTTTTCGAAGGAAGTACAACAAGAATATCTTTGGAAGTTGCATAATCTTCAACACTCCTCTTAACAAGGAAGCTATTCTTCTAATGTGATCATCATCATTGCTGCTACAACTCTATACTCTGACCATTGACTTGTGACATCTCTCGAATCTATGCATCGCTAAAAATTCTATACGAGCAAACCATCATCTCAATCATGCATCAGTCATGATCATATATCTGGGGGCATCACAGTGGCAACACATCAGCGAGCCAGGAGCATACATTATGCCATTATGGGATTCATCTAGTTCACAAAGAATCTAATCACACATCCAACTGGATACACAACTCGATTGGATACACATACTTGACTTGATACACATACTAAGTATGGTTACACTCTCCAGTCCTAGCAAGTATGGGTATGCTCTCTGATCCTCGTGATTATGGTCATGCTCTCCAGTCCACGCAGACCCTCGTGAGTATGGTCACGCTCTCTAATCCTCATGAGCTGGTCATGTGCTCGAGTTCACACATACATACTAGCTCTAATTGGATACGTAGCTCAATTGAATACCAGTGTTACACAGGGACTCGCCCCCAAGGGTCGGGGACGCGCTCCCCTCGCTCCCTGCGCCCCGGGGGCTCGAGGGCTTTTGGGGAAACGTTTCCCAGCGTCCCCAAAATTAGGAAACTCCCGGAAACGCACAAGGGGGCGCGTCCCCTATTTTGCAGCGCGCTCCGGTGAAGGGGGGCTCCCAGACGCCCCCCCGTCCCCACGCCCCCCCGCCCCCTCCTGAAACTGGGGGGCTTCCAGACGCCCCCTNTCGCTAAAATTTGGGGGTGGTCTCCACACGTCCACACTGTGCATTTCCCCGCTCCCACGCCCCCGCGTCCCGGAAACTTGGGGGAACATTGCTGAATACCCATACAAAGTATGGCCATGCTCTCCAGTCATCATGAATTGGTCACTCTCTCTAGTCCTCATAGAGCCTAGTAACACATGCCCGTGAATAATCACCTGTTGGCTACCGCACTGTACAACTACATCCCCCTGAATCATATGTCGGACTCTTCCCTCCCTCTTACGAGGGACATCTCTTTGCATCATGCCAAGCTTGTCCCTGAAGTACTCAAATTTCACTCTCGACAGAGGCTTGGTCAACCCATCACCTGTCTACTCGTTCGTCGCAATATACTAGAGCTTCATTGCTCCCTTTTGTACCATATCTCTGATATAATGGTACTTGATCTCGATATGCTTGGACTTGTCATGAAAAAGTGGGTTCTCGGACAACTTTACACTACTTTGGTTGCCACAGAAAATACAAGTCGCCTCTAATTCGAGATCAAACAACCCTGCAAGTAACTTTCGAAGCTACACTGCTTCATTGCTAGTTGAACATACTACAACATAGTATGCCTCGACTATATGAGTGCCACACTAGTATGTTTCTTACTGAATCATGAAATCATGCCTAATCCCAAACTGAAGCAACATCCTGAAGTACTCTTCCTGTCTGTGACACTACCGACCCAATTTGAATCAACATAGCCTTGTAGGCTAATCTTCTAATCTGACACATATCTGAGCCCATAGTCAAGTGTACCCTTTAGGTACCTCATCACATGCTTTGCCGCAATCAGGTGAACACGTCTCCACCCAACCATTCACTGACTC
Source organism: Pseudotsuga menziesii (assembly GCA_001517045.1). Lineage (NCBI taxonomy): Eukaryota > Viridiplantae > Streptophyta > Pinopsida > Pinales > Pinaceae > Pseudotsuga > Pseudotsuga menziesii. The sequence continues at coordinate 265,271 of LPNX010999199.1, forward strand.
AAAGTGTTCACCGCAAAGCATATATCTGGTCTAGTGTTCATTAAATACATCAACGAACCGGTCATCTGTCTGTATAATGTGGCATCCACAGTCTCTGTAGAAGTATCACACTACAACTTCAAGTTTGATGCCATCGGTGTAGCCATGGCCTTACAATCCAACATCCCGAATCTCTTTAGGATCTCTACAGCATATTTTCATTGGCTAAGGAAAATCTCATCTGGACTCTGCCACATCTTTAGACCTAAGAAATAGTGAATCACACCCAAGTCTTTCATCTCGAACTTTGCGGCAAGCTTCTTCTTAGTTTCTGCAATGAGCTTCTCGTCTCTTGTTAGAAGCTTCTTCTTAGTTTCCCATCCTCAACCTTATAGTAAAGGTTGGAGTCTGCTTTACTCTTGGTACAGCCCAAGCTTGTCAGAAAACTATCAATCCTGCCGTACAACATCCTGGGTGTTTGCTTCAATCCGTACAAGGCCTTCTTCAACTTGCACACATGTGTCTGCTTGTGCTGTGTCTCAAATCCTAGCAGCTACTCCAAATACACTTCTTTTTCTACTACACCATTTAGGAAAGTTGTCTTCATGTCCATCTGGTGTACCTTCCACTTCATCAGTGCAGCTATCGCAAGTATAGCTCTAATCGAAGTGTATCTTGCTACAGGAGCAAAAGTCTCTTTGTAGTCAATTCCTTCTTTTCGGGAGAAGCCACGAGCCACAAATTTTGCCTTGTATTTCTCGACACTGTCGTCTGCTGCATGCTTTATTTTGTAGATCCATTTGGAAGACACTATTGACTTCCCTTCTGGTCTCAGAACCACATCCCAAACGTCATTCTTCATGATCGACTGGTACTCTTCGATCATAGCTTCCTTGCATACTTTCTTCTCGGTTGCTTCTTCATAACTAGAAGGCTCTGCATCAATGATATCACATAGTAAAGCCACATTGATGGAATATGGTCGATGTCTCTTGCTTTCTTTGAAAGTCCCATCTGGAGCACCATACTTATTTGCATCTTAAATAACCTCTTGTTCCCAAGCCGGTTTTCTCGTGTGTATTCACCTCTTGGGGTGGATCTACAGGTCTCTGTGGTTCTGCCATATCATGATCTTTTGGAGTCTGATCTTTTGGTACCATATCTTCTTCTTTACTGGTAAGTCTTAACTCTAGGAGCTTTAGGCTCCTCATGCACTTCTTCGGAATGAATTTGCCTTGATCTGCTAAAGGCGGTATCCTCATCGAAGATGACATCTCTGCTTGTCTCAATTTGCTTGTAACCTGGAACATAGATTCTGTATGCCTTTGATGTTTCATCGTATCCAACAATTATGCCCATCTTCCTTGAAGGATCCAACTTCGTTCTCTTGTCCTTGGGAACATGTACATATACTGGACAACCAAATATCCTCAAGTGGCTAACAGCTGGTTTATCTCCTGTAAACATTTCTTCTGGTGTCTTGTTCCCAAGTACATGGTGTGATGTTCTATTTTGCACATATACTGCGGTTCTAGCTGCCTCGACCCATAAGTGCATTGGTAGACCATGATCATGGATCATAACCTTCACGGCTTCCATTATCATCTGATTCTTTCTTCCTGCTACACCATTATGTTGAGGATTGTAGGGAGTGTTCATCTCCCTCTTAATCCCAACTTCTTTACGTTTTGAAGTCTTCTGATAAGTATTCCCCACCATTATCTGATCTTAAAGTCTTTATCTTCTTTTCGGTGTGGTTTTCTACAAGAGCTTTGAATTGTTTGAACTTGCTAAACACTTCATCTTTAGTTTTCATAAAGTAAATCCAAGTTTTACGAGAATAGTCATCAATAAAAAAAATAATATGCATGCCTGCTTAGTGAGTTTAATGACATTGGTCCACATACATGTAAGTGTACAATATCTAGGATTCCCTTCGCTTTGTTGTCGCTGCTTGGAATCAGATTCTTCACATTCTTTCCATGAGCACATCCTTTGCATACACCATCATGGTTTGCCTAAATCTCTGGTAGACTTGTCACCATCTTTCTTATAATTGGAAAAGATTTGTAGTGGATATGAGCAAATCTTCTATGCCAAAGTTCACATGGGTTCACTGTGTTATGATCATGGCTTGTTCTGCCTGACCATTCAATTTGTACAAGCCACCATCTTGTTCTCCACTTATAGTTGCATCATCAATAGTCTTTCCTCTTGGCCGCATAAGAACTTGGCCATCAACAAAAGTGGATCTGAATCCTTTCTCTTCTAATGCTGATATGGAAAGGAGATTCTTCTTCAAACCTGGTACATATAAGCCATCTTTCATTTTCATAGGTTTTTCGGAGTCTAATCTATAAGAGGCTTCTCCTACCCCTTTTATTGGATATTGGTAATCATCTCCAAGCTTCACCTTATGAGGTGAATCCTTCTTTGTCAAGTTTTGTGAGAGAGTCTTTAAAGCCTGTCATGTGCTTAGAAGCGCCACTATTAACAAGCCAAGTATCACTCCCATGAGTGACAGTACCTGTAAGAGCGAAAATCAAAACATATTCTTCTTCACTTGAACCATCTTCTCTTGCCTTCTTTTGAACATGTTCATCGTCTTCTGCGGCATGAGCATGAAACCTCTTGTTCTTTTCTTTCTTCACTTGATCTTTTGCATGAGGACAATTCCTTGCAATGTGTCCCATTTTTCGACAAGAGTAGCATCTAAATGTTGAATGATATTTCTGGGACTTGTGAGACTTATGATACTTCTTGGGTTGCTTGTGAGAATGATCTTCCTTCTTGAACTCCTCTTCTTTGTATGTTTTGCTAAAGGTTGATTATCATCTTCACCCATCTTTTCTTCTCTTGCTTCCAATCTATCTCCTTCTTGGGTGCAATCTTCCCACAACCTGTTGAACTTGGTTAGCCTTCTTCTAAAACATATTCCTTGAATGAATGATTCCCAAGACCTTGGGAGACCAATCAATGCATTCATCACTAATTCTGCCTCTTCAATATTATCTCCAATAGCTTCGAGTTATTCTTTGATTTGGGAGATCTTTATGAAGTAGGATTGGATGGTCGTTGAATTTTGCATCTTCACATTCTTGAGTTGAGTTCTCAAGGTCATCTTTCCGTTGATTTTCTTCCCTTCATATAACTTGGTTAATGCATCAAACATTTCCTTGAGAGTCTTGACTCTTCAAGGATGAAACATGAGGGATCAAGTGATCTTTGATGGAATCAACAATTATCCTCTTAGCCCTAACCATGCCCTTCTTATGTCTTGCTTTGTCTTCCTCTCCCTCTGGCTCTGCAACCTCTTCCTTAACATAATTCTTTAAATCATTTTCTTCTAGAATGAGAAGCATTCTATACTTCCATGCCTGGAAGTTATTAGCTCCTTCAAGCTTCTCCTTAAGCTTGGTGTTGCTTGACATCTTAACAATCTTGATAATATGAGAACCTCAAATGGAAATAAAGATTATAGAACTTACCAATTGAGATGCTCAAGTCAAGTGCTAGCTTCAAGCTCCTTTTGAAATATGTTGACCTAGGGTTTGTTAAAGAAACCCTAATTTCTCAACTTGTGAATCTTGAAATTTTGAATCAAGGAAAATATGCACCTCCCTAAGTGATATGTGGACAAAACTGCCAAAAATATGATGCCCTAGTTTTCTTGAGCGACAATGATAAGGTTGAAATTGAAGATTCTCAGATCTGGAATTTGCCTCCATAGGAACATGCGCCCTCCTAGGGCGAATTGATTTGGCCTCCTTTTGAAGTTGATCTGTGGATGGAAGCGCCCGAAATAGGAAGCCCTAGTTTTCAACTTCCATCAGTTTCAACTATAGAATGACTTCTTTCAGTATGTCTTTGATACCATGTTAGAATTTGCACTTGAATAGTAGTCAAGTTAGATCCTTAAACAATTTCTACTATATCAAAATAACCGTAAGCAATAGGATCATTGAAAGATAGACAAGCACGACATACACAAGAGACAAAGATTTCTCCTCTAGGAAACCCTACAAGGGATGAAAACCCAACAAACTTCTTTAGTATAGATTTAGTCAGCAAATACAATGTCAAACTAGTACAACGAAGAGCTAAGGCTCTTTCACACAAAGATCCCAAAGATAACCAAGACAATAAAACCCAAAGATAAGATATCTTCACTAAGCAGCTTCTCTTATTCCTCTAGCGAACTTGTTCTTCTCTCTCTCTAGCAAACTTGCTTGTTGTGAGTGTGTGTCTCAAATGAGGAGCATGCCCTCATATTTAGACTTGTCTTTTGAGTGACTTTTCCTTATGGGGTCGACTTGTCTACTTGACTGGGTCGACTTCACTTAGGAAATATTAAATAATGCTTATTTAATATTTCTTCTAGATTCTTTTGGGCCAATTTTACAAGTAGGTTTTACAATTATTCTTTTAGGGTTTTTACATGCTCATTGCAATATGATAATTTTCCGAAGTACAACAAGAATATTTTCTGAAGTTACATAATCTTCAACATACCCTTCACTTGCACAATGAGAGACCATGAGAGTTCTTTCCCTAAAGCTAAAAGTGGGAAAATGAATGAAAAAAGGTTTTTAGAGCTAGACATGTCTAGGACATGTTCTAGCATGTCTGTGTCCAATATGTAGGAAACAAACATCGACCTCTAGTTGGATGTGTCTTGTTTCCGAACTGAGGAGTTGAATGAAAATTAGGGCATTTGAAGGAGGATTGCCATGGAGTGCAATTTGTTTACTATTTCAATTGAAGTACCACCTTCCTGCTAAGATAATCAAGCATTTTGTGAGATAAAAAGTAAAAAAATGAAAATACATGTGGCAAATCTGGTAGAAGTCTTATGGATGTGGAAGTTTTATAGAAGAAAAAAGAAAATACATTAGGCTTCATTATTAAATTTATGAACTATGACATGAGATGTGGATTTTTATTCGAGGGGAGAGAATTCCGACAAGACTGGGAGATGTACGAGGTGCAAGGCATAGTTAACAAGCAATTGAGGAAAATAACAAAAATATAAAATGACAAATATGACATAATGGATAATTTAATTGGTGATGAGGGAAGAAACAACAATATGAAAGAAGTGGATTAATCAATCACTTCTAAAAAAATGACATTAGACAATACAAGAGAAATAAAAAAGCTAATCAAACATTGCAGGTCAATAATCTACAGATGCCAATTATATTTTTCTATCCAATTCCAAAAATTGGGCTTGTAGGGCTTTGCACCAGAGTAGTTGCATTGTTCTAGTGAGGCTGAGGCTAGAGCAAGGGGTCAATTTCTTTTTATTGTACAGGCCAAAGTGGGTCTTATTGTATGGATATTTGGTTTGGGGGTTGTTCACCACCAGCATACTGATTGTCAAGCTTGCAGAAAGATCCTACAAAGGATCCAACACCATAAGCAAAGTCAACACCCCAGCTTAGGAATTTTTAGTCTACCAAGACAAAACGAAGCCTATGAGGCCATAGTCCAAGGTCGGAAATCTTATTTCCCTGGCAGGAACCTACCCGAAGTCCCTTTCCAACAATATTCCCCAGATGGACTAGTCAAGAAAGAATTTCTTCCCTATAAATCTTCTGGTCTAGATGACTCAGCATATGATGAAATTAAATTGGCAAATTGGGGTAACATGCAGCAAAAGTTGATTGTACAGAATATAGATGATATGGCTTCTGACCTCCAGAATATTAAGCATGCCATAATCGAAGAAAAACAAAAAATTGCTATGGTAGAAACCAAGTTAGGACTCATAGATCATCTTCTAACTGATTCCGCAGCAATCAAGGAAGCAGTAGCTAAGGCTGCTGACAAAACTGAAAGAAGATTAGATAGACTAGAGGAACTTATAAGCCAAACTCATGAATTGAAGAAAAGAGTTCCAGGTCTTAGTCCTTCAGCCCTAGCACTAGCAGCACAGAGTCACAAAAAGAAAGACCCAGAAACTAGACACCATCGCAGTGTATCCTTTGGAATGATGAGTGTCGCATCAGATGACAGGCCTGAATTCAATTTTGGGAAAGATGAAATTGAATTCGATGAAGTAAAAGAATGGATAGGACATTTCAAGTCCTTCCCACCTGCCTTAGAGCCAAAATACTTAAATATGATGTTTGCATATCACCAGCATGCTGAATCCTCAGCAACCCACAATCCCCCTCCTGTTAGAACATATGATGTGAGAATGCCAGACGCTTCTCGAGCTCCAAACCTGACATTTTAGCTTGGTATAAACTCGATGAATAACTTAGTCTCACAAATGCCAGAACAACCAGTTTTGAATATTCAATGTCAACCAAGAGAAGACATAAAGACTGCTATACAGATGCTTACTCAATGGGTACTGTATAGAAGAACACAAGATGATTCTCTTACTGGACAGCAGTTAGCAGGCCAGCTTATCGTAGGCTTATCAGGATTGGCAAATGAGTGGTGGAGATGGCTTCCACAGGAAGCAAGAAATGAAATCTTATTAGCCCCAGATGCAGACCAACAACTATTAAGTGCTCTAGGAAAAGAATTCTATGGCTCCAATGATCGAGAAGACTCGGAGCATTTAGCCTCCTTATTCATGTCAGCCCGTCTCTGTGACCTCTCATAGAGTGAGCAATACTTTTGTTATATGTAGCAGTTATTGATTTCTTCCGGGAAATCAGGAGACCTAGCCTACCTGAAACATGACCTCAGGAGTTTTCCAGGACATGTGCCTGACGCAGTAGAGCAGTACATAAAGGACAAGCAAATAAACTATAGAGGACTCTCTTTAGCACAGCTGCATAACTACATTTTGGAAACCTAGCAAGAGCATTGCCTTGAAAAAAGGGTGAGTATGGATTTTAAACGGCACCAAAGTATGTACTCGCCATCTTTTTGCAAAAATGTTGCAAAGATGCCCGACTGGGGATGCGGAGCACACAATCGTGGCCATTGGAAAGACAATTGTAAATGCCACAATAAGAATTTGAAGGGATTTTATTCTAGTCTTCCGAGGTATCATCCAGATGAGGGCAAAAATACCGTGGATTCAGAAAAGAGGGCAAAAATACCGTGGATTCAAATCATATCGCAAGCCTCCACATAAAAGGTTTGTGAAATGAAGAGTCAGTAAAAATGAAACAGAACACTGTTTCATATGTGGTCAAAATGGCCATTGGGCTAATAAATATCCTAAGAAAAAATCAATGCCCAAGTTAGCATCTTTTTGTGAACAACTAGATCCCCGTTGGTGGGATCTTCCATCTGAAGACGAATCGCCTTCTGGCGAAGTCTTATTTTTACCTTCTGATGCCTCCAATGATTCCTCTGATTCTGAACCTGACACCGACCAGCTTGCTCTTAAAAATATTGATCCTGAATCATCCTCTTCTGATTCTGATTCAGCCCCAAATTTGGGAGGGTTTGAGCCCCCAGAATTTGACTTCTCTCTGTATATTTTTTCATTAAACAAGCCTCAGAATATTGAGAAGCAGATAGCAGCAATTGATCTGCAACTTTCAGAAACACCTCCATTTGAGTATATGCTGAGAGCCTCACTAAAAGAAGAGAAGAAGCAGTTGCCTAGGCAACTAGAATAGGATAAGGGGAAAAGAAAGGTAAGCTCTGTGACTCCTGTTACTTATAATCCTACTGATCTTTACAAAGGATATCCAGATGGACACGAGAGCAGGCAAGCTTACAGAATTGATAAAGAGCATATGCTACGGCTCCAGGTAAGAGAAAAGCAACAGCAGTTGAAAAGCCTAATAGCAGAAATTGAGGAATTAAAAAGCATGATTAAGGTGATCCAGCTTCAAAGAGATCAATCATCAGATGAAGAGCTGAGTAAGCACTACGATTTAGCTATGGAAACTGAAAGTCCCAAGATCAGAGAACCTTCTCTTGATCCAAACCTTGGTATGCTTACTAGTCCTAAAATCTTTGTTAAAGTGCAGTTCACCCCTAAAGAGTTTAAGCCTTACTCTTTAGATTGCTTGATCGACTCCGGTTGTCAAGTCAATTTGGAAAAAGGATCAGCTTTGCTCCAGTTTTACTGGGAGAATACTTTTGATAAAGGATCAGCCATCGAAGGAACCCCTGTCCCTTTAAAAGCTAGATCTGACAGTTTCCCTGTACAGTTTAATAATGTTCATGATCAGTTAACACTGTATAGATTAGATGAGATCAATGAGGATTGCATTTTAGGATCTGAGTTCCTTGCTAGAGTTAGCCCTTTCTCAGTAGATACTAAGAATGTGAGAAAATTTGATGTCGACGTTTCGAACCAAGCGTGGTTCATCTTCAGGACCACGCTTGGTTCGAAACGTCGACATCAAATTTTCTCACCGCAGATTCTCCATTAGATGCCATGAATCCCAACTGCGGAATCTCAGCTAACCTTAGATACTAAGAAACTGGTATTCACCTGTATCATAAACAACCATCCTGTAGAACTCCCCATATTCTTCCATTCTTCTCCCAAATGCCCTTCTGTTGTACATAATCCTGAGAAGAAACCGAACCTCGCTCATTTGTTAAAAATGGAGCGCTGCATTGCATTCTTTGAATCGCATGGAAATAAAGCACTGGCTAACATCAAGGATAAGCTAGTGAAAGAGTGCTGTTCTGAAAGTCCTAATGCATTTTGGAAAAGAGAGAAATACTTTGTTTCTCTACCTTTCGACTCACAACAAAAGATTAAGCCTATGAAAGCCTCAGCAAGACTAATGTCACCATCTGAAAGGGAATTCTGTGCAAAGGAAATTAAAGAATTGCTGGCAAAAGGTTTGATTGAGCCCTCCAAGGGCCCTTGGGCATGTAGAGCCTTTGTGGTGAATAAGCACTCTGAAGTAAAGAGAGGTAAGCCAAGATTGGTGGTGAATTACAAACCACTAAATGCAGTTTTGCAGAAGGTAAGATATCCTCTTCCTGATAAGTCTAGCCTTCTACAACGAATAACAGGATGCACCATTTTCAGCAAGTTCGACCTTAAATCAGGCTTCTACCAGATCGGAATTAAAGCTAAAGACAGATATAAAATTGCTTTTGTTGTACCTCATGGGCAATACTAATGGAAGGTACTGCCTTTCGGAATAAACAATGCCCCGTCTGAATTTCAGAAGCGGATGGAATACATCTTTCGAGATAAACTTTGGGCATTAGTATTTATTGATGATGTATTAATTTGTTCTAAGAACTTGCAGGAGCATCTAAAACATCTGCAGCAGTTCTATGAACTAGTGTATAAACATGGTTGGTGCTTTCAGAAAGCAAAATGGAAATTGGTAAGACAGAAATGGAGTTCTTGGGGTTTAAGATTCAGAAAGGCCAAGTAGTGCTACAAGAGCATGTTCTGAACGTATTCAACCAATTTCCAGATCAAATATTGGATAAAACCCAGCTTCAAAGATTCTTAGGGAGTCTTAATTACCTTAGACCATTTTATAAAGGGCAAGCAGCTGATATCCATCTGTTGTAGCAAAGGTTGAAGAAAAATCCTCCACAATGGTCTACTGCAATGACTTTGGCTGTTCGAAAGATTAAAGCCAAAGTACTTGACCTTCCTCCATTGACCTTGCCACAAGGATCAGGCCAGCTGATCATTGAGACTGACGCCTCTTCCCATACCTGGGGAGGAGTACTCATTGAAGTTACCAATGGCAAATAACAAGTTTGCGGATATGGCTCTGGATCGTTCAAAGCAGCTGAATTAAATTATCCTTCTAGCCATAAGGAAATTCTTGCTGTCAAAAAGACAATGCAACACTTTATTCTGTTTCTAAAACCTGTTAGGTTTATTATTCGAACAGATTTAAAGATCATGCCTGGAATCTTTAAGAATGAAAATCTAATGGCTTAAAATAGTAGTAGGATTTTAAAATGGTTTATCTGGTTAAGCAATTTTGATTTTGACATTGTTTATAAGCCAAGTCATTTAAATTGTCTTGCTGATATGCTCACCAGGGAGCAATATGAGCAAGTTAAACCAACTCTGAAGATGTTTTCAGCAGGAGCTTCAAGCTCCAATCCAGGTTCAGCAGGAGCATCAAGCTCCAATCCAGAACGTTCTGCTTCTGGGCGCGAAATGCACCAGTTTGTTGGCCACCAAATGGTTTATTTTTGAAGCCATGGGATACCTCCATCACAGAAGCTGAAAGGAAACAGCTCCTAGACTATGCGTCAAGACATGAAGCTGAAAAGTTCCTGGAAATAACCCTTATAAAGCAAATCCAGTCTTCGCCTTTGAAGATTGAAATTTTGGAACGATGGGAACGCGACGCATTCCGAAGTTTTGAAGGTGCATTAGAAAAGCTTAAAGATTGCGGAGAAGTTTGGTTGGACCGCAACGAAGAAGAAGACGGACCACTCTGGTATGTTGATATAGGTGATGGAAGTCTCACATGGACCGCTTATAATCTTATTCTCAGATTTTGCAGGAAGCAGAGAAAAATTGTCATCTGTGCAGATCCCAACAATCTGCGCCATGGTGCCTGGTCCGGATGGATTGAGGTTTTGTTAGATAAATTCTGCCCCAGAACTGATTGGGAAAACCGGAGAGCCAACTTCATTTTGCATATGAAGGCTGATATAGAAGTTGCAGTAAGGGAGCACCAGTGGTTTAAATTAATGCGGCACCATGAGGGAGGGAAATATAACAGACTTGAACATACAGTGTTTACCTCCCATAAGTACATCAAAAGGGACGCCCAAGGAAGGAGGATTGATTCCAGGATCTACACTAGATAGATCCCTCTCAACTTAAGGGTAGAATCCCATTTTAGAGGAGAATTTCTATGTGACCCCAATGAATTATTTCATGGGTCTGACATCGAGCGTTGTTTCAGCCCGCTGCTATATCCTCCGCCAAAATTAAAAGATAATCCTCCTATCTTTGAAGATTCTCAAGATTACGACTCCGATGATGTGGACTGGGATTGTCCATGTGGAGGTGAAGATCCAACTGGACGTGGAATCTGCCTTTGCTTACAAGGCAGGGACCCATATGATTAATAAAAGCAGTGGTGGACCCTGAAGACCGCTGTGGGCCGGTTTGCTCCACTTTGTACACCGCCGTGGGCCGGGATAGCTCCACTTTGTACTATGTCTGGCGTCATGTCTGTCATGACTAAGATTCTGGGTCCCCATATGTCTACGGACCACTTAAGGGATGAGATAATGACGATGGTTGCCCCCATCTATCACCCCGGAAGATTCGTTTTGACCTGTTAATATCAGTCGTTGATCACCGGTCTACCGGATGAGAGTTGTATAAATAAGAGGCCTCGGGCTCATTTAGGGACACAGAGAGTTTTAGAGTTTGAGTGTGTCGCTCTGCAAGTAGGAGTCTAAGTCCGAGTCTGTAAGTGAAGAGTATGCTCTGCAACTTGCCTTCCATGGCATAAGATTGCATCAGAAATTCCATTTGTGTTATCGAGTCTGTAAATGAAGAGTATGCTCTGCAACTTGCCTTCCATGGTATAAGATTGCATCAGAAATTCCATTTGTGTTATCGAGTCTGTAAATGAAGAGTATGCTTTGCAACTTGCCTTCCATGGTATAAGGTTGCATCAGAAATTCTATTTTGATTTCCTGAGTGTAAGTTTGGTTTGGTAATGACGAGCTTCGCCCTCCGAAGCCGATTTACCCTGTGTATGTCTGCAACTGCAATGTAATGAGAAGTTATCTTGGAATATAAAGAATTGTTGAAGTCTGTTGTTCGATCTTGGAGCGATTGGTAGCGAGCTCCAAACCTGAAATTTCAGCTTGGTATAAACTCGATGAATAACTTAGTCTCACAAATGCCAGAACAACCAGTTTTGAATATTCAATGACAACCAAGAGAAGACATAAAGACTGCTATACAGATGCTTACTCAATGGGTACTGTATAAAAGAACACAAGATGATTCTCTTACTGGACAACAGTTAGCAGGCCAACTTATCGCAGGCTTATCAGGACTGGCAAATGAGTGGTGGAGATGGCTTCCACAGGAAGCAAGAAATGAAATCTTATTAGCCCCAGATGCATACCAACAACTATTAAGTGCTCTAGGAAAAGAATTCTATGGCTCTAATGAGCGAGAAGACTCGGAGCATTTAACCTCCTTATTCATGTCAGCCCGTCTCTGTGATCTCTTACAGAGTGAGCAATACTTTTGTTATATGCAGCAGTTATTGATTTCGATCTTGGAGCGATTGGTATCAGAGCCACTAGCAGCAACATCTGTGACTCATTACTGTTTACATTGTATTCTGTAAGTTGATAAATCAAATCTTCGCGCTCTGTATTCTATATTCCGCACATCTTTCTCTGTGTAAGCTAGATAAATTGTGTCCTGTAGGCTACGGAATGGTAGTCAAGTAAATTGACTGGACGTAGAGATTTATAAGAGGTTTTTAGTTTCGGCAGCAACTGAGGGATAGCGAAGTAAGTCCGATTGAGAGAAAAACCCATGTGAGGATAAATCTCCTTGAAATGGATCCGTCAATGGATGCAGTTTCTCACTTAACTCTAGATTGCCAGCAGGAAGATACTGCTGAAGTATCTTTAGCAGAACGCCGTTCTTCTTATCAACATGCTTCGTCTGAGTCAAATTCATCTGTTATACATATCCAAGATGTTAACCTGTCACAAGATTGGCAGTTGCCTACAATATTGCCTTCTGATGTCTACAAGCTTAAATGATGGAAATATGCCTCTGCCACACAAATTAAGATTTCCTCTGTAGATATATCCTTTACCGACTCTGAGGAACCTGTGCATATAAACCTTCTTGACCGCCAACAAATCGACTGGGCTATTAAAACCGGTTATAAATACGCACACCTTGGTGCTATAAAATTAGGTCTAGGTCCTTTAGTCTGACCTTATCTCTTTGTCTCTTCACTATGTGTTGCAGTCGACACACGCCATCAAAACTTTGCAGATGCCATCATTGGTGGTTTTACTGCACCCCTTCATGATGGTCTTGCCTTTGGGACCGTTTTCCCCAAATACTCAGTCAGCCTTGACGACCCGCATATCTATGAGTCGCTGAAAGCCTATATTCTTCCCCAGGGTTTTCGCATGATGCAGGGCTCCAAAATTATACAGCTCAAAGCCGCTGTCTGTATTCGCTTTGGGAATGATACACTTCCTCCCCTAAGGTCTAAAGTCCATCAGAGTTCGCACTTGCAAAGTGTGGTGGAGTCTGATAAGTCCAAGCAAGCCACTCCTATAACTTTTGATTGGACAGGCATACATTATCCTAAACAATGGGAAGTCAGGTATCAAGAACTCAGAAACGCTGATAGTATACAACATACTCTCAGAAACAAGCCATTAATATTTGACAGACAGACCAACTCATTCAGGCTACCTGAGCAAACCCCAGCACCCAAGTTCTCTCCTCCTTTGATCAGATCTTCCTCTGTCTCAAGTCATAACCAAAGACCAAAAAGTTCAAGTTCTTCTTCCTTATTTGAATCTCCCTCTACATCATATACTGGCCTTCATGAAACAAAACACCGAGGCCAGCATACTGATTGTCAAGCTTGCAGAAAGATCCTACAAAGGATTTAACACCATAAGCAAAGTCAACACCCCAACTTAGGAATGTTTAGTTTGCCAAGACAAAAGGAAGCCTATGAGGCCATAGTCCAAGGTCGGAAATCTTATTTCCTTGGCAGGAATCTACCCGAAGTCCCTTTCCGACAATATTCCCCAGATGGACTAGTCAAGAAAGAATTCCTTCCCTATAAATCTTCTGGTCCAAATGACTCAGCATCTGATGAAATCAAATTGGCAAATTGGGGTAACATGCAGCAAAAGTTGACTGCACAGAATATAGATGATACGGCTTCTGACCTCCCGAATATTAAGCATGCCATAATCGAAGAAAAACAAAAAATTGCTATGGTAGAAACCAAGTTAGGACTCATAGATCATCTTTTAACTGATTCCGCAACAATCAAGGAAGCAGTGGCTAAGGCTGCTGACAAAACTGAAAGAAGATTAGATAGACTAGAGGAACTTATAAGCCAAACTCATGAATTGAAGAAAAGAGTTCCAGGTCTTAGTCCTTTAGCCCTAGCACTAGCAACACAGGGTCACAAAAAGAAAGACCCAGAAACTAGACACCATCGCAGTGTATCCTTTGGAATGATGAGTGTCGCATCAGATGACAGGCCTGAATTCAATTTTGGGAAAGATGAAATTGAATTCGATGAAGTAAAAGAATGGATAGAACATTTCAAGTCCTTCCCACCTGCGTTAGAGCCAAAATACTTAAATATGATGTCTGCATATCACCAGCATGCTGAATCCTTAGCAACCCACAATCCCCCTCCTGATAGAACATATGATGTGAGAATGCCAGACGCATCTCGAGCTCCAAACCTGAAATTTCAGCTTGGTATAAAATCGATGAATAACTTAGTCTCACAAATGCCAGAACAACCAGTTTTGAATATTCAATGTCAACCAAGAGAAGACATAAAGACTGCTATACAGATGCTTACTCAATGGGTACTGTATAAAAGAACACAAGATGATTCTCTTACTGGACAGCAGTTAGCAGGCCAACTTATCGCAGGCTTATCAGGACTGGCAAATGAGTGGTGGAGATGGCTTCCACAGGAAGCAAGAAATGAAATCTTATTAGCCCCAGATGCAGACCAACAACTATTAAGTGCTCTAGGAAAAGAATTCTATGGCTCCAATGATCGAGAAGACTCGGAGCATTTAGCCTCCTTATTCATGTCAGCCCGTCTCTGTGATCTCTCACAGAGTGAGCAATACTTTTGTTATATGCAGCAGTTATTGATTTCTTCCGGGAAATCAGGAGACCCAACCTACCTAAAACATTACCTCAGGAGTTTTCCAGGACATGTGCCCGACGCAGTAGAGCAGTACATAAAGGACAAGCAAATAAACTATAGAGGACTCTCTTTAGCACAGCTGCATAACTACATTTTGGAAACCTGGCAAGAGCATTGCCTTGAAAAAAGGGTGAGTAAGGATTTTAAACGGCACCAGAGTATTTACTCGCCATCTTTTTGCAAAAATGTTGCAAAGATGCCTGACTGGGGATGCGGAGCACACAATCGTGGCCATTTGAAAGACAATTGTAAATGCCACAATAAGAATTTGAAGGGATTTTATTCTAGTCTTCCGAGGTATCATCCAGATGAACCATACAAACAGAAAAGAGGACAAAAATCTCGTGGATTCAAATCATATTGCAAGCCTCCACATAAAAGGTTTGTGAAATGAAGAGTTAGTAAAGATGAAATAGAACACTATTTCATATGTGGTCAAAAAGGCCATTGGGCTAATAAATGTCCTAAGAAAAAATCAAAGCCCAAGTTAGCAGCTTTTTGTGAACAACTAGATCCTCGTTGGTGGGATCTTCCATCTGAAGACGAATCGCCTTCTAGCGAAGTCTTATTTTTACCTTCTGATGCCTCCAATGATTCCTCTGATTCTGAACCTGACACAGACCAGCTTGCTCTTAAAAAATTTGATCCTGAATCATCCTCTTCTGATTCTGATTCAGCCCCAAATTTGGGAGGGTTTGAGCCCCTAGAATTTGACTTCTCTCTGTATATGTTTTCATTAAACAAGCCTCAGAATATTGAGAAGCAGATAGCAGCAATTGATCTGTAGCTTTCAGAAACACCTCCATTTGAGTATATGCTGAGAGCCTCACTAAAAGAAGAGAAGAAGCAGTTGCTTAGGAAACTAGAACAGGATAAGGGGAAAAGAAAGGTAAGCTCTGTGACTCCTGTTACTTATAATCCTGCTGATCTTTACAAAGGATTTCCAAATGGACACGAGAGCAGGCAAGCTTACAGAATTGATCAAGAGCATATGCTACGGCTCTAGGTAAGAGAAAAGCAGCAGCAGTTGAAAAGCCTAGTAGCAGAAATTGAGGAATTAAAAAGCATGATTAAGGTGATCCAGCTTGAAAGAGATCAATCATCAGATGAAGAGCTGAGTAAGCACTATGATTTAGCTATGGAGACTGAAAGTCCCAAGATCAGAGAACCTTCTCTTGATCCAAACCTTGGTATGCTTACTGGTCCTAAAATCTTTGTTAAAGTGCAGTTCACCCCTAAAGAGTTTAAGCCTTACTCTTTAGACTGCTTGATCGACTTCGGTCGTCAAATCAATTTGGCAAAAGGATCAGCTTTGCCCCAGTTTTACTGGGAGAATACTTCTGATAAAGGATCAGCCATCGAAGGAACCCCTGTCCCTTTAAAAGCCAGATCTGACAGTTTCCCTGTACAGTTTAATAATGTTCATGATCAGTTAACACTGTATAGATTAGATGAGATCAATGAGGATTGCATTTTAGGATCTGAGTTCCTTTCTAGAGTTATCCCTTTCTCAGTAGATACTAAGAAATTGGTATTCACCTGTATCATAAACAACCATCCTGTAGAACTCCCCATATTCTTCCATTCTTCTCCCAAATGCCCTTCTGTTGTACATAATCCTGAGAAGAAACCGAACCCCGCTTATTTGTTAAAAATGGAGCGTTGCATTGCATTCTCTGAATCGCATGGAAATAAAGCACTGGCTAACATCAAGGATAAGCTAGCGAAAGAGTGCTGCTCTGAAAGTCCAAATGCATTTTGGAAAAGAGAGAAATACTTTGTTTCTCTACCTTTCGACTCACAGCAAAAGATTAAGCCTATGAAAGCCTCAGCAAGACTAATGTCACCATCTGAAAGGGATTTGTGTGCAAAGGAACTCTTTTCTTCAATTCATGAGTTTGGCTTATAAGTTCCTCTAGTCTATCTAATCTTCTTTCAGTTTTGTCAGCAGCCTTAGCTACTGCTTCCTTGATTGCTGCGGAATCAGTTAGAAGATGATCTATGAGTCCTAACTTGGTTTCTACCATAGCAATTTTTTGTTTTTCTTCGATTGTGGCATGCTTAATATTCTGGAGGTCAGAAAACATATCATCTATATTCTGTGCAGTCAACTTTTGCTGCATGTTACCCCAATTTGCTAATTTAATTTCATCAGATGCCGAGTCATCTGTACCAGAAGATTTATAGGGAAGGAATTCTTTCTTGACTAGTTCGTCTGGGGAATATTGTCGAAAAGGGACTTCGGGTAAGTTCCTGCCAGGGAAATAAGATTTCTGACCTTGGACTATGGCCTCATAGGCTTTGTTTTGTCTTGGCAGACTAAACATTCCTAAGCTGGGGTGTTGACTTTGCTTATGGTGTTGGATCCTTTGTAGGATCTTTCTGCAAGCTTGACAATCAGTATGCTGGCCTCGGTGTTTTGTTTCATGAAGGTCAGTATATGATGTAGAGGGAGATTCAGATAAGGAAGAAGAACTTGAACTTCTTGGTCTTTGGTTATGACTTGAGACAGAGGAAGATCTGATTAGAGGAGGAGAGAACTTGGGTGCTGGGGTTTGCTCAGGTAGCCTGAATGAGCTGGTTTGTCTGTCAAATATTAATGGCTTGTTTTTGAGAGTATGTTGTATACTATCAACGTTTCAGAGTTCTTGATACCTGACTTCCCATTGTTTAGGATAATGTATGCCTGTCCAATCAAAAGTTATAGGAGTGGCTTGCTTGCACTTATCAGACTCCACCATGCTTTGCAGGTACGAACTCTGATGGACTTTACACCTTAGGGGAGGAAGTGTATCATTCCCAAAGCGGATACAGACTACGGCTTTGAGCTGTATAATTTTGGAGCCTTGCATCATGCGAAAACCCTGGGGAAGAATATAGGCTTTCAGCAAGTCATAGATATGCGGGTCGTCAAGGCTGACTGAGTATTTGGGGAAAACGGTCCCAAAGGCAGGACCATCGTGAAGGGGTGCAGTAAAACTACCAATGATGGCGTCTGCAAAGTTTTGATGGCGTGTGTCGACTGCAACACATAGTGAAGAGACAGAGAGATAAGGTCGGACTAAAGGACCTAGACCTAATTTAATAGCACCAAGGTGTGCGTATTTATAACCGGATTTAATAGCCCAGTCGATTTGCTGGCGGTCAAGAAGGTTTATATGCACAGGTTCCTCAGAGTCGGTAAAGGATATATCTACAGAGGAAATCTTAATTTGTGTGGCAGAGGCATATTTCCACCATTTAAGCTTGTAGACATTAGAGGGCAATATTGTAGGCAACTGCCAATCTTGTGACGGGTTAACATCTTGGATATGTATAACAGATGACTTTGACTCAGACGAAGCATGTTGATAAGAAGAACGACGTTCTGCTAAAGATACTTCAGCAGTATCTTCCTGCTGGCAATCTAGAGTTAAGTGAGAAACTGCATCCATTGATGGATCCATTTCAAGGAGATTTATCCTCACACTGGTTTTTCTCTCAATCGGACTTACTTCGCTATCCCTCAGCTGCTGCCGAAACTAAAAACCTCTTATAAATCTCTAGGTCCAGTCAATTTACTCGACTACCATTTCTGTAGCCTAGAGGACACAATTTATCTAGCTTACACAGAGAAAGATGTGCGGAATATAGAATACAGAGCGCGAAGATTTGATTTATCAACTTACAGAATATAATGTAAACAATGATGAGTCACAGATGTTGTTGCTGGTGGCTTTGATACCAATCGCTCCAAGATCGAACAACAGACTTTAACAATTCTTTATATTCCAAGATAACTTCTCATTACATTGCAGTTGCAGACATACGCAGGGTAAATCGGCTTCGGAGGGCGAAGCTCATCATTACCAAACCAAACTTACACTCAGGAAATCAAAATAGAATTTCTGATGAATTTGCCTTTGCTTACAAGGTAGGGACCCATATGATTAATAAAAGCAGTGGTGGACCCTGAAGACCGCTGTGGGCCGGTTTGCTCCACTGTGTACATTGCCGTGGGCCGGTATAGCTCCACTTTGTACTATGTCTGGCGTCATGTCTGTCATGACTAAGATTCCGGGTCCCCATATGTCTACGAACCACTTAAGGGATGAGATAATGACGATGGTTGTCCCCATCTGTCACCCCGGAAGATTCATTTTGACCTGTTAATGTCAGTCGTTGATCACCGGTCTACTGGATGAGAGTTGTATAAATAAGAGGCCTCGGGCTCATTTAGGGACACAGAGAGTTTTAGAGTTTGATTGTGTCGCTCTGCAAGTAGGAGTCTAAGTCCGAGTCTGTAAATGAAGAGTATGCTCTGCAACTTGCCTTCCATGGTATAAGATTGCATCAGAAATTCCATTTTTGTTATCCAGTTTGTAAATGAAGAGTATGCTCTGCAACTTGCCTTCCATGGTATAAGATTGCATCAAAAATTCCATTTGTGTTACCGAGTCTGTAAATGAAGAGTATGCTCTGCAACTTGCCTTCCATGGTATAAGATTGCATCAAAAATTCTATTTTGATTTCCTGAGTGTAAGTTTGGTTTGGTAATGATGAGCTTCGCCCTCCGAAGCCGATTTACCCTGTGTATGTCTGCAACTGCGATTGGTAAGCTCTGTGACTCCTGCTACTTATAATCCTGCTGATCTTTACAAAGGATATCCAGATGGACACGAGAGCAGGCAAGCTTACAGAATTGATAAAGAGCATATGCTATGGCTCCAGGTAAGAGAAAAGCAGCAGCAGTTGAAAAGCCTAGTAGCAAAAATTGAGGAATTAAAAAGCATGATTAAGGTGATCCAGCTTGAAAGAGATCAATCATCAGATGAAGAGCTGAGTAAGCACTACGATTTAGCTATGGAGATTGAAAGTCCCAAGATCAAAGAACCTTCTCTTGATCCAAACCTTGGTATGCTTACTGGTCCTAAAATCTTTTTTAAAGTGTAGTTCACCCCTAAAGAGTTTAAGCCTTACTCTTTAGACTGCTTGATCGGCTCCGGTTGTCAAGTCAATTTGGCAAAAGGATCAGCTTTGCCCCAGTTTTACTGGGAGAATACTTTTGATAAAGGATCAGCCATCGAAGGAACCCCTGTCCCTTTAAAAGCTAGATCTGACAGTTTCCCTGTACAGTTTAATAATGTTCATGATCAGTTAACACTGTATAGATTAGATGAGATCAATGAGGATTGCATTTTAGGATCTGAGTTCCTTGCTAGAGTTAGCCCTTTCTCAGTAGATACTAAGAAACTGGTATTCACCTGTATCATAAATCGGGTCCCCATATGTCTACGGACCACTTAAGGGATGAGGTAATGACGCCAGACATAGTACAAAGTGGAGCTATACCGGCCCACGGCGGTGTACAAAGTGGAGCAAACCGGCCCACAGCGGTCTTCAGGGTCCACCACTGGTTTTATTAATCATATCGGTCCTTGCCTTGTAAGCAAAGGCAGATTCCGCGTCCAGTTGGATCTTCACCTCCACATGGACAATCCCAGTCCACATCATCAGAGTCGTAATCTTGAGAATCTTTGAAGATAGGAGGATTATCTTCTAATTTCGGCGGAGGATATAGCAGCGGGCTGAAACAACGTGTTGATGAAATTGTCATTGATGCCAACATGGACTTGCAGTGGCCCTACGGGATGTCATTGATGCCACCAAGTCCCACCTGCGGTGCCTTGATCCCTTACAGAGTCGATTTGTGCCTTGAAGCACCTTGTACCCAGTTGACAAGGTTCCTGTACCCACAAGCTTGAATCTTGAAGCCACCACCTTGCTGAAGATGTTGAAGACCCTACTGATGATGTTGAAGACCCTGGAGATGGTCTTGAAGCCTTGATGGATGTTGAAGAAGCCCATGAAGCGCCCTCACTTGGTGATTTGATGGTCCCTGCACTCTTGAAGGTTCATGGGGTCTCAACCCTTGCATGTATTATGATGGTGATGACCTTATATGGTCTCTGGCATGTGGTGGATGCCCTTGGCTTGATAAAGAAGCCCTCTTGTACTTGTTGACTAATATGATCACTTGTCACTATGGTTCTTGGTACCCCTCCTTGGAGATAGGTTGTGACACCATAATGTTGATGTATGGTGAAAAGGTGGAGCATACCCTAAGTTCTTGAAGATGATGACCAAGCCCATCTTGAAGATGATAACATCTTATTTGAAGAAACCCACGTAAAGACACCCTTGCTTATGGTAAGAAAGGGTTTGTGTGACAAATGAAAACACAAAATATTTAGCAGCTCCCAAGCATGTCGGCTCCATCAAAGTGTTGATGTTTTAAATTGCTAAGTCGGCTCCAAATTTAAACTAAAATAAAATAATCAAATCTTTGTGAAGTCAGCCCAGAAATAAAATATTTTTTATAGCAGGTCGGCCTCAAAATTATGGTGAAAATTTAGTATAAATATCAGCTCAAATCTTCATTTTTGTATGGTGTAATTTTCGGTGGAATGCTTTGAGGTTTTTCAAGTGGCTGTGGACTGAGGCAAGCTCGCCTGTGTTGTTGAACTGAGGAAATTTCGGTGGCTATCTGTGGGTGTTTTCTCTCTTTCTTGTGGCAGCAAAATCAAGTGGCTTCTTTGCTCCTGGTCTCGGCAGTCTCTAGGGCCTTCACTTTAACGTTACCCATCCACTTTCTCCTTCACGGAAACAGCAGCAATGTTGCTACAGGCCACGATGAGAGCAGTCTAGGGCTGGAACTGTCAATGGTAAGCAGCTAAGGTTACCAACAGTCCACGGTGGCAGCTGAGATGGTGGCAGCAGTGCGTGGTAAGCCTGCTACGTCTGCCCACAGTTCACTCGAGCTCAACATTCCAGGATTTCCAATGAAGATCTGTAAGGCATCTCTAAGTTTTATGTGAAGAGCCGAATGGAGGCATGCGAGGCTGGTAGTAGAGTTTTGTCTTTTTGCAGAGCTCTATCCCTAGACTTTTACTGCGTTATATGCTCATAAAAGATTCGAGAGAGAGTTGTGTTACACAACTGCCTGTGTTTTATGCTCAAAACCGATCCAGAAGAGAGTTGCTTTAAACATTGTTGCGCTTATGATCAATACAGATCTGAGAGAGGTTAATCTTGGTCTGCGTTCTATGATCAGTATAGATCTGGAGTTTGTCTACGTGTTGATCCAGGAAATCGCTACAAAAACCGATATGCATTTCCACCTTTGACTGCGTTTTGGGTTCTTTGTATGCGTTTATGTACTTACCGATCCACATTGTGCATTGTATGCATTTTTATTATAAATTATAGATCAGGCAAGGAGGAGTCTGAAGAAACGAGGAGCAAATGTCTTTTTTTTTTTAACAGTCAGACAGTCTGAAGTTGTGAACTGTTCACATATCTGATCAGCAGGGTCCAGTTGATGAGAAGATCTTCATTAAGAGTTGACTAAGGTCTGAACAGTGATATACATTCAAAGTTCTGTAGGTTGACTATAATACGAAGGTGATCAAGTACAACAGAAGTAAAACCGAGCTCTAAGTAATTGAAGTCTGATTAAGTATTGAAGTACTTGAACCTTGTTTCATAGATCAGGCAAATTCGAGGAGTATACAGTAAGTTTTTTTTTAAAAGTCTGATTGATTTTTTTTCTTATTCTGAATTCGGGCTCCCACAGTTCAAATCTTGAGAAAGAGGAATGATAGATCAAACCTCTGAGCTTGTACATGCCTGAGGCAGCCTCAGATTCGAGGATCTCAACAGATGGAGGTTCACATTATTGTTGGGTTAATTCTGATGTTCTTTTGCTGCTAAGTGACAGTCCCGAATCTTCTTCAGAGGAAAACAATCCTTTTGGTTTACTTTCTTCTTGCTGCTGTTGAGTGAAGAGGACTAATTTAAAAGACAAACAGAGACTTGAAAAGACATAACCCCTGATAACTTGGATATAATGATCAGATAAGTAGCATTATATGGAACAGACTTGTTGATTCTAGAACTACAGATAGTGACCGCAGAGATGAGGAATGACATGATTTGAAGTCTGGTTTTCGTTTGTTTTGGAAGACAGTTTCAATTTTTTTTTTTTGCAGCAGACCATTGATTGAGGTAAGGTGAAAGTTGTAGAAGCAATCTCAGTGAACCCCAAATCTTCTATGGTGTTTAGACAATCCAAGTTGCTTAGCATTTTTGCATGGTTCTGAATTTGATGGCCAAGTGAAGACTGTAATGATAATACACAATTTGAGTTTGATGTTTACAAGCAGCCTGAGTTTATACTTGGTGTGAGTCTTTCACACGCACACTCAGCCTGAGCTTGACTAGTGTTAGGGCCTTTTATCAATAATCTGAAATTGAAGTTATCCAGTTTTGAAAGCAGACATCCACAGTCCAATGATGATGCCCTAGCATGATGATGACTGAACTGATATTTTACACAGTCAATGCATAAGGGGTTATGATGGTAGCAATTTGAAGTTTGATCAAGACATTGTCTTGACAGGTTTGATAATGTATACAAGGTCAAGGCCTGATGAAACAGTATTGACAGCCCTAAGTTGTTGATGATACAACCAAGTTGAGTAACATACATGAATATGACAGTCCTATGCATATTGACTACTGCTTGGAAAGTAGTTGGACAGTTTATGTTTGATTGATTCAATGTGAAGATGACCTTGCAGCAGAAGACAGGACCAGCAACCAAGTGAACCAGACAATGGTGATTATATAGCAGTGATACACCTACAACAAAAGACATGATGATTAGATGACAATTGGCATGGCAACAGCAGACTTGACATGTGGATTGATGAGGCTTCTTGAGCAGAGGTTAATGAGCAGAGATTGACTAGAGAAGATTGAGAAGTGTATTACAGCAGTATTGATGAGAATGTTGAGCAGAGGATCAGCAGTATTGACAAACAGCAGAACAGATTGAAGAAACAGATGAGTCGATGTAACAGTAAGCTTTGATTGTAAATGCAAGCTTGTCTTGCTTTTGAGGTTAGGATACCTCAAACGCTTCTTAGCAGGGTCTAAGAAAACCAGGTAGGGTCCTGGATGCAGAGTAGGTGCTCTCCATATCAGTAGGTGCTGATTTTACCTAACAGTTGTAGCCGGACCAAAACTAATACAAAAAGATTACAAAATTATATGGTGTTGTGTTCTTTTGTGTTATGGTTCTTATGCTTTTGATGAAGTGACAGATGCTTATGAAATGATTATGAATAATCATATGATGAATTAATAGTTGATTGTGATAAGCTAAGAAAAGTTTTAAAATTGCTTCACACTGATTCACCCCCCCTCTTAGTGTCTAACACAACGCTCGATGTCAGACCCATGAAATAATTCATTGGGGTCACATAGAAATTCTCCTCTAAAATGGGATTCTACCCTTAAGTTGAGAGGGATCTATTTGGTGTAGATCTTGGAATTGATCCTCCTTCCTTGGGCGTCCCTTTTGATGTACTTCTGGGAGGTAAACACTGTATGTTCAAGTTTGTTATATTTCCCTCCCTCATGGTGCAGCATAAATTTAAACCACTGGTGATGCAGGGCTTTATGTTCATGGGTTGGTGCTTTGAGGCTTCTGGGGGTGACCCATTGGGGCACATGCCCATCTTGGTTATTTGACTTGCAGAGGTGCTTGTGCTTTGTAAAGCATTGTTATCTCTTCGCACACCTTGTTGAACCCACTTGGACCTTTTCCAGCTTCTAGAAACCCCTCCTATGATGCCTCCATCCCAGTGCGCCCTTCTTGTAGCTATTGTGCACCAATTGAGCCTACAGTGCCTTGGAGGGGGGGCATTGAGGGACATTCAACACTTTGGGGTTAGATGGGGCATGGCGTCCCCCCTTGTCTCACTACGTCAAGTGAAGCCATTTATCTAATTATTTTAGCTTATTTTATTATTTTTGTATAATTTAGGGTAAAATTTCCTTATTTTGTAGAATTTACGCTAAAATTAATATTATTTTATTATTTAGGCTTGTAGGCTCAAAATTAAAATATTTTAGTGAGAAAGGTATAAATGAGACCTATCTCATTCATTGTAAATCATAAGACAAGGGTTCTATTATGGGATTATTATAATTTTTCTTGCTTTATGAGCTCTCTTGGTGATGTGCACTTCTCTTGGATGCCTTTTCTTGCTTGATGGTGAATGGTGGATGGATCTAGGGCTTCTTTTTGCGCATGTTATGGTTGATGCTAGAATTGCTTGCTAAACACATGCTCAAGAATGACCTAAAGCTCTTTCTTTGCTCATATCTTGGTGAATATTGGTAAGTTAATGCTTCTATGTAGATTGAATGGTGGTATATTGCTGCATTTTTTCTGAATTAGGATTTTTATCAATATTCTGTCAATTTTATGTTAAGGAAATGCCTTGCATTAGGGTTTTTCTTTGCTTTTAGGGCCTTGGACTTCTCCATTTGCCTTGGTTAGGCTCATTTATTGAATCCTTGAGGTTGCTAGGTGATGCCCTAGCTTGCAAGTGCTAGAGGGATATTCCAAGAGAGGGACACTAACCATGATCTCTCAAAGCCCTAGGGATTGAGATGAAATCATAATTCGCAACTCTTGTCAATCTTTTTTACTCAAATTTTCAGCATTTATTGTATTATAGTTAGGCTGCATTTTTGTCCATAAAACCCCTAAAAATTAGAAAACCCTTGAAAAGCCCTAGAAGTCCAAATAATTCAAATCTACAAAAATAGTCGTGAGTTTGTAATTATGCTTCTCCCTACAAATTTGCGTCCTAATTTCATGCATAAAAATCCTAAAATCAAACAACTCCTAAGTCACATGACATGAGGACACGAGACAGAGAGGACACAAAAATACTAGTATTTGACACGGCAAACCCGGAAACAGGACAGAGGGGACACGTTTTATATATATATATATATATTAAAAAAAGACATAAAGATCCACATTTTAAAAAAACTAGAAGTCTATATATCAATCATAATATCATTCAAGAAATTTGACAATGATGAATCGATAATAAAATTATCAATGAATCATGAACTTTGAACCATAAACTGCATATTTGACATTTCTCATTAAACCATCAAAAGCAAAATGTATTACATAGATGTCGAGAGAATGCCACCAGCAAATACAAAATAGAGTAGATACTACTACAGTCTAGTATCTACAGTACTACTAGATACAAAATGAAAATATTAAACAGCCAGAAGGAAGAATCTCATAGCTCACAGTGGTACTAGCCACTGTCATTTGTCCTCCTGCTCCTCCATGTCAAAATCAGCATCAATGTCGTTGCTCTCTCAAGCGCCAAGAAAGAATGGGCTGGAAAAGGGAAAGCCCGATTTTTAACCCCTGGAATTCCTTTTTGGCAGGCCACATGTCTAGAAATAAGGACACGTTCTTGGCACGTGTCCGACACATGCTGGAACATGTCTAGATTTTGGGACACAGAAATTTTTGTGTCCAACACGTATTAGGGCACATGTTGTGTCCGACACGTGGAATGCGTGACACGGGGCCTATTTGGACGTGTCCTCTTACTTAGGAAAGCCCTAAAAAACCTAAAAAATTACAAAAATTAGAAACCCCAAAAAATATTTAGAAAATTTAAAATCTAACCCCACAGTTAAATTTTCCCTAGTAGGATTGTTGATGAATCCATAGAGCCTAAGGGCGTCACACTTGATGGCCTTGGAATCGTTAAATAACCAAAAGTGATGCCACTGTTGACTGTCCAGTGGATTTTTTGCAGACTGTCTGACTGGTTAGGGCAGCAGTGTTTTCTGAGGTTGAATGGTTGATATGAACTCGGCCTAGCTAGTGGGTTATCTCCCTCTCCAGGGCGAGCTGATTTGGAGTCTTGAAAGCCCTGGTAAGGCTGGTTTTGACTGTATAATCACTGCTGATATTTAGTGTTCTCATGACTGATAACTACTGCTGGTATTTGACTAAGTGTTTAGCTGATGTTTTCCTTTCGTTTTTTAAATGTTCTCTGAGGGCCAAAGTTCCAGGTGTAATCAGTGCAGATCATTACTGTTGTTACTTCATTGTTGACCCCGAAACTATCCTTTACAGACTGTTCTTTCAGATTAGGGCTGAGCTGTTGTTTAATTTGCAATAATAAATTGAACTCGGCCTGACTAGGGTGATCCTTTTGAAGTCTTTTAGAGTCCTCAAGGGATGATATTTACTACTGAAAGTTATTAAGGTCAAACCCCTAATGTACATACTGATGCTTACTGTTTTTTATGACTGATAACCCTCTAAATTTGATGCTGGTGTTTAATGTCTTATACTGCTGGTGTCTATTGTTACTAGATGCTGATTTATGACAATGACTCTTTGTAAGTGAATGATCAGTTTGACTTGCAAATTGCTAAGCATTTGGTGACTGTTTTTTTTGGATCATAACCTACAGCTGAAGGTGTCTGGAGTGTTAAGTATATTATTTCTTTCAGATTTTGCTATTGCAGTATGTCATCCATGCTACAACTTACAGTGTTCTGCTGGTAGCAAATGTTGCACTCTGATCTTGTGATGGTTTTAACTCTGAATTAGTACTTTGCCATTATGACAATTGACTAGGCATAATATGTTGATGATCCTGGACCATTATTGATCTACAGTACATGCACTTTATTAACTGCTGACGTATATGCTTTACACTGAAAGTCTGCTACATAATTGAATACTTGCATATTATTACTGTTATGGTAATCAGGTTTTCCTTTGCTTTGCTCATAGCAATACTTAGCTTTCCTTATCGCTTTTTCCAGAGTTATAGGTTCATAAAACTCAATTCTATCTCGGTATGCTTGAGGTAGCCTGCTTAGAAAACGCTGTATCTTCACCTTCTCATCTTTGAAGTACCTGACATACCTCAATAGTTCCAAGAACTTATTTGCATACTCTTCCATGGTCGGCTGCCCCAATTTCAGCTCATGGAACTCTTTAATCTCATCATCATAGTACCTATTAGAGAGGTACTTCTGCCTAAAATATTTCTGGAACTGTTTCCACACAATCTTCCTTTCTTTAATTTTCTTCACTTGCCTAAAGTGCTCCCACCATATGGATGCTTTTCCAATCAAATTGAAGATGGCTACCCTAACTTTCATATTTCCATAGTAGTCTTGGACTTGGAAATATTTTCTCATCCCCAGAAGCCATGCTTCAGCTTCTTGATCGTTCTTTATTTCACCATTGAAGGTAGGCGACCTTGCTTTCTTAAATTCATCATGCGAACGGTTCTGGTAACGCCGCTTCCTCTCACTCTTGTGAGATGAAGAGCTTGAATCCCAGTGGATCCTTCAGGGTTAGATGATCCACTAGGAGATCTTTTCCTTCTTTTGGCGCTGCTCTTACTACCTTCTGGACATATTGCACAATGGCCAGAGCTCATCCTTCTCTGGATGTCTGTCAAACTCTGCAGCATGGCTGCATTCAGCTGATTCTGCTCCCCCTGAGCCTTAACCAATCTTTCATTATCTGCCCTATAACTTTCCATCTCCAACCTTAGGCTTCTCATGGTGGCTGCAAATTCTGGGGGACTATCTTGAAATCTTCTTCCATTAGACTCTGTTTCAGCATTCCCAACTCAGATGTTTTCTCCCATAACATCTTCTTCATGCTCGTACAGATTATGTGCATCATCATACATGTCATAGGTTCTCATCGCTCAGCCAAGACCAATTCTACCGAACTGCACTATGTGGAATGTTGTTTTTGAAGGTGACTATGATTCTGCAAAATGTGTTCATAAACACAACTGTTAGCTGCATAACATTCACAAGAATTTATACATTACTTACCTACATTTGGAAAAATCAGAGATTGACAATTTTGTCAAAACACAAACTTTTCTTTCACAAACAATGACTGTCTCAAGGGGATGACGGGGGTCTAGGGGGCTTGCCCCCTTGTGGGTGGGTCGAGGGCAACGCCCTTGTTTTTTTTTTGTAAATCTTCCATTTTCGCGCATAAGTTCATTGCCATTTTTCATCTTTCTGGCACCTGCAATCCCACTGAAAACTTGTTAAAATTCTTTGTTTTGGCGAATTTTCTGTTTTCCTCCGATCGATGAACTCACCAAAGTTTTCCGACATGTCAGCTCCACTCTCCCTTCTCCTTTCGACATGTTAGAAAAACTGGTCATTTCCTTCCGATTGGCAAAACTCCACCTTGCTCCTGACGTGTCGACAAAATCCCGATTTTTTTCTTCCGATCGGCAAAACTCGCCAAACTTTCCGACGTGTCGGCAAATTCCGAGTTTTCTTCTGATCAACAAAACTTGCCAATCTTTTCGACGTGTCAGCAAAATTCTGATTCTCTTGCCGACATGGAATTTTCGACACTTAGAAAAAATTTGAATTTTTTTTCTTCTTTCTTGCATCGGCGAAAACACAACTTTTCGCCCAACACGCATCGACGGAATTCCTCCATTTTGCCTGACATGCATTGATGAAATTCCTCTATTTCGCCCGACATGTACATAGAAAATTTTTGAAAATTTTGAAGTCCTTTCTTTGTCGTCGGCGAAAATCTCCAAGTTTGGCCGACATGCGTCGCCAAAACTCATCCAACCCAACCGACGTATCGGCAACTTACCGATTTTTGCCGATTTTTTAACACTTGGAAAATTTTCTAAAATTTTTCTTTCTTCTCCTTCTTTGTTGGATCAACTCATGAAGAAAATCTGAGTTAGAAAAATGAAACTGTTCATTTATACATTCTATCAAACTGTTTTAGAACCTAGGGTTTTAACTTAAAATTAATGAAAAGTAAAACCACACTTTTGAAATGTACTTCAAAATTCTGTCAAATACTGAAACACTTTAAGCAGATGAACACAATAAATTTTTGTATAATGACCGGGCAAAACCCCACTGCTTGGGGAAAACCCTAGAAAGAAATTTTTCATTAAAGAAGAAAATCTCATAATTTTTTCTACAACTCAGAAATTTTTTTCTTCTGAACTCTACTGGCAATATTTCCAAAAAACACTTTTTCAGCAAAATACCTCGCAATTCATGCCAGCTGTACAGTATGGCCTGCTGTACCTTCACTCGTGTAGGTACGGTCTGTACTTTTCTGTCACGTGTGGCTGTATGGATATGTCAATTATGTACTTTTCTGTCGCCTCGAAATTTTACCACTGCCTGCATTAATGTTGTACGACCTGTCAGTCTTTTCTGTACTTTTTTGCCTCAGGAAATGTGCCCACACATGGCTGTACAGACTGTCATTAATGCTGCTGTAATTCTGCATTAAATGCTGTCACTTGCATTGGAATTCGTGCCAAGGGTCTTCTATCTCTTCTTTTGTCTTCAATCTCTCTTTCCTTATTAATGGTGAATGCACTCATTTGTCCTTTCTCATTATTTTTATACTTAGATTTTGTAACTATCTCCAATAACTACCTAATCTAGGGTTGAAGATTTTTTACAAAATCAAGGGTCTACAACTTATCTCACTTTTAATAATTAAACACTTTAATTATTAAATACATTTTTAAGTGAGACCCACATTTCTAAAGTTATAAAAACACACTCACTTTATTTATATAAACATCACTTTGTTACATAAATACATAAGGACAAAATTTTAAGTCCTCTCATCACACTCACACCAAAAATATGAGAGGACCTTCAGAGTTATATTTTCAACAACTCAACCTTTCACGCCGACGCCATCAGCGCAACTCAGCCAGTTCAACCGACATGTATCGGCGGAACTCGACAAACTGAGCCGACAAAGAAACTTAAAAACACTTAGAAAATTTTTAAAATTTTTTCTTCCTCGTCGGCACAATTTAGACTTTCATGCCAACATAGTTGTTGCAAGCCTCATCTGCTCGACTCAGCTAACTCAGCCGACATGTGTCGGCTCAACTCAGCTAATTGAGCTGACAGGCAAATTTCCAACACTTTGAGAAATTTTGGAAAATTTCTCCTGTTTGCTTCTTTTTTCTGCTGAACACAGAGGGTGATCTAACATCTGTCAACTGCTCTTCATGGCCCATTGAGGCACAATGCTAGAACATAGCTCTGATACTACACTGTCACGTCCCCTCCCCTCCGAGAGGACGCGACCTACGAGCTGCTGCTATCATTTAACTGGGCAATCTAAGCCTCATGAACATAATAATAATAAAAATGCATTGAACATATGACATTCACAGATGCATAATGCAATGTAATCTACAGCGAAAGCAAATACAATCACCAAAGCATTCATCATGTTCATCATAATTCATTAAAACAAATACAGTTGCAGAGTTAAATACACAAGAGATAGTTATCTTGAGAAGAAGCTTGTCCCGCAACCAGCTATGTCACTGCAACGTTCTACCCAACCATAGGCCAGTGTGCTCATCAATCTCTCAATAGCGCTGCCACCCCTGAGCTTGACATGATTCCCACAAGGAATAAGGGAACTATAGCAGACTCACACATAACCAAAGACATCACAATTCATCCAAGCCAAAACAACATTTGGGTTTATCAGGCCGTTAAGGAGGTGGAAAGGCTGAATTGCTAAGCTAGTGAGCTCAACCACAGAGCTATGGACACCTACACAAGATCTGGCTTGGTTTCTCCAACACCTACACACCTAACACAAGGAAGCATTCCCTTCTTTGCTACACAGTCCCTCAAGTTATGCCTTCCCTTTCAGTGCCCTTCAGGGTCTGCAAGAAAGAATAACCAGCCCCTCTTAATCTCTGTGTGTGGTTCCTTTCCACACTAGGTTTATCAAGCTAATTCTTCCCTCTTCCACTCCAAATCGGTTCAGACCCTAAACACAGGATGCACACACACAAAATACAAGTTCTGGGTTTGAGGAAAAACGTCATGAGAGCCAAAAACGAAAATGGTAGATGGGTAAAACGACCCTCTGATAGCAATTTGATTTCCAGAAACGTTTATGGGCTTCACGTGGGCAAAACGACCTCAACAAACACCCAAAAATCGTGGGTCTCTTCTACCATTGACTGTGCAACACCAAAAACAAAATTCCCCAACCTTGTGAAGGAGGGAACAACAGAAAAACGTCCAGGAGAGATCCCAGCCACTGAACATTAACAAAACAACTTCCCAGCCATGGGGAAAATAAAGGAAACTACTGCAAACGTGAGGAAAAACGCCCAGGAGCTCCCAAAACGCATGAGGAAGAGAGGACGTGAATGCAAAAATGGGTGAGTAATGAATTTTTGTGTTCTTACTTGCCTATTAAGCCATAACACGTTTTTCCAAAAAATGGGTGCTCTGCCCAATTCGAATTTGACTCCCATACTCTTTCCATTCCCATGCAATAACTAACTCAACCACTTCTGGCAGAAATAAATGATTGGCACAAGAAGACAAAATGGGTAGTTGACATCTTGAGGGTTTTCCCTTTGACATTTGGCTTTTCTCCATTGGCTCAAAGGTTTGAATACCCCCCCCCCCCCCATATCCTTAGGAAATCATGCCCCCATCTCTTTAATGTTGCATTGACATAGCTGGTTGTGGGTATTTTAATTAAATTGTATATGTACATGATGTCCAGAACTATAATGTGCTGGGCTAGCATGAAATACCATCGGCATCGGTTTTAATTGCCGAAACATAAAACACTAAATCGATAGTGGGGCCTTGGCCTTTAGCTCCACACCATGATTAAATACAATATTTACATCATTTATAATTTAATGCAAACGGGGTCAAAACCAGGGTGTTACAACTTAAATATAAAGTATTCAATGCCTCGACCACACCTTTTTCCATGTATTCAGTAGACTCCACTAACCTGCCACATAACTAACACTAACGATGTTAGTTTTTGGAAGAAGACATATATAAATAAATGACAGAGAGAGAGATGTGAGCAACTAAACAGTTTTTATTGAGTCATTTCACAATGTGTTGTATACACCTTTATTTGAATAAATGTAGTAGTTAAATTACCAGACTCATCACTACTAACCAACCGTTAACATTAATATTAGTCGAAGTTCCCTAGCATTTCTCTGTTACTAACATTTATTACTATAGTTATTTGAGTGTTATTACTCCAATATATATGCCTATAAAAAATCAAAACTCAATGTCTATAATATATATACTATATAGCATTTGTGTTGTTTGATTTTTTTAACTATGGTGTGAATTTTAACCATGACCAAGTACAACAAGGCCAGAAACTACGCTGGGCCATGAAGGGGCAACCCACTGATTAGCTACAAACTAGAGGCACAGTCTACAAATTTGCCAAAAATAAAGAAATGGGCAAGAAAAGTAATAATAAATGCTCTCCAGCATTCCCCTCCATAATTGGCACTAAAATGACTTACTATACATTAATTACTTTTGTGATAGATTGGGTCGTATTTATTATTAGAACTTAGAATTCCAAATTTGCAGAGGAATAGGATTTATTTCGTCCTGGCAGCAGCTATCAGTCACCCACTAGTTTGAGTACTAAATTCACAAGGGAAGAATCTATCTTGACTTAGTTTTTAGCTGTCCTTTCTTAGTTTAATAGATCTTGATTCCATATAGCATTATCCTTTTTAAAACCGTATATAATCATACTGACAACTATTATGGATATCTTTTGCAGGATTTTTGCCTGAAGAATGGGATAAGTTTTTGGTAAAATATTTGTATCCTGACTTCACTCCTACTGTTGTCCTATTTTTTCTTGGTGCTGTTGCTTACGGATTGTATAAATATTTTGGGGATGGCTTGCAGAAAAGTTGAATTATAAATTTTATGTATTGGTCAGCTAGCTTGTTACACGTATAAAATTGTCTTCTTTGTGTATACTAAAACATTGTGAATCATTAAGCAAAACAGCTTAACAAATAGGCAGAACATTTATCTTGCACATTCTTTTTCTTTTCATCCATTTGAGGGCTTTTGTACTAGAAGGATCGTTTGACACTATTGCGGTAATAGTTCTTGTAAGGCATGGTTGTGGTCCTATTAACTGTCAGCTCACAGAGCTTGGTAAATAATTAAATCTGTGCCAAATCATCTGGGTCTTCTAAATTGTTGTCATTAATGTTTCTCTCCTCTCCGAGATCAAGCTTGGATATTTTACTTGATATATTGTCTAGAATGTCAGATAGGTAATAGGTGCCATGTTATAAAATTTGGAAGATGTTTAGAAGGTTTGCAGAGGGCCGTTGTACAAAAATCTAGAAGATATTTTAGAGTGCAGTGCATACTCGAGGAAACTGCTATAAACACCATTTATAAGCATTTCACTTTGTTCTATCTTTGTTGTGACAGTTAGTGAATTGTAAAGGATATTCATTCTACCCTTTGGTATTTTTTTCTTGAATTTTAGAGGGGGTGCATTCTATAAAACTCTATAATGGAGGTTCTAGCATATAACTTAACGAAATGTTGATGCATGGCCTACTCAAAGGAAAAAAGGGCTTGAAAGTATGAAAAATTGTGTTGGTTTCTATAGATGCAACAATGCTTGTAAAAGCAGGTCGAAGGGCTTGAATAGTGTCATAACAGTCATGGTTGTACCTTATACTCCCTTATTGTGATGCATGCCAGAGATTTTACATAGGGTATTAAATTGGAAGATAGGTTTCTGTTACAAGCTAGAATTTGAGGGCTGATATGGTCAAGCATAACAAAAACTGAAGTCAAGCCAATGAGAGTCCAGGGAAAATTAATTTAGAAAGTGTTATCACGAAAATGGTATGAACAAGTTACCACTGAGCAATCACCAAGGATACCAAGGATGAGTTATGACCAGGTTACTATCAAGGAAAAATAACTGCTGGGTTACTATCAAGGATGGACACCATGGGATTATAATGGAATTGTCATCAAATCCCTTAAACACAGATGAAGATTGAAATTAGACTAATGAATGGTATTCAATATGGTAACCAAACAAAGCTGGTTGGAAATTGATAATACTGTAATTGTTTATATGGCATTTATGTTAATAGTTTGGAAGTAGTTAGGAAGTAGTTAGGAAGAAACAAACGCTATCTTGTCAGAGAGCAAACTTTTAGTGGCCGCGTGATGTAATGTCAAGAAATTACCCCAATAATTAAGTTGTTTGATCAATATCTATATGGTGGTATGTGTGTTGTAATTTGTGATTGCATGTCAATAATTTGTTGCTGCCTATAATTAAAAGAATGAAATGCCAAGTGTAATAAACATTGGTTCCATTACCTAAAGATTTAGGTATTTAATGGTGGCAAATCTATGTTCACAAAAAGAAGTTGATTGGGTAAAGGGAAAAATGTAGATCATCGAGGCTGGTAAAAATTGACAAGTTAGATATTTGAACACAACTCAAGGTGGCATGTAGGTGTTGGTGTTATAGTGGTTAAGCTTGACTATGGTTCCTTAGATTTATGACTCACCGTTAATAGGTGGTTATAATTTACATTGGTGGTTTGTGTAATTTTGACTTAGTGGTCCCATAGTGGTCATTAATGTCATTTGTAATTAGTGGGAATTAATTGTTAATTTTCATACTTCCCCGAGCTTAACTTTGATTACTACTTTCAATAAAATTCTTAGATGCATACACAAAAAAATTTCAGATATGATTTTATAAGCAACAATACATGAACTAATTAACTTGCTTAACATGCATGACTTATCTAGAAACCAAACACATATATAGTTTAACACAACAATTTACCTTGGAAACCCCAGTGGGGAAAAACCAACTAGTGATTTTTTCAATCTTGAGACATAGAGAAAATAAAGAATGTTTTACTATAAGAGTTTTACAAGTAGATCTGGGAAAAACCCAATGCCTTGAAAGGCGTGCCAGATCTGGGTACGAACTCAAACTCTGCAACAATTGCAATTGATGCTCTAAGGAATGTGCCCTTTGCTATGCTCTACTCTGAAATGTCTAATGAATTGCCTCTACCAATCTCTAGAAGAAGTAACTCCCTCAATCTCCTTGAAGAAGTGCACCCTTTGTGCCCCTCTTATCTACTCTGGTCTACCTGATGAAGAAATTCACCTCTCTATCTCATAATTGTGCCCCTGCTATGGAAGTGTGCCCTCTCTATCCTCAGAAGTGCATCCGTTTCTCTCTGTTTCAATTGATCTCTGATCAGATCCAGTGTGATCTCTCACACTCTTTGAATGATGCGCAATGATGCGCCCTCTATCAAGTTCTGAAGGAAGTGCGCCCTCACTTTGCTTGGAATGCTCCCTCTCTATCTCATAAATGTGCCCTTCCTCATGCATTGATTCGCTAAGCTTTGTAGCCTCTCGCTATCTCTGCCTTGTATCACACAAGTATAATGAATTTTACCCATTGCTTACCTTTTCTAACTTACTGGTGACATTAGGGTTCAAGATACATAATTTCATTTTTCATGTAAATCCGATCATGCAAACTTTTTAATTAAAAATGCATGCATGCAAATCTCGCACGCACAAGATAAAAGTCTTAGAAACCTCTGCATGCTTCCACCATTGAATCCATGTAGACTAGTCATATATTTCTCACACACTACATTAATGCCTACCCTGTTAATGTCCCTCTATGCTAGGCATTATCTCATGAAGTACATCTCGAGATACAAATCTTAGCACTTCCTCTTAGCAAGGGAGGTCCTCCTAATAAGTCCATCGTCATAATTCTTGTTCAGACAAATCACACTATCTACTGTAGAATCTCCCTCTGACTTTGGAAGTCGTCCATCTATTGATCTTGTACTCAAACCTGTAGTGCTTTAGGATGTCCCATCTTGCTCCTAAGCACTATCCAGTTGTCTCATCTCGAACTAGCTTTAACCTCTTGCTAGTACTAGAATGAGCTTCTTGCTCTCTAAATTGAGGATTGACTAACCAGTGCCACTTCAATCCTTAGAGCTTCTCGCTCTCCATTTGTCTCAGATACTGATGTAGAATCTGTTATCCACCCAAATTCTCTTGACGTAGGTTGTCCTTGCACTACGTACTCCCTTTCTCTTCAATCACCTATCAATACTGGTTCAACCAGCTCCACTCCCACTGTATAAATGATGTGTGTCCCTTCTTGAACATTACTGCATATCCATCATCTTCCAAGGCTGGAATTGAGAGTCTATTTTCCTTCAGCCTTGGTATAAATAACACTCTTGATACCTCCAGAAGTTCTCTAAACTCAAGTTGAAACATTACTTGCCCCACTCCTTTTATTGTATGCACTGTGTCCTCTCCACTCTGTACAAGATGATTTGGACCTATCTCTAACTGTTGAGGAAAACATCTCGTATTCCTGTCATGTGGCTAGCATACCCACTATCAACTATCTACTTTCGATCAATCTCAACCTCAGGTTTATTGCTATCACAACCCGATAC
The DNA here is from genome assembly GCA_001517045.1 of Pseudotsuga menziesii. Classification (NCBI taxonomy): domain Eukaryota; kingdom Viridiplantae; phylum Streptophyta; class Pinopsida; order Pinales; family Pinaceae; genus Pseudotsuga; species Pseudotsuga menziesii. The sequence continues at coordinate 302,373 of LPNX010999199.1, forward strand.
AAATGAGCAAGGGATAACTCTTTCTCAAACTTTGCAGTGAACTCATTCACTTATGTGGTTGTTGCAACCTGTCCATCCTTCTCCTTCTTGCCCTTCTTTTTGTTAGGACATTAGCACATAATGGCCATACTCGTGACAAGTGTAATACTAGATCTTACTCAAGTCCTTCTCACCCTTCAAAATAGATCCTCCTTCGAGGTTCTTCTTACCTTTTCCCTTGCTTTTGCTCACAAATGCTACGTCCTCCTAATCATTGACATGCTTGTGGTTTGATTGACCAGATCCCAATCTCAACTCCTCTTGAGTAAAATCATCCCAAAATCTATCCCAGTTGAGAAGTTTCTCTTTGGCAACAATACAACGAACAAAGGTTTCCTCTGGTTTGGAAATTTTTTTCAAGGTTGCCCGAACCATCTTTGCATCCTCAATCTTTTCACCCACTGCACCAAGTTCATCTCGAACTGGTGTAACTATGGTAAGATAAGATGTAATCGACTCACCTCCGGGCATCTTAAGACCGTGAAGCTTCTCTCGCAACACCATCTTCTTGTTTGCATTGCCACTTTGGAAAAGCTTCGTCAATGCTACCCATAGATCTCATAGGCATGCGTCTTTCTGCTCACATGCAGAATCATATGACCCTTCATGAAATCAAGAAGGATTCGCTTGGCCTTCACCTTCCTCTTGTTGTATGAGGCCAAATCTACTAGATCCGTAGGAACATTGATGGGATCTTTGACTATATCCCATAACACATCCTCTTCCAACAACAGTGTGATTCTTTCCTTCCATGCACTAAAGTTGGTTGCCCCATCCAACCTATCTTCAAATCTCAGTTTGGTCAACATGACCTTATCGATCTAACAAATTGTGATTCAGACTCTCTTGAATCAAACTAACCTGTAGATCTATACTCGATGAACAAGATAACTCTCTCTATCTCAGATCTGGTTTTTGCTCTCATAGATATGAACTATGCTCCCACAGATCTGATAGATCTGACACGTTCTCTCACAATTTTGGACTCTGCTCTCACATATCTGATAGGTCTGGACTTTGCTCTCACATATATGATAGATCACTATGCACTCTCTGCAATATCACTGTGTAAACCCTTGGTTTTTCTCAAAGACGAGGCTCTGATACCATGTTAATTTTTATACTTCCCTGAGCTTAACTTTGATTACTACTTTCAATCAAATTCTCAGATGCATATAGAGAAATAAATTTCAGATCTGATTTTATAAGTAGCAATACATAAAGTCATTAACTTGTTTAACATACGCATTGGAATTGGAAACCAATCACATATATAATTTAACACAACAATTTACCCTGGAGACCCGAATGGGGAAAAACTAACAACTAGGGATTTCTTCAATCTCGAGCCAAAGAGAAAATAAAGAATGTTTTACAATCAAAATTTTACAAGTGCAGAAACTTGATGCCTTGAAAGACGTTCCAGATTTGGGTACAAACTCAAATTTTGTAGCAACTACGACTCATGTTTCAAGGAATGGGTCCTCTGCTTTTCTCTACTATGAAAGGTTTGATGAACTGCCTCTGCCAATCTTTGGAAGAAGTAACTCCCTCTCTCTCTCGTTGAAGAAGTCCGCCCTCTGTGCCCCTCTTCTCTGCTTTGCTTTGCATGATGAAGAAACATGTCTCTCTTTCTTAGAAGTGCACCCCTACTATGGAATTGCACCCTCTCTATCCTTAGAAGTGCGCTCCTCTCTCTCTGTCTCAATCAATCTATGATGAGATCCAATGCGATGATCTCTCACACTCTTTGAATGATGCGCCCTTTATCAATCTATGAAGGAAGTGCGCCTTCACTTTGCCTAGAATGTGCCCTCTTTATCTCAGAAATGTGCCCTTCCTCATGCATTGATTCGCCTAGCTCTGTAGTCTCTCGCTATCTCTTCTCTGTATCACACAAGTCCAATGACTTTTATCCATTGCTTACTTTTTTAACTTATTGGTGAAATTAGGGTTCAAAATACTTAATTTCACTTTTCATGCAAATCTCGTCATGCAATCTTTTTAATTAAAAAATGCATGCATGCAAATCTCGCATGCACAAGGTAAAAGTCTCAGAAACCTCTGCATGCTTCCACCACTGAAGCCATGCAGACTAGTAATGTGTTTCTCACACACTACACTAATGTCTATCTTGTTGATGTGTTTCTCACACAGTACACTAATGCCTACCCTGTTAATGTCCCTTCATGCTAGGCATAATTACATGAATGACATCTTGAGATACAAATCTCAATATTAAATAGTCCACAATGGTTAGGGTTAGATAAGTTAACCCTATCACTTATAAAATGTGGTTCTCACTTAGTCCAAGGGGTTAGCTCAACCAACTATTGGCAATGTTGTTGGGCATTTGTTTAGTTTTGTGGCAATAGGTGTCCGATTTGAATCCCTTTGGGTTAGGCACACTAATCTACATTAGTGGGTTTAGTAGACTATGATTTTAAAGTTTCCCTTGGGGTTTACTAGACTATAAATTTACTAAGCTGTATTGCCTTGTAATTTAAGCTTTAAAGCATCCCTTGGGTTTTCTGGAAAAAGTTGTGGTTCTCCTCAAGATTTGTAATAATTCAAGTGTATATGAATTTCATTGATTTTCTAGGCATGAAGTCTCAATTTTTTTTTAGATGTGACGTGATTTTAATTTTATTGGGTCATTGGCTCATGTCTTTGACATGGTTTTAGAGCATGCATTATTGCCTTGTGGTTTAATAGGGATGCCATCCATGAATGTGGGAAAACATCACTTGGGTTTTCCTAGAAAAAACTTTGATTCCCACCTAAATTATAATAACTCAAGTGCCTATGAGTTTCATTTATTATTTAGGTGTGATTTGTACATCTATATTTGGATCTGACGTGAGTTTAAGTTTGTCGGGTCATCTGCCCATGTTGTTGACATGGTTTTAGAGCATGGTTTATTGCCCTACAATTTTGTGAAGTGTGATGTGTTGAAGCTCAAGCCTTGGGGATAAACGCTCCTTCATTATTGTGTTGGAAGGTGCATTCTACAACCTAGTATGGTGAGGTGTGTCACATTTATTTGCAACATTGTTGTGGTATATGTGGGCCAAATGTATTACTTAAAATAATAAAAAATAATAACAATAAACATATAAGTCTAACCTATTACTATCAATAAATATAAAAAACCCATATATAAATACTCGTGTAGATCCATCTTAACATCATATCTATCAAGAGTACAGAGAGATTCAATGCCCTTAAGATGTATATATTTCCTGAAGCTTTTTTTGCACACAAGGGATTTAAGCCCTCTCAATGCTTCATAGATCTGGAGTTAAGATGGATCTAAGTTGACATGTTAATACAATATTTATTGTACAAACTTGATTTGGGGAAATCAAGCTGCTTGATTTAAGCCCTCTCAATGCTTCATAGATATGGAGTTAAGATGGATCTAAGTTGGCATAAATATACAATATTGATTGTACAAACTTGATTTGGGGAAATCAAGCTGCTTGATTCCTTTATCCATTTTATGGGTGATTTTTTTCTGAAAGATGAGTGCATAATTTTTTATTGTGTAGGGGTGTATGCAAAGAATCAAGCCTCTTCACTCATTTCCTCAGTTTCAGTGGGCCATTTATCTTCTTTGATCAATGAAATAATTGCAGTATAGTATGATTTAGTGTTGAGATTATAGTGATGTCACACATCCAAGTGTTGGCATGAATTTTTTCTATTTGTGTTTATGGATAAATGAACAGTATACACAGATGTGGAGATCGAACTTTACGCATGCAATCTCGAATAGCCTGAAACATCCTCATTATGCAACAAAATATTACCATTGACATAACAATTTATAGATCTTATGGATGCAAGTTGAAGTATTTGTAGAATTCATTGAGGTGATGTAGCAGAAAGATCATGACAATATCTTTCAATTTCTTTTCAAGCTATTACATCTTGAGTTTCGTCTTCTATTACCTGAATGTTTTTTGGGTTTCTCTACTAAATTTGAATTTCTTCAATCTGCTACATGCATAGGTTGTTCACGGGCCTCTTTTGATGTGCCTAAATGTCTAATGCCTACAACATACCATAACATACAACATGCAATTAAATAAGACTTGGGAGCTCAAATTCGTGAGCCTTCACTTGCTATTTCCTTCCCCTTGGGGCCATGTCTCTCCTCCTTCTTAAATCCCACCTCAAAATACTCCAACCTTGCCTCTTTAAGAAGCACATAATCTCACTGACCACAACACTGCCGAGGAAAATAAGGTAAATTGCATAGTTTCCCTCTGATTTTATAGAGCTTCTCCCCCTCCGTCTACTAATGGTGCTCATCATGAGGATTTCCTACTTCTGAATGTGCATGACGATCTCGTTTGATCTCCTATCACCTCTCATTATGGTAGGAGAATTCATCCTCAATTTGAGGATTCCACCATAACCCTTCTTCATTATCACCTGCATTGAATCTTAAATGTACCTCCCATCAGTTTTGATGTTTGTTAGTACTAAAAACCACCCAAGGACAAAGATTGGTAATTATGGCAGGTGGCAGTTGTACTCTCCACATGTGTCCTGTCCCTTTCCTGAAAACGTTTCACATCAATTTGCTTCATATGGTTACTCTGTATGTCCTGAGTAGCTAGCTCTCTGCATTGGAAAATACAATCCTGGGGCTCAAATTTTCCCAGCTGCCCTACCCTCGTCTGACTTTTCACTGCTTCCTCAACATTGGCTAAGTGGTCAGCCACCCTATTTTCGTTGTGCATGATGGAAAAAGGTCCACACGTGAGGTGCTGCTAGATGGGCTTCCAATGTTCCATCCTACAAATCATTCACCAACTAGCCGCCACCTTTGAGGCCCGTTTTCCATGCTACATCTACTTCGTCATTTGAACAATGATTCTTAAGTCCCCTTTGATTATTGCTGGCTCCCAATGAAAGTGGGAGATCAAAGTCAAACCTTGAATAAGCCCTTCCAACTTAGCATCGTTGTTGGAATCATGGCCAATGTAGCCATGGTATACTTGAATTATGTTTCCCTCCTGGTATATGATCACACCCCCGAACCCAGCTGATCTCGGGTTACCCTTTGAAGCCCCGTCAAAATTAAGCTTAAAATAACCAGTTGCGGTGTTGGGGGGAGGAATCCAAACCTTTGGGCTATTTTGGAGACGCATCCTTGATTTCCTTTCTGCCCATCCTTAATGTACTTTAGTCAGACCCCATTCATTCATAATTTTTGCTTCCTAATCATCCATTTCCCAATCTCTATCCTCCCATTTGGAAATTTTAATTGTTTCTTAGATATGCATGACCACATTACTCCAAACATTTTGGTTATTAGATTTTTTATCCTGAAAGATTCTCTGATTCCTCTCCCTCCAGACTTCCTAGATCAAGAAGCCAGGGAACATAAGCCATATATAGGCCACTATCGGGTTTTTGTAGGCATTTGTATCCCAAACCCTGATGGTCTAATCAGGTTGCTCATGTATGCAATTGGACCGTCTAAAAACCTCATCTCCTCTAATCCCACAAGGTTGAAACAAAGGGGCAAGAGTCAAGCAGGTGGTTCATAGTTTCCTCTTCTTGGTAACATATTTGACATACAAATGGGTCAACCATGCCACACTTTTTAAAGTTCTCCTAGGTTAAAATGCTCCGGTGCGTGACCAACCAAAGAAACGTGGCTACTTTGGGCCATGGGTTTTCCTTCCACACCTTCCAAATTGCCTCTTCATGCTGCTCCCCATTGCTAGTACAAATGTCATAAGCCTCCTTAGTACTGAAGAGTCCTTTTGGTGAGTATCCCCACCTCAACTTATTCGAGCCACTTTGGATCTTAATGCATCTTTGCTGAAGATAGTCCCTAATCTTGGGGACCTCTTCTTTTGGAAATCTCTCCTCCCACCACTCTAGTGGGTGCCATTCATGGTAATCACCATCATCCAACACCCTCACCTAGAATTGGTTGACTTTCACCAAGCCTAGTTTCTTGGATCTGATCCTACTCCTTTGGATATCATTTTACACCGCCATTTTAGGCATTTGTTGCCATCAATCATTCCAAAATTCAACATTCCCCCTTTCCCGTATTTCCCAGAAACTATGTTCTTGTATAATGCTACGCCTACCAAAAGCAGTCCTCCAGATATGTTAGCTAGGATTATCTTCATTGAGCTGAATATTGCGATCTTGTTTCGGTCTATCCAGAGCATACTTTGTGTGTCACAATTTTTCCCAGGGTTACTCCTTGTGGGAAACCCAGCTCCACCAAATCTTAGCTCCCAAAATCTCATTATTTTTCCCTGGGCTATAATGCCAATCCCTCCTTGAGCTTTTGGTTTGCAAACCCTATCCCAACTTATCAATGCCCACTTTTGTTTATTCGAGCCCCCCCCTAGATATTGTCATTGGATACTTCTTAATTATTTAATGACAACTTTTGGTGTTGCCATAATTGAAAACAAATAAACCGACATTGCCTATAGGGATGCTTTTTATGAAAGTAACTCTGCTAGCTAAATTAAGCGGTCTTAGGGCCCAATTAGCCAACTTTCTTCGCATTATGTCCAATAAATCAACCCAAGAAACCTTTTGGATGACCCCTTCAACCAGGGGAGCATCTAGATATTTGGATGGAAGGGAACTCCCTTGAAATCCCAATATCCTAAGGATATTTCTTTGTGAAATCCTGGTAGTGTTAAAGAAAAAGACTTGTGATTTCTTATTATTCACCTCCAAGCCTTGAGCCTTCGAAAAAATAGAGAAACATTTCTTAAAAGCTTCCTTCGAAAAAATAGACAAACATTTCTTAAAAGATCTAGTTTCCTAAACCGAAGGGTGGCCCATAAGCACCATATCATTCACAAACTGTTCGTGTGTTTGCTTATCATCCCCATTATGGAGATTCAACCCTTTGAACTCCCTACTTTTCATCATTTTCTTGATTAGCCTGCTCAAGCCTTCATACATTAGGATAAACAAAAAGGGGGACAAAGGATCCCCTTGTCGAATACCCCTGGTTGTCTTGAAAGTGCTCGTTGGGGCCACATTTAGTAAAATGGAGAAAAAGAATGAGGACGCCATATTCATAATCTAAACAATCCAGTCATGGTTAAAAACATAGGGTTTAAGCATCTCCCTCATGAATTGCCAACTTAATTTATAATAGGCTTTAGATATGTCCAACTTTAGAAGCATTCCAGGTTTCTTTGTAACCTTTAAGGAATGAATCACTTCATGAACCAGGATGACTCCATCAAGGATTTGGCTACCCTACACAAATCCAGTTTGCTTCGGGGCCACCAAAGTTGGGAGGACGGGTTTAAGCTTATTGTCAATAACTTTAGTGATAGTTTTTTAAATGACAATACATAAAGCAATCAGTATAAACTTACTTGGACTATCAACGCCTTCGGACTTTGGGATAAGAGTGAGAAAAGTGGCGTTAAATGCTTGGAGCACGCTTTTGTCTTGTTTGGAGTCTTCAACATTTCGCCAAGCATCCAAGTTGATTATATCCCATAAATGATGGAAACAATTTGTAGTAAAGTCGTCCGACCCTAGAGCTTTTCCATCAACCATATGATTAACTACTTCCTCCACTTCCTGCAATTCCACAAGCTTACTTAAAAGATGATTATGTTTTGGAGACACACTAGCGGGAGTATTTTGGATGATCTGCGAGATATGCTATGATCTATCTCTCCTAACCCCCATAATATCCCCCAAAAAACCAATCAATTCATATTCCATCTCTTCCCTTGTTTTTGCAAACTTCCCAATCTCCTTCTTGAGACGGGTTAACCTAGATCTCTGTCTGTTTGGCACCATCAATTGATAAAAAAAATCTGTATTTTGCTCACCTCCATGAAGCCATTGGTTCCTCGCCTTTTACTTCCAGTGTATTTCTTCTTGTTTTTCTAGCATTCTCAGCTCCTCATTGTACCCATCATTCATTCTTTCCTTTTGAATTTCTTTGAGTTGTTCCATCAAGCGTTTTTTATCCTCGAAGATGTTGCTGAATTCTTCCTTGTTTCATGTACGAATCTTATCCTTCAGGGCTTTCAATTTCTGTTGAAATTGGTACATTCGTGTTCCCCTTGGGGTTTCCAAGTTCTCCCACTATTGGTGGACTAATGATTTAAAGTCCTTATGTTTCATCCATAACTGTTCAAAGCGAGAAGGTCTTCTGGCAGGTGGGACTTCCCATCCTAGACGAGGTTGACATGCGAATGATCAGATCTAGCCATCGGAAGGACCTAGGTTGAAAAACCCCCCCCATTCACTCATCCTTCTAACAATATAAATCTATCCAATCTGGAGGTGGCATGGTGTTCTCCTCTCCTTTTATTGTTCCAGTTGAACCACCCGTTCCCTGTTTCCATATCCACAAGATTATTTCCCTCTATGAAATATCCAAAATCCTCATTAGTTGGACCTAGACTTTGCCTTCCGCCCTTCTTTTCTACTAGGGAAGTAATTAGGTTTAAATCCCCCCCTATGGCCCACTGTTTTTCCCCGATCTCTCTTGCCATCCATGATAAAGTATCCAAAAATGAAGCCTCGAGGGGATAAATACTTGCCCCGTACGTGTTTCTTAGGACCCCCAAAACCCTTGTTCCATAGATCTGGAAGGCTGCAGATAAGGAAAACCTTGTGGCCCATAAGTTTATTAAACTTACCTCTTCTAGTCGCCATGGCACTGCAAAACCCCTTGTTGCACCTTGAGAATCTATTTCCATTACCTGGCTCCCCTTCCAAACTCTGTTACCTATTTCCTTTATACTTTTTTATCCATACTTTGTTTCTTGCAAAAACATTATCACTGGTCTTTCCATTCTCAATTTATTTCTTAACATCTTTATTTTGCGTGGGTGACAAACCCCACAAATCCATGTTAGAATCTTCATTGAGAAACCATAATGAATTTAGAGAAAGCCTCTTTTATCATCGGATATTGGCTCGATTCCACCAATCCGGTTCCTTCTTCTGTTATCCTTTGCTTATTTATCTTCCATCCTCTCTTTTCCCCCTCTTCTAGTTGCTTTCTTTTACTACCTTTATGAGGTCCCTTAGCTCTGCCAAGGTTCGGGGACGCCCTCATCTTCGGGATGGCATTCTACAATAACTCATACTTCTTGCTTGGGACAAATCCCTTCCCCTCCTTATTGCAAGCTTGTTCGATCGCATCCAGATCAAGTTCTCCCAGATCCATATCTTCAGTTTCTTCTTGTTGATCCTCTTCCATTAACTCTATATATTCTTCCTAATGCTGTTTCAGATTGTGGCTTCTCCTTCGATTCCCCATCTTTTTCCTTGCTAATCTCCTCCATCTCTTCTCCAACCCGGTTCATGGTTTCGAACTTATTAGGATTAGGTTCTCTTATTCCCGATATTTGTCTATTCGGGGCCTAGTTAATATTTATCTTGCTTTATCTCTTTCTGCTTATACCTTGGGTGAACCCTTCTTCATAATTGTTAGATGTCTTCTCTGTTTGTGGCTCTTTCTGTTGAATACGGTTCTGAGGTCAATCCTAGCTTAAATGCCCGTATTCATGGCATTGTCTGCATCGAAACAACGTATTTTCATAGTCAATAGGCTGCATCTAGTCCTCATCATCCCAAGTTAGGTTTATTGCTTCAAGAAACTCCCTTGATAGATCCATATAAACACATATTCACGCGAAGTCTGTGTACCTATGGTGCTTAGTATGCTTTGAGTCATTTATAGATTTTCCTAGGGTATTTCCAATATACTAAAGAATTTCCGGTTCTCAGTATTCATAGGGGAGGGAATACAATTGGATCCAAACCAGAGCTATACTCATATCCTCCTTGTTTGAATTAAACCTTTATTTCCACGGTCATAGGTACAGACCAATAGAGAAAAAGAAATAGGGCCCTCCTTTGATGATGTGATCTGTATCTTCCTGGTTGAAAAATCCCTTCGAACCCAAGTGAAGATTATAATGACCTCTGGGATTCCATGTCGGTATAATCCATATAAGTAGATTTCACTCCTTCAGCCAGATCCTGATAAATTTCCCAATCAAACCTTTTTCTTTCCATTGCTCCATGCATTCACGTAGCTTCTCTGTTTGGATATGAAGGGATGGGGTTTCAGCTGCGCGTGACAGACACCCTCCCTTTCTGCAGTTGGATCCACGCCTTTTCAAATCTCATTGTTTGACTCCATCAACGCTCCTTACCTCTCCATCTAGTGGGTTCTTTGTTGAACTACTTCCACTACTAATCGATTGCATTTGTGTAGAGGGGGAGGAGCCTCCTCCTGGCACTAAAATAACCAAAAAACCTAGCCGCTGCAACCCTCTCTCGACAGGATCGTGATCATGTTCCGCTATTCCTTACTCACATGGTTGACTTTGAAGAAGAAGAAGAATTGCAGATTCAAAAGTGCCATTAGAATATTGTGTCGTTGTAGACTGCTAATGACAAACTTTGTAATGAAGTTTCTATTTAATTCTATTTCCTTAATGACTTTAGTACCAAGATAGATACACTTTCTCACTTTTTTATTTTGTTTTGTGGGGCTGATCATTGCACCTTTCCCCCCCCTCCTAGAGACTCCAAACATATTCACAATTGCATAGTACTCTCCTTACTCACATGGTTGGCTCTGAAGAAGAAGAAGAATAGCAAATTCAAAAGTGCCACGAGAAGATTGTGTCTTTGTAGACCGTTAATGACAAACTTTGCAATAAAGTTTCTTCCTTGTAGGATATTATTGACAAAAATATTGTTGAGATTTGTTTGCTTCAATATATGATTGCTTAGTTGGAGAATGCTATTTCAAGGCATAAGGTGCAACTTGCTAAGCAACAAGACATGCCCCCTAGGGGCCAAGTGTCCATATCCCACATATCAGGCACAAATATGTGGGGGCATGTGCTTGGCATATGTCCTATCACATGACACGTGTCAAACACATGCCAAAATCATGTCTCACATGTCCAACATGTGCAGTGTGAAGAGAAACCTATGGTTTGCCTTTTTAAAGGCATTTTCATTTTCATTTTTTATTTGTTTTATCTAAGGGACATAACTATGAGAGGTTTTCTTAGTGTTTGTGGACAATTTGTAGGTGCATTTGAAGGATTTGCAAACAAAATTTTTAGGTTGTTCTTTTTCTTTCACTCGTTCCACAATTTTCATGGCTTAGTCATCAAAGGCAAGTTGTAGAGGTCAAAGGAAATGGAGGAATTTCCCTGTTGGTGTACCCATTCCTCTTGCAATCCTATCTATCTCTGTTGATTCTAATGCTCCATCTACTGCAAATGGAGCTGCTTCCATTCTTGAAAAAAACCTTGCTGTAGCAAGACAACAAGGTCCAAGTCAAAGCTCGTTGGGGGATGGAATGTTATTTAGAAATGAATTTCTGCAACAATACAAACAAGAGCACCTACTTCCAAGTTAAGGGGCACTAAATGTGGACTTGGACCATGTAAAAGGGTGAGTGCAACCAAACAAAGAGAAATGGATAAATAAATTAAAATTGGCTCAGAGAAGATTGTGTCAGAAAAATAGGAAACAAAAAGAAGATGATCCTCTTCCATTCTTGAGGAAACCTACTAGTACTAGCAAATTTAGGAGTAGGACTACAAGCTAACCACCAAGAAAGAGGTTAGATGCAAGTGATAGTCCAATGGACACGATATTTTAGCCAGAGAAACGAGAGGATATTGATCTTACCATTGGGTTCTTTTTGTATCTCAACTTCATTTCATTCACCTTTGTTTATTGAGACTTGTCCAACTTTAGTTTAAAAATATCCAATAGGGTACATGCCTCCTAGTTCAGAGAAAGCTTAGAACCACATTGTTGGTTAAGGAAAAGGAGTTGGATAAAATCCTAGGAAACATTAAGTCCTCATTGACTTCAAATGGTGTCAGTATTGTTTTTGATGGATGGACAAGTACAACATGCCATCCACTCATCAATTTCATGGTGTCTTCCCTAAATGGGACAATGTTCTTGAAAACAGTGGATGCTCTAGGAAAACACGACGATGCACAATATATGGGTGATTTGTTCATTAAAGTTATTGAAGATGTAGATGTTGATTCTTTTGTGGAAACTCTCATACTTATGCTCTGGGTATTTTCCTAGGATGCATCCTTGACAAACTCCTTTAGAAAACTTGATTAATGCACTTGAGAATGCTTGTGGAAGCTAAATATCCATAGGTATTTTGGACACCTTGCATTGTTCATTCATGGAATTTAGCATTTAAATCTATTGCTTTTGATATGACATGGATGGGAAGCCTTATTGATGTTGCATGCCATAACCAAAATATTTTACCATACCATACTAATGCCCTCAATATATAAAAAGTACACACATATATCATTGTTAAAGATCGTAGATACTTAGTTGGCCTCCTCATTCATCATGGGTTCTTTGTTACATGGTTATTTCAAAGTTTTGGTCTTTTTGAAGAAAGTTGGATCAAACGTATTCAAAATAGGTGAAGGATACAATGTTAGATGATGGTCGTCAAGGAGGGTAGATCTTACCATTAATATCACGGACCCTATAGTTTCTTTGTTGCGGTTTTTATACACGAACCAAACCATTGTAGGAGATGTTTATGAGGGGTGGGATTCCATGATTAAGGTGATGAAGACCATTATTTTACAAAATGAGTTCTTGAATATTGGACATCAACAAAGAGCTTATGCATCACAATACATATATTCTTATTAGTAGGTGGGATAAGAATTGCACACCTTTGCATGGTTTGGCTCACTCATTGAATCTCAAGTAATATACTCATGATTGGCTCAATGGTGGGCCTTCACATAGGGTCCCTGACAAGGATGGAGAGTTTTCATAGGGGAGGAAGGAAGCATTTAGAAGGATATTTTAGGATAGAGTATCCCTTAATGAAATGGAGGGATTCATAGAGTTTTTCACTAGCTGTTAGACACTGAGAGGTGGGGTGAATCAGTGTAAAGCAGTTTTAGAACTTTTCTTAACTTGTCACAATTAAATGTCAATTCATCACTGCATAATAATTTCATAAACATCTTTCACTTCATCATTCACATATCATAAGCATTTGAATCATCAAGAACGATAACACAAAAGAACACAACACCATATAATTTTGTAATATTTTTGTATTAGTTTTGGTCCGGCTACAACCGTTAGGTAAAATCAGCACCTACTGATATGAAGAGCACCTACTCAGCATCCAGGGCCCTACTTGGTTCTCTTAGAACTTACTAAGAAGGGTTTGAGGTATCCTAACCTCAGATGCAAGTCAAGATTGCATTTACAATGTAAGTTCACTGTCTCAACACATTTTCATCACTGTCACATCACACCAACACTTATCTAGCACCTCTTCATTTTGTCCAAAAGTATTCTGTCAGGAATCAACAATTTATCATCATTCTGTTCAGCATCTTCAGCATTCTCACCATGTTCACCAATTCATATCTAATTAGCATATACATCATTCTGACCATAACCATGAATACATCATTCTATCCATCAAATTATGCCAGCATCATACAATCATCCTTTCTTACTATTGTACGTACACATCATATCAATCTGTTCATCATCATCTCTGGTTAATCTGCTCATCAATATCCGGTCAATCTGCTCATCACTGCTGCTCAACATTGCTGTTCATCACAGCTACTCACCACTGCTGCTAAAGATGCCACATGTCAACATGTCTTCTGCTGAGAGTACATTCCATACTGCTGTAGATGTATCACTGCCATATCCTCATCATTATGTCACCAGGGTGTTTGCTTAATCTACTTACATCATCACTATGACTGTCATTTTACTAACTCAGGCTCTGTATGCAACCTAGCACTAAGATCTTCAACCTTGGTTGGTTGAGCCTTCCTTCATGTCACTCAACACTTACCAACTTGTCAACTTCAATCTTGACTGGTCATAAGCTCTGAGTATTCAACCTTACATTGTATATACTTATCATCATCAACTTGACTGTAAGAGATCACAATCATGTATATTTATCTCATCATAAGAGCTGCGTGTGCTTTTAGGACAGAATGCACACTTTAATACTATATTGTGTACTTCACGTTTGCACATCACTCTTCACAATACATACCTTGTAAAAGGTCATCAAACTTGCACTGTGTGTATAACCCAACACAGTCAACTGTGTGCACTGTGAAAAAGACTTGAACTGTGGACTGTGGAAGCCACATCACCTTCAGACAGAGTATGCTTCAAACCTCAACACTTCTGGACTACACTGTTGTAGAGGACCCCAAAGAATCATCAAATCAGGTTTGTTCAAACTCATGCAAGCAGGTTGCAACCCTTACCAAGAACTTGCACCTTTGGACTGTTTTGTGCATGCCGGTCAATATTCAAAATTGTGTAAATGTTGTAACAATTTAAGCACTGTTCACACTTCATCTTCTAGAGTGGTCATGCTTCACAATTGTCTTTATGTAAGGATTGTCATTTGATTAGGGTAGTGATTGTTAGGATTATTAATCAACCCTTGTCCAAATTTGGTCATATGTCTAATTTGGGAGTCATGTCTAAATCGGGAGTCCATCCAGTCTATTTATAGTCATTAACACCATTAGGTCCACTTGACCTAATTGGGGAACATGTTTCAGTTACTAAAGTATGGGGAACACTAATTGAGGCTCACTGCCACTTATTGCACTTGATTGCATAAGTTTAGGAGCCTCCTAGACCAATCCCTACAATTTAGGAAGCCGCTGGGAGTGCCGAAACCAACCAAGGTCAGTTCACTTCAGTTAATGACTAGTCAAGCTAAGTTAGGAGTCAGTTACATTCAGTTCAAGTCCTCCACATTCAGTTAGCGCTAGGTTTACTTGACTGCACACATGTGGGGCGCATTTCTCACCTACCACAATCAGTTAACCATTGGTCAACACTGAATGTAACACTTGAGTTGTGTTTTAGAGCTCCGATGAACTCCGGTTATGGTTTAGACAAGGTCAGCTAACCACTGAGTCCTCCGATAATGATTTAGACAAGGTCTTGGTTACCTACAGTCAAGTAGAGTCTAATCAATTCGAACTTCCTCATGTGGATTCGAATTGCTTGTGGCTATTAAAGCCATTTTACTTCATTGTAATTATCATCTGGATTGCTTTTTGATTAATGAAAGCATTCACAACTGCAAGCCTTTTGCACTGTTTCATTCTTCAATTGCTGAGTAAATTGTGAGATCTTCTTTGTGAGTTGTATATTTGTTTACAGATCTATATGCTCAAATTTACAGTGATTGGTTGTCACCTTTGTCAAGATTAAGACTGTGTATGTTCTTTACACAATGAAAGTGCAAACAATGTGCATCAAACTCGGATTAAGGCAGTTTGCTTTGGAAGACCAAATTGTGTATGAGGTTTAGGAAGAGCCCTAACCACAAGTCAAACCCAGAACTTGTCACAATTTGGACTGTGTGTCCGTAGTCAAATTAGGTCTGCAAAGTATTTAATATGGACTGTTGCAAGTGTGGAAAGCCTCCAACACTAGCCCAAGGAAAATGTTAACCTTCAAAATTTGGGTCTACTTCTTTGAACAAGCTAGGGCATACACCTCTGCTGCTGCTGGTCACTGAATAATCTCAGTAAAAAATGTTCTCCAACTGTGGAAAATTTGTGAGGTTAGGGCATCATTCCACCCATATCTCATACTGTTTGAGGGCTGTGTAAATTTGGGACTGGTGTGAGAATGCTGATATAACCCAATGCAAGTCCAAGAGTGGACTGCTCCACCTCCTCTGCTGCTGCTACCACCAAAAACCAGACTGCTGTTGACTGCTCCTTCTCTACGATTCTGGACCGTGGAAACCCTCCAACAGTCACCTCCGAAATTCCTTAGGTGATTTACCTCAATCCACTTCACTAGCAAGCTCCTTCACCTTGCCATTCGTTGGATAGATTTGCATAGATCAAGACAAAAGGAAGAAAAAGAATGGTTCTGCTGCTCCCACCGTAATTTCACAGGCCTCAGTCCACCACAGTCCTTTTCACCATCTGAAAAATCCTCAGTAAAGTCACAGCTACTGCCACCAAATCGAAGAAATAATAAACACTTTTTTCCTTGCACAGTTGATTGCTCCTCTCTTCTGCAATTTCGGATTTGCTACTGCCACCGAAAATTTTGAGAGTTATCTCTTTCATATTCAAAAATCCACTTGCAAAATAGAACACGTGATAGGGTATTTATATTGATTTTTCATTAGTTTGGAGCCGACCTATTATGTATATATATATTTTAAATTAATAATTATAATTCATAAATGCTGGCCGACTTTACAAGATTATTTCATTGAATTTAATGAGTGTTTCTTTTAAGTATTTTCCCAATTTAAAGCCAACATTTGCCATACCATTTAGGACTGTTTTTTTTAATCTTCTTTTCCATATCAAGGGCATCAAGGTCATCAACATGGGTTCTATGTCTTCCTTGTTTTCCTTTGTTCATGTCATTAAAATTACCACATTTAAGCGTGTGCTCCACCTCATCAAGCCATCAAATGATGTCATTGTATCATCACTTAGGGTTTGACTTCAAGGTCACCACAAGTGATAAGGGCATCATCATATCATGACCACATTAACCCAACCATGCAAGCAAGTGTCCAAGTGCCATCATACGTGTGTGGGTGCCTTCATCATGCCATTTAACAAATGTGGGTCCAAAGGATTCTTCATCAAGCAAGAAGCATCATGGGATTCTTCAACCACCTTAGCCACGCAAGGGGACCTCTATGGGTCAAGATCCATCATGACATCACCTGTGGGGTTGCCATACCTTCTCTTAGGGTACCATGGCACCATCAGAGCATGAATGACCACATAATGGGTCATTAATGCTTCTCCAACCAATCTAGGGCTTCTCCAACTTCTGTAAGGTCTTCAGGACCATATTCAGGGTCTTCAACGCCATCAACAGGGTCTTCAACATATTCAACAAGGTGGTGGCATCAAGATCCAGCCTTGTGGGTACATGGACCTTGTCAACCAGGTACAAGGTGCTTCAAGGCACAAACCCACTTTGTAAGGGGTCAAAGCACTACAGGTGGGACTTGGTGGCATCAACGACATCCTGTGGGGCCACTGCAAGTCCATGTTGGCATTAATGACAATTTCATCAACAATCTCCCCCTTTGTCATTGATGACAACAACTCATGCTCCCCCTATGAGCATGCTTCCCTTTTGTCTGCATCTCTCCCTTTGTCTTCATCTCTCCCCCTTTGGCATCAATGGCAAAGGGTGTCCACATACCTGTGTCTGAAATCTCTTATCACTGCTCACTGCTCCCCCTGTCAATATGCATGATCCTAGGACCTGTCTGTATTCCTGGAGTAACCATCATTTCTCCTTTGAGTTCATTCTACAGCCTCATGAACTCAAGGTGTGTTAAGGTCTTTGAGAGACCTTACACTTGGCTTTCCATATGGCAGCCATCCTCCTTGCTCTGATCAACCTCTCCTATTTGCAACTGCTTGGTCTTCCTCATCCATACTTGCTTCTTGGCATCTGTCCTTTGAGCATTTGTTCCTTCATTTGTGGCTTTCCTTGATGAGTTGTCTAGGTAACCTCTCAAGGATTGTTTTCGTGTACTCCAACAATCTTGAGCTTTGTGCCCAAGGCCACTGTAGCTATAACACCTCATCGTACAACAATGTGCAGCAATGTGACCAACATTGTTGCATGTCCAACATCTGACTGAGTTGTTGGAACTTCCAACACTTCTTTGATCAACTTCATTTCTCCATGCTTGAGAGTGTCCCTGACTGTAGGCATTTGATTTCTAATCTTCAAATCTTCTTGCTGATGTATATGAAGTACTCCTTCTTGGTTGAATTCTTTGACTTGCACATTCTTGGGCTTTGTGGCCAAACCCATTGCAAGTGTAGCATCTCAATGTGTGACATGTGGCAGCAACATGTCCGACTTGATTACATGTCCAACATCTGATTGAGTCATTGGGGCTTCCACCACTTCTTCTTCCGTAGAGTCTACAATCCACAGCTTTATGACCAAAGTTAGAACAAAAATAACAATAACCATTGAAGCCACTTTCATACCTGGGTCTTGGAGTTGTTTCTTTTATGAAGTTTATTTGAGGAATAGACCTAACTCCTTGTTTCATCTTTGAACTTCCAAAGTCCTTGTTGTCATGTGCAGGTGCATGGGGAGCAGCTTTGGACGTTGATGGACCTGCTTCTGGAGTCTTCAGAGACCAAGTGTCATCTTCAGATTTTTCTTTGTTCTTCTTGTAACCAAGACCAGTTTTGTCCAGTGGAGATCCTTGGCAATCTAAGATCTTATCTAGGACAATTGAACTGTCATGGAACTTGACAGAGCTATTGTTGAACTTCTCATGATGCTTTGATTTTTCAATCTTCTTTCTAAGATTGACAATCTCAAACTCATGCTTCTGATTTGCCACTTCTTTTTCTTCCAATTGATCTCTTAATGCTTCTTCTATTCTCTTGGCTTCTTCTAGCTGAGTTTTCAGATCAAGATTTGCCTATCTTGCTTCTTCAAGTATTTTTGAATCTTTAACATGGTTCTTTTGTTCTAGGGTTAGATCGATCAAATCAATCTTTATCTTTTCTTTTTCTTCTTCCTTTTCCTTCAGTTTTTCAGCCAACCTACTCCTTCCTGCTTAAGTTTCATAAGCAATTCCTTTAGTTCAACATTCTACTTTTGGATATTATCCATATAATCAAAGGTTGTCGTCCTAAACTTCTTGTAATCAGATTGATTAAGATCAACTTTGTTCAAGAACCAATAAGCTCTGAGATCTATGTTGCATACATAGTTTATAATTCTCTGTTTAGCTTTCAACATTGCTTCATCATCATCTGCAAGAACCTTCTCAATTTCATCACACAAGCTATCATAATCACAAGAGTTCATACCTTTACTGGAGTCCTCTTCTTGTTTGAGCTCTTCTAGGGGCTTGACTTCTGATTCCTGATTTGTCTTTTCGGGTTCTGGTCTCGCCTTCTGATACTCACTTTCCAACTTGAACCATAGGTCTTTTGCTGAAGTGTTCTCTCCTACACTTTCCTTCACTGAGCTGGGAAGTCCATCCATGAGGAACTTCAAGGCTATAGTGTTGTCCTTCTTTGCTTCCTTCTGTGCAGCTGATTTTTCTTTCTTGTTTGATGGAGCGGGTGGATTGATAACAATTTCCCAAATAACAAACTTCTTTAGATAAGCCTTCATTTTGCTCCTCCAACTGAAATAATCAGTAATATCAAGTATAGGCACGTCATTGCTTGACGACTCTTTCTTTTCCTCCATTGTGTCTAAGGATATCCTTCAAGCTTGCTAGGCTTCTAACAAAGGCTGGCTTTGATACCAATTGTTAGACACTCAGAGGGGGGGTGAATCAGTGTAAAGCCAATTTTAGAACTTTTCTTAGCTTGTCACAATTAACTACCAATTCATCAATCCACTATTCGACCAATCTCGTAATCATTACATAAACATCTTTCACTTCATCATTCACATATCATAAGCATTTGAATCATCAAGAACCATAACACAAAAGAACACAACACCATATAATTTTGTAATATTTTTGTATTAGTTTTGGTCCGGCTACAACCATTAGGTAAAATCAGCACCTATTGATATGAAGAGCACCTACTCAGCATCCAGGACCCTGCCTGGTTTTCTTAGACCCTGCTAAGACGTTTGAGGTATCCTAAATTCAGATGCAAGTCAAGCTTGCATTTACAATTTAAGTTCACTGTCTCAACACATTTTCATCACTGTCACATCACACTAGCACTTATCTAGCACATCTTCATTTTGTCCAAAAGCATTCTGTCAGGAATCAGCAATTTATCATCATTCTGTTTAGCATCTTCAACATTCTCAGCATGTTCACCAATTCATATCTAATCAACATATACATCATTCTGACCATAACCACGAATATATCATTCTGTCCATCAAATTATGCCAGCATCATACAATCATCCTTTCTTATTGCTGTACATACACATCATATCAATCTATTCATCATCATCTCTGGTTAATCTGCTCATCAATATCTGGTCAATCTGCTCATCACTGCTGCTCAACATTGTTGTTCATCACAGCTGCTCATCATTGTTGCTCAAGATGCCACATGTCAACATGTCTTCTGCTGAGAGTACATTCCATACTGCTGTAGATGTATCACTGCCATATCCTCATCATTATGTCACCAAGGTGTCTGCTCAATCTGCTTACATCATCACTATGACTGTCATGTTACTAACTCAGGCTGTGTATGCAACCTAGCACTAAGAGCTTCAACCTTGGTTGGTTGAGCCTTCCTTCATGTCACTCAACTCTTACCAACTTGTCAACTTCAATCTTGACTGGTCATAACCTCTAAGTATTCAAACCTACATTGTATATACTTATTATCATCAACTTGATTGTAAGAGATCACAATCATGTATATTTATCTCATCATAAGAGCTATGTGTGCTTTTAGGACAAAATGCACACTTCAATACTGTATTGTGTACTTCACGTTTGCACATTACTCTTCACAATACATACCTTGTAAAAGTTCATCAAACTTGCACTGTGTGTATAACCCAACACAGTCAACTTTGTGCACTGTGAAAAATACTTGAATTGTGGACTGTGCAAGCCACATCACC
The DNA here is from genome assembly GCA_001517045.1 of Pseudotsuga menziesii. Lineage (NCBI taxonomy): Eukaryota > Viridiplantae > Streptophyta > Pinopsida > Pinales > Pinaceae > Pseudotsuga > Pseudotsuga menziesii. Next base: position 323,087 of record LPNX010999199.1, read on the forward strand.
TTCAAACAGAGTATGCTCCAAACCTCAACACTTCTGGACTACACTGCTATAGAGGACCCCAAAGAAGCATCAAATCAGGCTTGTTCAAACTCATGCAAGCAGGTTGTAACCCTTACCAAGAACTTGCACCTTTGGACTGTTTTGTGCATGCCGGTCAATATTCAAAACTGTGTAAATGTTGTAACAATTTAAGCATTGTTCACACTTCATCTTTTAGAGAGGTCATGCTTCACAATTGTTTTTATGTAAGGATTGTCATTTGATTAGGGCAGTGATTGGTTGTCAACTTTGTCAAGATTAAGACTGTGTATGTTCTTTACACAGTGAAACCGCAAACAATGTGCATCAAACTCGGATTAAGGCAGTTTGCTTTGGAAGACCAAACTGTGTATGAGGTTTAGGAAGAGCCCTAACCACAAGTCAAACCCAGAACTTGTCACAATTCGGACTGTGTGTCCATAGTCAAATTAGGTCTGCAAAGTATTTAATATGGACCGTTGAAAGTGTGGAAAGCCTCCAACACTAGCCCAAGGAAAATGTTAACCTTCAAAATTCGGGTCTGCTCCTTTGAACAAGCTAGGGCATACACCTCTGCTGCTGCTGGTCACTGAATAATCTCAGTAAAAAATGTTCTCCAACTATGGAAAATTCGTGAGGTTAGGGCATCATTCCACCCATATCTCAAACTGTTTGAGGGCTGTGTAAATTCGGGACTAGTGTGAGAATGCTGATATAACCCAATGCAAGTCCAAGAGTGGACTGCTCCACCTCCTCTGCTGTTGCTACCACCGAAAAACAGACATCTGTTGACTGCTCCTCTACAATTTAGGATTGTGGAAACCCTCCAACAGTCACCTCCGAAATTCCTCAGGTGATTTTCCTCAGTCCACTTCACTAGCGAGCTCCTTCACCTTGCCATTCGTTGGATAGATTTGCATAGATCAAGACAAAAAAAAGAAAAAAAATGGTTCTGCTGCTCCCACCGAAATTTCATAGGCCTCAATCCACCACGGTCCTTTTCACCATCCGAAAAATCCTCAGTAAAGTCATAGCTGCTGCCACCAAATCGAAGAAATAATAAACACTTTTTTTCTTGCATAGTTGACTGCTCCTCTCTTCTGCAATTTCGAATATGCTACTGCCACCGAAAATTTCAGAGCTATCTCTTTTATATCCGAAAATCCACTTGCAAAATAGAACACGTGATAGGGTATCTATATTGATTTTTCATTAGTTTGTAGCCGACCTGTTATGTATGTATATATATATAAATTAATAATTATAATTCATAAATGCTGGCTGACTTTACAATATTATTTCAATTAATTTAACGAGTGTTTCTTTTAAGTATTTGCCCAATTTAAAGCCAACATTTGCCATACCATTTAGGACTGTTTTTTTTAATCTTCTTTGCCATATCAAGGGCATCAAGGTCATCAACATGGGTTCTATGTCTTTCTTGTTTTCCTTTGTTCATGTCATTAAAATTACCACATTTAAGGGTGTGCTCCACCTCATCAAGCCATCAAATGATGTCATTGTATCATCATTTAGGGTTTGTCTTCAAGGTCACCATATATTCAAGTTCACCACAAGTGATAAGGGCATCATCATATCATGACCACATTAACCCAATCATGCAAGTAAGTGTCCAAGTGCCATCATACGTGTGTGGGTGCCTTCATCATGCCATTTAACAAATGTGGGTCCAAAGGATTCTTCATCAAGCAAGAAGCATCATGGGCTTCTTCAACCACCTTAGCCACTCAAGGGGACCTCTATGGGTCAAGATCCATCATGACATCACCTGTGGGGTTTCCAGACCTTCTCTTAGGGTACCATGGCACCATCAGAGCATGAATGACCACATAATGGGTCATTAATGCTTCTCCAACCCATCTAGGGCTTCTCCAACTTCTGTAAGGTCTTCAGGACCATCTCCAGGGTCTTCAACGCCATCAACAGGGTCTTCAACATCTTCAACAAGGTGGCGGCATCAAGATCCAACCTTGTGGGTACATGGACCTTGTCAACCGGGTACAAGGTGCTTCAAGGCACAAACCCACTCTATAAGGGGTCAAAGCACTACAGGTGGGACTTGGTGGCATCAATGACATCCTGTGGGGCCACTGCAAGTCCATGTTGGCATCAATGCCAATTTCATCAACACTAGCACTAGGAGATTTGGAGGTTATGCTGTGCTCTAAGAAATGGGAGATAAGAAGCCCTATGCTTGGTGGGAAGCTCATAGTGCAACATGCCCTATTCTATAGAATTAAGCCATGAGGATCCACTCTCATATTACATCATCCTCTTGTTGTGAAAGGAATTGGAGCACATATGGGAGTTTGCATAGTTTGAAGAAGAATAGGCTTGAGCAGTCTAGGGAGGAGACAATGGTGTATGTGCACTCCAACCTCCATATTATTTTCAAACAAAGGGAGGAAGGGAAAGCCAAACATGTGGGATGTGTTTCTAGATGATATGGGTTTGGATAGTAGTGTTGAGTTGGCATTAGCCAACTCTTGGATCTAAATGAACTAGTGCTAATGAAAAGCAGAGTTTGACTATGCTATTCTTCTAGCTCTTTGATTCGCTGATGCATTGATGTATTTGTGTATGGATTTTAGAAATAATAGGCATGTATTTTGATTATTAGTTTCATGTAGAGTGTCTCTCCCATTCCTTTACAGTTTAAAACTATTTCATGCGAGAATTTCCACCATTAAAAAAGACTATTTTTTTAACCACTTTGGTAGCTTAATTGCAAACAAAAGATCATTCTTTACTGCTGTTATATGAGTTTTTATTGCAGGTTTATAGGCTGTTCAACATTATACGAAGATTAGTGACACCCCCCTAAGGTTGGCATGCACCAACCCAAACAAGGAGGAGGTTCATCAATGACAAAGTGGGTGAATTTTCCTATAAGTTGTACTAATTTCTATTGCTGATTTTCAGTAGTTAGTATAATCTTTACGATGTGAAAATTAGTGCTAACACACACATAACCATGCCCCCGTGTCCTGTTTTCAGGGTTGTCATGTTTTGTGTTGGATACTCATGTTTCCATGTCTCGTGTTCTCGTGTCAGGTGACTTAGGGTGCAAGTTGATTCACTACAGGAAATTGATATCCAACTACAAGATGAGGTCATTTTTTTGTATTTCAACGTCATATAAAAGCTACCCCTCTTCACAATGATAATGCTTGACTATTTGGCAAGTATTAAGACTTGACTCAAGATTATGATCTCCTCCAACACATTATACAACCCGACGAGAACTCCATGCTCACAATGAGAACTCTAACCCTAAAAATCCAATTTTTTGTGTGTCAAAAACACCAAAATCAACCTTCAAATCGAAAAGCGGTTCCACCAGTGGCACTCTTTTATGTTTCAAGGTTAAAAATACAATTGCCTAAAAGCTATATTGTTGCTTAGCCTTAAAATAAACTCTTGAATATAAAACTAATGCTACTATTTGCACATTGGTTTTTCCAAAAGCTAAAATTAAAACTTGTTTGAAAACATAGACTTAACAATCAATATCATTGATAGAAAAATGTTAAAATCAACCTCTAAATCAAAAAATAGTGTTAACATTGCAACATTATTGAAACCATGACTTTAAAAAACAGGGCCTTCCCTCTTCGTGGCATGTCTTCCTCCGCTCCTCATTTTTAAATCTTTTTTTATATAAAAAATAAAAAATTAAGCTATTAAAAAAATTGAAAACTTATATATTTAAATTATATATATATTTTTAAATTAAAAACTATATTTGAAATATATATGTTAAAAGAAATAGTATAATTAAAAAGACGTAATCATAATTAAAAATGAATTTTTTTATTAAAACTTAAAATTTATTAAAAATTAAAAAAATAAATTTTTATTGGAAAAATGAAATTTTTATTGAAAAATGTTTTTTTTATTATTAAAATTTGATTTTTTATTAAACTAGCACACCCACATAGTTTGTGGTTGGATCACGTCAATAGGGATCAAATGGTTGAGAGATAACGATGGAATGGAAAACAATTTGGAAAAAAAATTATTCTTCAAAACTTCTAGTTAAACGGGTTAAACTCGGAGTTATCCATGCATAACTACATGTTATCACTGACATTCTTCTTGTTATCCATTTATCAACTATCAGTTATTTTTTATGTTATTTTTTTATTATCCCACATTCTTCTAGTTATCTGCGATAGACTGTTGGTTATCTATTCATCATCTATGAGTTATCCATGCATTGCTACGAGTTATCCATTTGCTACCAGTTATCCATTCATCAACCACCAATCATTATATATATATTTTTAATAATTGTTTATTTCTAATTTTGAACGACTTCCATAGAATCAATCTCGACAGTACACTTGTCTCATCCTCGTCTGTAGATGAAAAAGCATAGGTCGTAGTCCACCCCAAATCTCAAATAAAAACGCCTATTGATGTAAAAATAAAATTTTTAATTTAAAAAACTATTAAAAACATTTTTTTAAATTAAAAAAAATTACAAAATTTAAAGAAAATTAATAAAAAACCTCCCTGCCCAAACTCTCCCTCGCTCCCTCCCCTCCCCGCTTACTCCCTCCCTTTGTGCCCCGTGACACCCATTGAGTCATGACTTGATGCTCAACATCGAGCCATGGCTTGATGGGCACCACCATGAGGGAGAAAAGAGGGGGAGGGAGTAGGGGAGTGCTTTTATTTTTTTTAATCTTTTAAAATTTTGTAATGTGTTTTTATTTTTGTTTTTAAAATTAAAAATAATTGAGAAAATTTTAATATTTTTTTTTAAATTTTAATATTTTTAAAATAATTTTGTTTATTTAAAAAATCAATTACATCTATAGTTTTTAATTTTTAAGTCTTTTGAAAAACATTATACAATTTTAATAAATATTGTTTTCTTATGTGATTAAAAAAAACCAGTCTATAGGTTTCCAAAATTTTGTAATTTAATCTTTGGTAAAAAAAATGTGTTATACAACATTTTTTTATTTGGGATAAAAATAACCACTAAATGCACCCTATAAAAGAACGAGAACTAATTAGAGTTATCATCATGATTGTATAATGTGTTTTCCTTCCTTTGTTGTAAAAAAGACAAATCCATCCAACAACAATAACACCTTTATTTGAGTCATTTTATGAAAAAGTAAGTTATTTACATATTCCTACCTCCTACCTCTACTTTTGAGAAAGTGTAATAACCAAGTTGTTAGATAGGCACTTTATTTTAATGAGATGGAAGAAATCTCACTTATAAACAATTCGAGTTGTCTAAAGAGGGGACTTTTTGACCTCTGTTTTGGGCTGGTTTTTACTAGTTTTTTTGCCATGAATCTTCACGGAATTTTCAAAACGTTAAAAAACACTGCTAGATCTTACAGATTGTGGGTGTTTGGGGGTTTTCCTGCCACCTGTTTCAATTTTGAGCTTAAAATTTCCCAACAAACAACAGAAATTACAGATTTTGTAAATAAAATTCACTGAATTCCGCCAAAAAATCAGCCTTAAAATAAAAAAGTCCCATAGTTAGACAGCTCCTTAACAATTTATGAATAAAAAAGATTCTTGACTCCTTCGAAAAGGCTATTCAACACTTTTCTTGTGTGACTTCTTCTCATGCATTGTTAGGGGTTTATAAATAGTTTTATCATGATTTCAAGAAGCATACCATAAGATTTGGTTCCAAATTGTTTGTGTTGGAGAGGTTATAATAGTGCTAAACTTTGTAAGAATGGAAAGATAAAATTTGATTCCAAATTGTTTATGTTGGAGAGGTTATAATAGTGCTAAACTTTGTAAGAATGGAAAGATAAAATTTGATTCCAAATTGTTTATGTTGGAGAGGTTATACTAATGTTAAACTTTGTAAGAATGGAAAGATATAATTGTATGTTTTTATTATGCTTATATAAGATTAATGCAATCATGTCTTGGATATTGTGGAACTTCGTCTCTGGATACAAATTCCCATGATCTCTCAACCCCTTTTGTTTAGATCATGATCATGCACTATCTGATGAATTCCACCAATTTGAATCCTACCCTGATTTGTAAGACCAAAGGTTGCATCTTTTGTTCAACAAGTATGTACTATATACTATGCTATTTTTTATTACATATCATGAATATATCCATAATAGTATAAAATAAATAGCGTCAAACATGTCAAGAAGCTGCATGAGTTTTATGTGAGCATGGTGCACATTTTCATTTAGAGTTGTACAAGGATGAAACGTTGTCTGAGCTGGAACTTTGACTACTTGGGTGTGTAGAACTTTCAACACACGCTCAAGCGAAGATTGCTACGTGGAAGGTAGGAATGAAGGCGAAGGAGTGGTTGAGCAGGTAAGTGAAACTTCGACCACACGCTTGACGTATCTATCCTCACCACATATAAAGAAATACAATAATCAATACACATAATATAATATAATTTATAATATTAATAGAAATAAGTTGGCACACCTTTTCCTAAGAGTCACATGGCTCAATTCTTTGCTTGTATTCTGACATTCATTTGCATTTTAATGGAATCATCATAACATCATTCTATTCAAATATATTTAGGTTTGTATTTAATGTCCAACCATTCTTTCTCCTTAGTGGTCTTTGTATTTTTTCGTGCATTCTTATTACAAGTTGTAACAAGGAGGTATCAATTCACATTATGCTATTCTTGGGAAGTTACTAGTTTTCTTTTTACAACACTATGCTACACCAATTCTACTTTTAGATTTGGAAAAAAAAAGAGAGTAGGGTTGCCATCAAAACCATATGATAAAACCATATGATAAGAAGAAAAATCATAGCCCAAGATATGGTATCAAAGGAGGGTATAAGTCCACGACATTGAACATGAAATTGTGTTTTGAATTCATGAGCCATTGGATATAGCAAGAAGGTATACATCAATTGTATCAGTTGTGTAGGGAACCAGTCTTGTAAGTAAAGATAATGTGTATAGACCGTGTAGAACATTGATAGGGAAGAACACATTTAGTTTGACGTGTTGTAAGCCTTAGGTTGAGTTGTGATGTACAATACTGTCAATATTATTTGGCAAAGAATATTGATATTTCTTATGTTTTTAACATTAAAAACATTAGTTCAGTTTAACACTTATATTAATGTTGAAGGCATTTTTAAGTTAAAGTTTTTTCCCAAAATTTGGTTGTCATAAACCATTGGGTTTGGGAAACTATTTCTTATCAACCCGTTCTTAAAAACGGACTCTCTATCACACCACATGTTCTCCTTATTTTTTTTCCACACTCAGTGCCTGTCGAATCAACTACCTACCACTTATTTTCCTCTTTCTTGTCTTTTCCCCTTTCTTAATTTCAATTATTAGAATTTGTTCTTACCTTTCAACTTAAATTTGAATCCTTTGTTATTTTCTAAAATCCAATTTGAAAAGCATGCCATTGCCATACGATCTTGTTAGCTAGCTTGCTTGCTTGTTTGTTGAGTAGCCAACATACAAAAACATAAGAAAACAATAATCCATAATCTTTCAACTCTTGTTATTCCAAGATTTTCCTTTTACTAGTGCCCAACACTCCATCGAAGCTTACTTTTTTCAAGGATTAAAAAAATTCTAGATCTAAGATCCATTAAAATAATGTTATCCTCAAAAAACTATTTAATGGATGACCATACAAGCCTCCCATTTTCCAATATCTTTTACTCAAAATATAACACTGTTAAAGACATTTGTATTACATAATGATCTCATTAACCCCTATATTGCAAGGTATAGATACACACATTAATGGAAATGACTCCTATCGTATTAAGAGAGCTAACCTATACACTAGTATTTTCAATTTTGTATTTGGTAGATGGCCTATGTTCATTTTCCAAGTTATGCACTTTTTAGATTTCTTGCTGGATTTTCTTCCATATCATAGATTTATTTGTGATCATGTGATTTAATTTTCAACATTTTACACAATGTTTTTCAACAAATTTTATTTATTTTTCTTTTTATCCATTTTGTACCTACGTAAATATTCCAAAAGCTTTTGTGATTTTCCTTACCTCAAACACTACTCAATTGTAACGCTTGAGAATGTGTTACTACTTGTTACTTTTAAATTTATAGTGTATTATTATGCAATTTATTATGCAAAAGAAAGAAAGTTACATGAGCTTCTCATAATCGATCAACTAGCCAAGGACCCTCTATGCTCTTTAAATAGAGATCATAGACCAATCGAGTGTTAAGCCACGGATCAATGGTAGGTATGATCTAAGAGAAGTTGAACTGTCGGATCACTCTATGTTTAGAACATATCGTGACCGTCGGATTAGAATATTTACAAATGCATACTAATTGCATACTAAAAAAACACACTTTTACCTAACGGATATATTACACAAGTTGATCTTAACTAACTCTTAAGTGTCTAAATATCCTAACATCCCCCCTTAAGAACAACTTGGGATAAGATTGAAGGATTTACAAAAGTGACACTATTAGGAGAAGGAAGGAGGCATTAGAGCCTATCCCCCCTTAAGGACACATTCCTGAACTCCTAACATAGACTGAAGTTTAGAAAACTTCACTTTTGTAAGAAACCTGGTGAAGATGTCTGCAACTTGATCATCTGTAGGGCAATAGAGAACTTCAATAACACTATCATGAACAAGATTTCTGATGAAGTGCATGTGTAGCTCAATGTGTTTGCTGCGCTGATGTAGAACTGGATCTTTGGAAATATTGATGGCACTTTGATTGTCGTACCAAAGTGGAGTAGGCTGCTGCTGCTTGAATCCAAACTATGAAAGGATCTGCCGAAGCCATAAAGCTTCTTGACTGGCATTAACTGCAGCTCGATAATCTGCTTCTGCTGAAGAAAGAGCAAGAGCTTGTTGTTTCTTACAAGCCCAAGTGATAGGCCCAAATCCCAGACTGAAAACATAACCTGCAGTAGACTTTCGATCATCAGGATCGCCGGCCCAATCTGAATCAGTGAAACCAACCAACAAAGGTTCCCCCCCTGTACTGTAATGAATCCCAAACTGGATTGTACCTCAAATATATCGAAGTATTCTTTTTGCCGCTTTCCAGTGACTTTCATGAGGAGTTTGCATATAACGGGCAACACGACCAACGACAAAGGAAAGGTCAGGATGAGAATGAGTCAAGTATAAAAGACTACC